>JAXCMG010000016.1:45959652-46019245 GCA_034642415.1 Podarcis siculus | reverse complement strand
TTATTATTATTATTATTATTATTATTATTATTATTATTATTATTATTATTCAATGGCAACAGTGGGTGCCCCAGGATGTGCAGCATAGATTGCAACACAGAGGCAATTTTTAAAACAGCAGTTTGACAGTTTTTGACTGCTTTTTGTGAAAAGGCTGGAGAAATTCCATTTGAGCCTAACTAACTTGCACTTTTGGACAAAAACACAGCTGTCCTTTCAAATTCCCACTTCTCTGAATTTCACAATGCAGTTCTCCAGCCAAGAAGCGAGTACAGAAATACGTGGACTAAGGGAAGGTGCGCATTAAAACATACCCTCCAAGATGCCGCAGAGGAAAATTGGGATGTGTGTCTTTTGGGGGCCACGCTCTCATGGAAGCCAAAATGGGGTATCCCAGGATCCAATCAGAAGCCAGGATGGCTTCTGTAATTCCAGGATGTCCTGCTTAGTAGGACAGTTGAGGGGTATGTCCAAAATGCATATAGTAATTGAGATTAACATACAAAAATGCATTATATTTGGGAGAATGGCCTTGCAAAAAAAATGTGTATTGTATGCAGAATTGCTTACAGGCAGGTGTAGCATTAGAAAAAATGCACACTAAAAAGCTGATGAATTTCCAGGATAATTTTTTTTAAAAAAAAAACATGCACACTGGTGTGGAAATGTGGAGAACTAAACAAAGACTGGACAAAACTAGAAATGGAAAGAAAATGAAAGGGGCAGATTTGCCCATTCCTAGTTCTGGCTGAATCCCACACAGTGGTCTTGACCTTCAAAGGCCTTCTTTGCCGCCCTCTCTGCTTACCTGCTTTGTACTCTGCAGGTCACAATTTGCACACTGGACCTCCTCCTCACAATCCCCAGAGCTGTCCACCAGGAACTTCAGGAGCCGGTCTTCTGGAGGGAGGCCATTCCCCCTGACAATGGACTGGTGGCTGCAGAAGGAAGACACAGGGAGAAAGAGGAAGCCCTGGGAAGGATGTCAAAATAATACAGGAAGACTCATGCAAGGATGTTGAAATATGGTGCTTTATTGGACTGGGCACTTTGTGCAACACAGAATCACAGAACTGTAAAGTTGGAAGGGATTCCAAGGGTCATCTATTCCAACCCAGCGCAATGCAGGAATCACAGCTAAAAATGACAGAATAATGCTCCATTTGTGGTGGATTTATTCTGTTCTGCCAGGCTTCCCAGTGCTACCGCATTACTGCCACCCAGAGGGAGGCAAAGAAGCAAAACCCCCAGAATATTTGTTGTATTTAACATTATAGGACTTTAGCAGGAAGTTATGGGTTATGCACAGGTTGGAAATGAAGCAGTGTGAAATATATGCAGGTGTTGATCATGTAGGACTGTTCCAAAAGCATCCTGAGAGTAACTCGTCACGAATGCACAAGAAGAAGGGACCTTTGATGGGCCCTCAGAACTAAGTGGGTGGAAATAATCCCCATGGAACACAATGAAACTTGCTTCTCAGCAAACAGGTATAAGATCGATTTCCTTATGGACAGGAAAACCAGGTGTGTAAATGAACAAGCTTTAACTATTTTTATTTTATTTAGATTTTATTTTTATTTATTTCATAACATGTAGACATGGCTTGATTGTTTAAAAACCCCTTGGAGTGTTTTACAAAAAGATAATGGGTGGGTTGCATTTGTCTCCCCCACCTGTTGCACGCTTTTGCCTGATTTGGCCAAGGTGCGCTTTCTCTCTCCCTCTCTCTCTCCCTCTCTCTCTCCCTCTCTCTCTCTCTCTCTCTCTCTCTCTTTCCCCCCTTCCTGCTGCCGAACTGCATTCCGCTGGAGCTAAAAGGGGAGACATTCAGCTCAGCAGCTGTTCACACCTGAAGCTCATTGTGTGATGGGAGGCTTCATGTTTCAGAGGCTAGAGAAGTGCGGATTTGCACCCTGGTTTCCAGTGGGGGGGAGGCAGGGGGAAAACAGACAAACTGACACTGCTCACCCCGAAAGCGGGGAAATGGGGCTCTTCTTAATGTTGAAGAGGACCCTAATAACCCCCTCCTATTTCCCAGTTTCTGTCCCTGGCGGTTAATCACAAAGCCACGGATTCCTTTGGCAGCTACGGTCAAACCTGATATGGGTGTCTTACAACTGAAGACAAAGGCCAGGCATTAGCCTGGTCACGGCTTCCCTTTTTAGGAAGTCAATGCCTCATTCCTCTTCCGCTAATTCCCAAACTCTATTCCTGGCTCACACTAGTGAGAGATTTACTAGGGCCCCTCCACAAGATATGTTTATTCAGCCAATGTTCTGGTTTGCTTGTGCAAAGTTGGCACGGAGGTTGGATGATGTTTATTGAACACCCGTTCTGATTTATTTGCCGGGAGATGACACAGGGAACATTTGTCCGGCGTGCATTTGCTTGTGGCGTATTCATACATTTCCTCCCCATTGATCATTTGTTCACCCCACACTTTTCAGTGCATCTCCTGTTGCTTTCCAAACCACAAGGAAGTTTGATGCTTTTTTAAAGGGTGATTTGTTGCCCCAGGGTTACAAAACCCTAAAGTTCTACCACAATACTGCAAATTTGTACGTGTCTCGGTTTTGCCCTTGTAGAACTCAACAGAGAGGAGGATAGGGACAAAAGGTATATACCAGGTGTCAGCAACCTTTTTGAGCCGTGGGCTGGTCCACTATCCTGTCCCTCAGACCATGTGGGGGGCCGGACTATATTTTTTGGGGGGAGAATGAACGAATTCCTATGCCCCACAAATAACCCAGAGATGCATTTTAAATAAAAGGGCACATTCTACTCATGTAAAAACACACTGATTCCTGGACCGTCCATGGGCCAGATTGAGAAGGTGATTGGGCAGCATCCGGCCCATGGGCCTTAGGTTGCCTACCCCTGGTACATACAATGAACTATACCTGTCACTGGTCTCAACTTCTTCCTGTCTTTGGCTATTACGCCACCTACTGTTGGACTCCTTGCTTTCTGCCCTACCAGTCCCAGTGAGCATTCAGCATGTACCAATGTCACTACATAACATAATACTGTACTATGCAACATAAACATCAAGGCAATTGTAGAAATGCAATTGCAATAATAAGAAATGTGTAATAAAACAGATTTTCACAGCAGCATAAAACGAGAGAATTAGCAGCAGGTTTCTAAAATACAGACAACGCAGAGCAGTAGATGCAATGGCCGGCTTGCTCACTGGGTCTCTCCTTTGCAAGGAAGGAAGAGGAGAGCAGCTGGTGATGATAGGGGTGAGGAGGAGGCAGACACACAAATGGAGGGGGTGCTCTAGAGGGGTCTTCCCGGGGCCCTACAAAACCTGCAGGCTCTGCCCCTCTTGCATGTCTTTCCCAAAGATGCCCATATCCTGCTGCTTGGATGGATATCTGTAGTATCTGGATGGAAACTGGTTGGAAGGAGGCAAGGTCAGAGCAATGAATCATGCAGAGATGCAGTGGGTAGCCTCCTCTGTGGATAGAACCATTGGGCTCACAGCACATTTCTCAAATTACTGTACAAGCATTTCTTGCAGTACACAAAGGGCTCCAAACTGGTACCAGGCTAGTGCAGAAGTACAATAACTCATCAGTAAAAAAGGCTGCTTATACCATCGCTCAAATATCTCTGGACTGTAGGGGAGCAAGATGGTCCTTCCTTACCCACAAAGAGGGCACGTCAGGCGGCTTTCGATGGCGCGGCCCCGCAGGCAGCTGGCGCAGAAGTTGTGGTAGCAGTCGAGGAGGCAGGGGTGTTCGTACTGCTCATGGCAGAGGAAGCACACCAGCGGGTGGCAGTTGGCGTTGTCCAGGTCGCAGAGGTTCTCCAAGGGGGAGAAAATCCCACCAGACATCTGGAAGGGTAGCGGCGAGAGAGGAGAAGGTTACTGGAGAGGCTAGAGGGGTGACTGTCCACAGAACAACAAGCAGCCCTTTTGAATTGCACAGGCAAAGAGTCCTGTGGAAGCAGAAAGGCGAAGAGCTCTGTGTGAGCTCAACGCCTACACATCCCTTTTGCGAATTCAACAGTGGCCTGTCAAGGTTATTACAGAATCTCCCAAACATCTGAATGAATTTAGTCTAACCCCCTGCAATACAGCTAAAGAAACCCTGACAGATGGCCACACACCTCTGCTTAAAAATTCCCAGTGGAGGGGAGTCCACTGCCTTATGAAGTAGTCTGTTCCACTGCTGAACAGCTATTACCACCAGAAAATCCTTCCTAATATTTACTTGGGGTCTGCTTTCTTGTAAGTTGAATCCATTGGTCTAGGTCTTACTCCCTGGAGCAATTGATAGTCAAGGTGAGTTTTATTTCTGAATGGGAGGCCCACTCATAAACCTCTCTGCTTTTAGGGTGTGTGAGTTTAACAATTGCATGCCCTCAGAGGAGACCATCCTTAGTGTTTGTGCCGGAGTCATTGATTTGGGGATCCACCCAGGTTCAAAAGAAGCAATCCCGGAGCAGTGGCTCATGCAGAGATACGGCAGGCAGCATCCTGTGCTGCTAGGGTGCTTTGGGCTCAGACGTGCTTTTAACAATTTCATTTTTTCTCACAGCACATTATGTGCTCTCTTGCAGCACACCACTGTCTATTGACACTGAACTATTAAAATATTGTATTCTCTAAGACCAGTAGGCACTGTGTGTATCTATAGCAAGTTACGCACACATTTATAAGGATCACAAGTGTGTGTAAAGGCTAAAATCAGTGACTTTCTATTGCTTGCTTCTGGCTAGAGGAAATGAGGTAGCAATTGAGACATATTTCCACTCTAGGAATCAAAGAGTGATTTAAAAGAAAAAACAATTTATGCACATTGCTATCCCGCACCAAACAGAGTCCAAAGTCCTTCCAGCTTTCCCATTTTTGATCGCCGAAAACTTTAAAAGGTTGGGGAACCAGAAATCATATTTTCATTTCTGAAGAAAATATACTGATAGGGGTTTGGGGTTTTGGTATACCGTACTTTGGCAAGTCCATCTTTAGATTGCAACGGTTTCATTGGCTCTACAGTGACCTCTGCTGACAGAACCCAGAAATACAGTGGAATTGATACCAGCATGCCTGGTTGAAGATGTCATATTCACACACCTCAAGATTTTCTCCTCCACAGGGACAGAGAACAAAAGTGTGCAAACAATGTGTGAAAATTTTGCTTCTGTCCAGTTGCAAGTACACGTTTGGGGAGCCATGATGTGCTGTGGCTTCCATGTATAAATAGAGGCAATATTAACACTTGTATGCAGTTTTCACACATTACAGTACATACGTGTTCATCCCCCCGCTCCACCACCACCCATGTAAGGAAAACACAACCATGATCTGCTTTGTCTTAAGCTTTACAATTAATATGGATTAATGCGAAGACCAGCGAAGGACGAACGGACAGAGAAAGGGTAATATTTCAAGAGTGGATGCTAATCCCTTCGTTTCATTCTGAAACAGCTGTTTTGGGGAAAAGTCTTGAGGGCTTTGTGGATAGTGATTCATCATGTTCTGGATGCGTGCTATTAAGCAAATTGAAAATACCAGAGCGCTTCCTTTCCTACTAGGTCAGTTGTTCCCCAACTGCGTGGCAGAATGGCAACTTCACAATGAGGAATAAATAGATCTAAGGGAAACCCTATCAGCCATTGAGCCTGTAGGAGTCCTTCCTACCTAGAATTTTGGTAAGTTTGGAGAATTCCATCCAGGAATTTAGCCATGCACCAAAATTAATGGACACAAATTAGTCTAACATTGGCGATGGCCCTATGAATCCAGGCCTGCATCAGTTGAGTGGGTGTCATAATTACAATTATAAATGATCTCACCTCTGCCATGCTGTTCTTTTGGGTGGAGGGCAGAAACATCTTACCTTTTCTGGATTTCCTTCAGTCTTCTCCACTTTGCCCACTTCTGCAGTGATCGATTTGCTGCCTCCACTTGTTTCAGTTCAAAATTGCTGTAGCTTTCAGCTGACCAGTGTATAAGACAAATTACCACCTGTTTAGAATTGTAGTGACGTGAGGGAAAACGTGCCCTCCTCGACAAGAATTTCTGCTGGGACAATGGCAAAATAGTCCTCCTTCTGAAAGACAGAAGGCAAATTTCAGGTGTGCACCCATGGCGTCAGAACAAATACGGACTTCATAAATTCTTCTGCAGAAGCTCAGTAAGTATGGGTACTTTGGAGAAAATGGCGTGTCAAATTTGAGAGGCAAAAAGTTCATCGGCTCTTGTATCCCATTTCCTGGGAAGTGCTAGAAAACCGTCTGCTCCCCCACCTCCCTTGGGACTGTTGCTCTGGGAAGGCAGGATAACGAAGAGGCAAGCGCAAATGTCTATCGACTGACGGTCTGCTTCCCTTCTCCAGCACGTCAAAATCTTTTCTCTCTCATTCGCCGCCGCTGTCAAGGTTCACTCAAGGTCAGATCAAGTGCCCATGTGATGGAAACAAAGCAAACTCCCTCCGTGTTTCAGAGGCCACTAGGATTAGCAAGTTGAATGGCCATTTCAAAGGAGTAAGACAGGTAGACACTATGCACAGTCACTGGTTGTGGGTAGATCAGCCTTCTCCAAGCAGGTGCCCTCCAGACATAGCTGTCAACTTTCAGAGTTGAAAATAAGGGATCAGCAGCCTCACCTGTCCCGGGGACAGTCTACGGGATATCTAACAATCCGGGATAGCAGCGGGAAGCAGCGGGAAACGGCGCTGGAATAAGGGAATTTCCCGCAAAAAAAGGGAAGGTTGACAGCTATGCCTCCAGATGCTGAACTACAACTCCCATCAGTGCCACTGGTGGTGTTGGGAGTTGTAGTTCAACATCTGGAAGGCACCAGATTAGCGAAGGCTTACAATAGATGTTTCTTTATTCCAGTCTTCAGTCCACGACATCTACACATATCCATTTGCAATATTTCCACATCAATTTCCAACCCACCCAGCCCCGCAAGTCCTTGGGAAAACCTGTCAGCATTGGTTTCTCCCGATATACACAATTTTTGTATCGATTTCTGCTGAATACGCACACTTTTCTTGCAAACAATTTTACCAATATTTGCAATTTTAAAGGCATGCTTACCACGATCCCCTAATATAAGCATCTTTGTACACATTTTTGAGAGTTGGAGAAGCACATTGCAAAATTTGGAAAAGTGTTAAATTCCAAGGAGAACTGTGTTTCAGTTTGTGGGTTGTTTCAGGAAGTTAGGTAAATCTCCCCCATTTCAATTCACAGGATCTTATTTTCTCCTAGAGAGTTCTACCTAGACAACCATTTATTTATTTACAGTAAACAGTTTTGAACAGGGGTCAGCAAACCTTTTCAGCAGGGGGCTGGTTCACTGTCCCTCAGACCTTGTGGGGAGGCCGGACTATATTTTTTTGGGGGGGGGGAGGAACGAATTCCTATGTCCCACATACACTGGCGGAGGAAGAGGAGTGTGGGGGGAGCGTACCACCTACGGCAGCGCGATCCCGGTGGGGTGCCATTGCGGCTGCGCCCTCGCCTGTGCTAGGGGCAACACCGCCACAGGTGGCGCGCCACACCCCCAGGACACGCACCACGCCCCTGCAAGCCCCTGCCTGCTCTCTGCCCCTCCTCTGGTGCCAGCGCATGAAGCTCCGCCACTGCCCACAAATAACCCAGAGGTGCATTTTAAATAAAAGGACATATTCTACTCATGTAAAAACATGCTGATTCCTGGACCGTCCAGGGGCCGGATTTAGAAGGCGATTGGGCCGGATCTGGCCCCCAGGACTTAGTTTGCCTACCTATGGTTTTGAATGTGGGAGGAATATCTTGGGAAGGATATATATCTGTTAATATACAGAGAACATCAGTGCATATGCATGACCGGCTCTCATAAAGAAACAGAGAGGCAGCTCTATGTTATTTGGAGCAATTTAAAATTTTTTATTACATTAACATTCTTTTTTACTTATTTGAAAACTTTATTTATTTATTTACTTATTTAATTTAATGAATAACGAGACTAATAAAGTTCCTTTCCTTTCCTTCTTTCTTTGAATTAGTGGAATACTTCGTTAGCCTCTTTATGCATTTCATACGGTATTTATTTATGACATTTCCCCCTCAACCTGGTCTCAATCCCCTCAGGTAGCTCCGAGAAGCGCCTGGAACTACAACTCCCATCAGCCCCCGGGAAGGGAGGAGGAGCAGGATGGGAAGCGGGCCAAAGGTATTGCTCAGTCCCTCCCCGCCATGCTTCTTTTTACGGCACACCTCCCAGCATGCTCCGCGAGCAGCGGCCTTAAGAGGACGGGAGGCCGAAGGCGATCCCCACCCTACCCACTCGTCTCTATGGTTATACCCTCCTTTCCCCTTCCCCCGCCCCTCCTATGCTGCGAGTGCGCAAGCGCACGCCGCCTGACGCAAGGGCGGAAGTGGGCGGGAGGGCGGCGCCGAAGTAGGCGCATGCGCGCGGCCGCCTTCTTTTTCTCTCTTTCCCCCTCGTTGCTGCCGCCATGGCGCCTGCGGTGAGTCTCCGGCCGAGTCGGGCCTAGAAAGGGAGGTCCAGGGTGGCGGGGTGAGGCTCGTGACGTATTAAGGAAGCGGAGGGGGGGTTGTTGGCGGTGACGTCATAAGGAGCAGGGAGGGGAGGGGGTCTACCTGGCCGGGGGGGGGTTCCCCCTGCCCCTTCCTCCCTGCAAGGTAGGCCTCAGCCTCTCCTCCCACCCCATGAAGCGCATTTCTGACTTCCCTGGACCCGCACCCGTATTACTTTCCGGGGTAGGATCCCCATGTCCCCCCTGAGCATGTGCAGAGAGTAGCTGAGCTCTCGGATCTGGCTCCAGAAGGACAGCGTAGGAAGCGAGGCCTACCCATAAGAGCTGCTGGATCAGGCCAAAGGGGGCCCCATCCAGCCCAGCCACAGTGGCCAACTAGGTGCCCCAAAGGGTACCCCCTCCCCCAAGCAGCACGTGAGAGCAACAACCTCCTCCCACTCCTACTCTCCAGCATTCTAAGGTAGAATGCACTGTCTATGGAGGCTCCATTGACAAATCTTACAAAACTGAGAAGAGCCCTGCAGCCCCTGGAACGGGCCAAAAGGGACCCACCTAGTCCAGCCCAGTTCTCACAGTGCGCATCAGGCATAGGCAAACTCCGGCCCTCCAGATGTTTGGGACTACAGTTCCCATCTTCCCTGTCCGCTGGTCCTGTTAGCTAGGGATGGTGGAAATTGTAGTCCCAAACATCTGGAGGGCCGGAGTTTGCCTATGCCTGGTGCACATCCTCTTTCTCACAGCCCTGCTGCACCCTTTATATCAGAGACTCCTTTTATCTCTCCCTTTATCTCAGAGGCTTCAACTGGGGTGTCTCAAGGGTTGCCTTTTGGACTCCCAACTCCCATTGCCCATGCTGGCTGTGGCTGATGGGAGCTGGAGGCTGAATATCACCTGAAGGGCCATAGGTTTACTACAAACCATCAATAGTTTACTGCAGGTGTAGCCAACATGAGGCCTTCAGATGTTACTGGACTATAGCACACACACAAATCTATTGCGGTCCATAGACCCAAAATATGCAGTGCAGAGGCTGCTGAACAACTATAGCTTTCATCATCCCTGACCATTGAGCATGCTAAGTGGAGCTGATGGGAGTTAAGAGTCCCAACAGTGTCCGGAGTGTGTGTATGGCCTTCCTTGCCATTGATATACACATAAGTATTTGGGAGAGAGAATAGTCTCTCTAAAGGGTTGTGGCCTGCCGCTTTATGTACAGTCCACACCTCACCCAGTGTGATTGTCTGTGAAGGCAGGTCACATTATATATAGAACATGTGTTCAGACACACATGTTGTGCAGCTCCAGGATTCACCAGTGTCCGCTTTCCAACTTGTATGGGCCACCACTTTGGCTGCGTTGGGTATGAAATTGAAAAATCTGCCTGTGAGATGGGGACCAACACCAACTTGCAGTGTCCCCAGTAACATTGGCTTATATCCAACACTCTGTAAAGTCACAGAATTCAGTGGGCTTAAGCTTGCCTGTGTTGGATTTAGACCATTAATTCCCCCCAACCACCCCATATGACCAGGTGACACTTATTCACTCATACAGTGGACGCTTGGGTTGCGAATGTGATCAGTGCAGGATGCACGTTCGCAACCCGCAGCGGCGCACCTGCGCACACGCAGGTTGCGATTCGGCACGCATGCCCAAAGCGCAATTTAGCGCTTCTGCGCATGTGCGATCGCCGAAACCCAGAAGTAACCTGTTCCAGTACTTCCGGGTTTTGGCAATCTGTAATCCGAAAAAACGCAGCCTGAACTGTCTATAACCCGAGGTATGACTGTATAAGAAAAAATGGTGTAGAGTGGGCAGAATGCTTAACCTACTGTATAATTCTAGCCACAATATTTAAGCTATAGCTTTTTATTTTGTTCCAATTCTTGGTTGCAATAAGAGCTATTTTAAACTGTCTCTCAGATTGCTGTGTTTATTATTATTATTATTATTATTATTATTTCTTCTGTACTACTTTTCTGTTGGAACAGTCAAAGCAGTCAGTAAGAAAACAAAAAAACACACCTTATCAAAATTTAAAGCTGAAACAGCAAATCTAATGAAACGATACGAAAAGATGGCATACCTTCATATTTTCACATCAACTCCTCAGGAAATTGACTGACAGGGGGGTCAGACTAAAGGCATACTATATTTTCAGCCACAAGTTATTTATTTATTTCTTAAGATTTAGACACTTTTCATTGTAGAAAACCTCAAAGTTGTTTATAAGAAGAATAAAACAATAACATTATTGGTAAAAAAATAAATAAAAACAATAATTTGAAACATTCAAATCAGCAATAAACTAAAAACAAATTAAAACACACATCAACATTCTAGATATCAGGGTAAGCTTGGCTAAACAAAAATATTTTTAGCAGACACTGAAAAGTATACAGTGAAGGTGCCTGCCCAATGTCAGTAGGCAGGGAGTTCCAAAGGGCAGGTGCTGCCACATAACAAAATTGATTTTTTACAAATGCAGAACAGGTAATGGGGTAGCTGTAACAGTGCCAGTTCTGCAGGCACATATGGGGTCAGGAGTTCTTGCAGGTAAACTGGTTCTGAAGTTGTCAAGGGCTTTACAGTTGTACTTTGGTTTTCAAACAGCTTAGTTCCCAAACATTTTTGCTCTCAAACACCGCAAACCCAGAAATGACTGTTCCGGTTTGTGACCTATTTTTGGAAGCTGAACATCCGATGGGGCTTCCACATCTTCTGATTGGCTGCAGGAGCTTCCTGCAGCCAATCAAAAATCGCCATTCGGTCTTTGAACGTTTTGGAAGTCAAATGAACTTCCGGAACGGATTCCGTTCGACTTCCAAGGTACGACTGTATGCTCGTACACTAACACCTTGAACTTGCAAATCTCTGAGCACAGCTGTTCTATGTGGACAAAGTCACACCTCTCAGCAATTGTGCTGCAGCATTCTGCACTAACTGCAGCTTCTGGATCAAGCCCAAGGGAAGCCCCAAACCATGGCAGAGTTTGTGCCAGATGTGATCTATAGTATACAAGATTAGTATGTGCACATACAAAAGTGTCTTTTTTTGCCTTTAGGTTACTGAGCTAGGTTGCTGGAGCACTAGGGAAGACCTGACTGTTCAGCTATCTAGGTCTAGATCACTGCTTAGTTGCTTATAGTCCACCAAAATGGTTAGGTTTGTTCACACACTTAGCAGTGTTAGTGGTTGCATCCAATTAAGTCCTAGGCTCCATCTGTACTATACATTTAAAGCTGTCTCATACCACTTTATGCAACCCTGGCTTCCCTCAAAGAACCTTGGGAACTGTAGTTTGTTAAGGGTGTGAAGAGTTGTTAGGCGGCCCTCCTCCCAAGGCCTTTCACGGAACTATAATTTCCAGAGTGGTTTAACAGTCAGTCCCTCTTCCTGGGTAACTATAAATTGTAGCTCCGTAAGGAGAATAGGGGTGTCTCCTAATAACTCAGCAGCCTTAAGTTCCCAGGATTCTTTGGGGGAAGCTATGACTGTGTATGTGGGTTAAACCACAGAGCCTAGGACTTGCCGATCAGAAGGTTGGTGGTTCGAATCTCCGCGACGGGGTGAGCTCCTGTTGCTCGGTCCTTGCTCCTGCCAACCTAGCAGCTCGAAAGTACATCAAAGTGCAAGTAGATAAATAGGTACCGCTCCAGCGGGAAGGTAAACGGCATTTCCGTGCACTGCTCTGGTTTTCTCCAGAAGTGGTTTGGTCATGCTGGCCACACAACCTGGAAGCTGTACGCCGGCCCCCTCGGCCAGTAAAACGAGATGAGCGCTGTAACCCCAGAGTCGGCCACGACTGGACCTAATGGTCAGGGGTCCCTTTACCTTTACCTATGACTGTTTATAAAGTGGACCTGCATTAGTAATTTCTCTTAATTTTGGTGGGTCTGCTCTGAGTAGGACCAGCATTGATTACAGCCCCAAGTTCATTTATATTATTCAGTGTATTAGTGGTCTGGTGGTGTGTTTGTGTTTTGACATTCTTTTCTAGCAAAATCTGAAAAAGGTGCCAGCTTTCTACAAAGCTTGATTGCCTGGAATCGCTTCTGGCTCTCTGTAGACAACCAGATAAGGGGGCAGTTAGCATCATCTGCATGTAGTCCTGCTAGCTTGCAAGCAGATAGGTGGGCCAGCATGGATTAAGGGGAAATAGCCACCCACTGGTGTTTGTCCCCAGTGCTTGATAGTCAACATGCCGCCTCTCACTTCCGTTCTTTGCTGTCATGGCTGAGGGCGAATGACAAACTTTTCCAAAATTCTGCGAGGTGGATTAGCCTGAGCTCCTCTAAGCCCAGTGAGCAACATCACTCCCCTTCTGGACTCTCCTCAGGAGGCTTCCAGTCAGCCAGAGTTAGGAAGAATTAAAGCGTGGGATAGCAGCAGATAAAGCAATAAGAAGAAACCTACTAGGAGTAAAGAAAAGTTGGCCCTGGGGCAGCTTGACAATCTTGGAGAAAAAAGGGGATTTTAGGAAGGACTTTTAAAAACATGGTTTTCGGCTTCAGAAGCAGAATTGTCACCATGAAAGGCATTGTAGGGGCAGAAGATTTGGGTTGGGGAGAGCAAGAAAGATTGGGAGAGATTTGAAAGGAGGTGCAGCTGGTTGTAGAGCCCTGCGTTTAAGGACGAGGAACTTCTAGATTGGCTGAGAGAGGTGGCAAGGAGCCAGCACAAAGATTCAACAGGTGTGAGACAAAATCAGGGTGTTGGGTGGGGGAAAAAAGGGTTTGGGAAAACATGTGATGTTGTGCAATTTCTTCTCTATGTGGGGCTCACGTGATGTTGCGAAGAGGATGTCTGCTTTTGCAGTGAGCATTGGGCACCAATGGGGAAAGAAACATCTAAAGCTGTTAACTAGAGGGGTAACCGTGTTAATCTGTAGCTGCAAAAACAACAAAAGAGTCTTAATAAATTTATTATGGGACAAACTTTTGTGGATAAGAATCTGCTGAAAAGCAATTTCTTACCTCTTTACTGCATTCCTCAGTACTTTAATTTCACCTTTTGGGTGGCAGGGACCAGTGTATAGTCAGTGAGATCTACCCTGAATATTTTGGTTAAGTTTAGACTCCAGCCAAGATGAAAAATCTGGGTTTGGGGAGGGACAGCTGCCTGTTTCACCCCACCCACCCCTCCTACATTTGGCAGGCTGTGAGACATTAGTTTTATTTATTTGTTATAGAAAGTTATATACTGCATTTCAAGTATAGGAAAATAGCTAAAGCGGTTTTCAGCATATTAAAATAATATAAGAGCCCTTAAAATTTTCTCTCTGGTGCATGTGCCAGGATTTCTTGAACAACATTAACCTCTCTTTCTCTCTCTCCTGCAGAAGAAGCTTGTGACGAAGGGTGGTAAAAAAAAGAAGCAGGTTCTGAAGTTCACTCTAGACTGTACCCATCCAGTAGAAGATGGCATCATGGATTCTGCCAACTTTGTAAGTTCCCAGCCCTTGGAGGTATTGACCACCTCTGGAATCCCATTAACTGCCTGCACTCGCTACCCTGAGAAGCCAAGCGGGTAACTGAACACATCTCCCACACAGATTGCAAATAGAAGATCTGGTTGCTTTGCTGCCATCTTTGGAAATGGGAGGCACTTCTATCTTGTTCAGGGCTCCTGTTTCGGAGTGTGTTTTTGACAGGCAGGCTGTCAAAAGGCTGCTTGCAAATTGCTTGCAAATACACTGCTAACTGGAGCATCTGCTCTTCTCTCTGATCTCTCCAGCTAGCATGGAGGACAAGGCTATTGATGGCTGCTAGCCTTGATGCGAGGAAGTAACACTTGTGAAGTGCTCTTGTGGCTGGAAACCGAAGGAGGGGAGAGTGTTCTTCTGCTCTGCTCTTGCTAACTGTTTTCCCACTGGGGCATCAGATTGGCTGTGGTGAGAACAGGAGGCTGGACCAAATGGGCCACTGGCCTGATCCAGCAAGCTCTTTTCATGTCTGTGCTGCATACATTTGGTTGCAACTGGTTTTGGATCCTGCAGGAGGTTATTGTTGGTTCGGGGTGGAGAACCTGGTACCCTCCAGAGAATGTTGGATTCCAGCTCCCATCAGCCATAGCCAGTGTGGCCAGATTGGTCAGGGATGATGGGACTTGTAGTCCAATGGCCTCAGCTGGGCCGCCAGTTCCTTATTCTTGCTTTGTGTCCTGTTTTGGAACAGCCTGGTTTGGAGTGGGCATACCTTGGAGCTCTGTGTATGTATCTGAAGTTTGTGTGGCAAAGCCTGATGCCTGTTTGCTTGTGGCACTGCCGTTTTGCTGCAGGACATACATTCAGCTCTGAACAAGGTGACTAGGTATGTGCTTGCAGTAATGCTTTGTCTCAGTCAGACTGCTGGGCCATCCACCTCAGTGCTTTCCACCCTGACTGGCAGCAGCACTCCAGGGCTTCAGATGAAGACTCTTCTCAGAGTATCGCCAGTACAGTAGTTTGGATACCCCAGCGGGCTGTCCCTTTTCCTTGTTGGTTGTGCATTCTTTCAAAGGCTTCTATGTATTGTAAATCCTTTCTTGCTTCTGCCATTGTCTGCATTATAAAGGTAAAGGGACCCCTGACCATTAGGTCCAGTTGTGGCCGACTGTGGGGTTGTGGCGCTCATCTCGCTTTATTGGCCGAGGGAGCCGGCGTACAGTTTCCGGGTCATGTGGCCAGCATGACTAAGCTGCTTCTGGTGAACCAGAGCAGCGCACGGAAACGCTGTTTACCTTCCCGCCGGAGCGGTACCTATTTATCTACTTGCGCTTTGACATGCTTTCGAACTGCTAGGTTGGCAGGAGCAGGGACCGAACAACGAGCTCACCCAGTTGCGTCCCCTGTGTCTGTATTATGCACGCAGATTTATTCAAATGTAAATTTATTAATCCCTCATGGGGGGAAAGGAATCACCTTCGGCAGAGATGAGGAGCCTGTGACCCTCCAGTTATTGCTGAACAATGACTCCCATCATCCCTGACCGTTCTGGCTGGGCCTGATGGACATTGAAGCCACGTGGCAGCCAGAGAGCTGCAGTCTCCGTTTCTCTGGTCTGCACTGATTGGCAGCAACTCTCCACAGAGAGAAGAGTTTGCCAAACCTGCTGCCTGAGAGATTTCCATGAGAGGCACCCAGGATTGAACTCGGGACCTTTTGTGCTCTGGCGCTAAACTACGACCCTCCAGAACAACAAGGATGTGGAACCCGTGTCCCATCCCCAGGTGTTGTTGGCCCATCATCCCTGACTAGAAAAGACGAGAGATGGAGGACCATAGGTTCCCCATCCTTGATCTTGGCTGGTGGACTCACACTGTTCACAGGTGAATATTATGGGTCATGGTTCTGCTCAACATTTGTGAGAATTGCGTTGAAGTCTCTTATTAACCTTTGTTGGGTTTTAGACCTTTAGAAATTGGCAGTGGTGCCTCCTTTTTCAGGACATTTGCATGTCCAGCTTTGTTGCAGAACAGCCGTCCCCAAGCCTGTGCCCCCCAGATGTTTTGGGACTGCAGCTGGCTGATGGGATCCATAGTTCAAAGTATCTGGAGGACACCAGCTTTGGGGAAGGCTAGTGTAGTGGTCACAAGGGATGCTGGTGGCGCTGTAGTCTAAACCACTGAGCTGCTTGGGCTTGCCGATCAGAAGGTTGGTGGTTCGAACCCCCGTGATGGGGTGAGCTCCCGTTGTTTGGTCCCAGCTCCTGCCAACCTAGCAGTTCAAAAGCACACACACAAAAAAAAGTGCACGTAGATAAATAGGTCCTGCTCCAGCAGGAAGGTAAACGGTGTTTCCGTGCACTGCTCTGGTTTCGGTGTTCCGACGCACCAGAAGTGGCTTAGTCATGCTGGCCACATGACCCAGAAAAACTGTGGACAAACGCCCGCTCCCTCAGCCTGTAAAGCGAGATGAGCGCTGCAACCCCAGAGTCGTCTGTGACTGGACTTAACTGTCAGGGGTCCTTTACCTTTACCTAGTGTAGTGATCGGGATTTTGGACTAAGACCAGGGAGACTGGTTTAAAGCCCTGCCTAGGCAGCCATGATGCTCGCAGACTGATCTTTGGTCAGTTACTGTCTCTCAGCCTGTCTTGCAGGGTTGTTTTAGGGATGAAATGGATTGGGGGGACCAGTTTCACCGCCTTTATCTTCCTAGAGGGAGCAATGGCAACACGAACATGTTCTTGAAAATAAATAAAAGGTTAGGCATCGCCTTGTAACAGTCGCTCTTCAAGTGCTTGTTGTTTCTTTAGAGCACTTGTTATCCACTTTTCAGGCAGAAAGGCTCCCAGAGTGGCCAGCATACAGTCATTTAAAACGAAACAGTCCCTTCCTGCAGGTTTACAACCTTAAAAACTGCATCACGCAAGGGAAAAGGGACGGGGAGGGTAGAGGAAAAAACAAATTAAACTGGGGTGCAGTTCTTAAACAGTCATTCCTATTTTATTTTATTTTTTTGCAGGAGCAGTTCCTGCAGGAGCGGATCAAAGTGAATGGGAAAGCTGGGAACCTTGGTGGCGGTGTGGTGACCATCGAGAGAAGCAAAAGCAAAATCACAGTCACCTCAGAGGTCCCTTTTTCCAAGAGGTAAGGAGCCACGCGGGGTTAAAAGACTGGGGTGGGGGTGGCTTTGACTTAAAGAGGCCTCTGGCCCTACCTGGTGTTGTACAATTGGCTGCAGGTGCAGGCTGAGAAAAGAGGATCACCCAATGAAGCTTATGTGCTGCTTCATACAATACATTTTACTCATTGCCACAGGGAGTGTTGTTGACCACCAGCTTTCATGCCTTTAAAAGGGGATTCTTGGAGGAGGAGGGGAGAAATCTATTCATGGCTGCTATTCATAAGGACTATTTAGAACATCCATCTTCAGAGAAATCTTGCCTCTGAATTACCAGTTGGTGGTGTGCAATAGTGGAAGACGGCTATTTATTTGTTTATTTAATTACTTCCCCACTTTACCATAAGGAAGGTCTCTGGGCGAGACATTAAAATACACAGTTACGGTGGTACCTCTGGTTGTGAATGGGATCCGTTCTGGAGGTCAGGCTGGATCCTGAGGTTGTCACAACCAGAGAGACTGCTTCTGGGCATATGCATACGGCAAAACACTTCCAGGTTTGCCGCTTTCGCAACCTGAAGTTTACGTTACCGAGGTTCTACTGTATATTTAAAAAGCCTTGAATCAAAAAAGTGTGAAAACAATATAAAACAGTTCTATATATAAAACATTTCCAATAAAAATGTTATCACAGCCCCCGTTTGAGGATTTGTAGTGTCGCAACACAATCCTGGATTTGTGTGAAGTCCAGGTGGGATAGAAGAACAAAAGTGGTTTTAAATAATGGTGGAGGTTTGAGTAGAGCAGGGATGGAGTAACACTGAGGAATGAATGAATGAATGAATGAATGAATGAATGAATGAATGAATATTTATTTGCATCAGCCACCAGCCGTAGCAATAAAACGAAACAAAATGCGGTATACAAAGAATAAAGGTAAAAAGTCACTTATATAAAATACATTTTGAGGGTTTGGATCAATAGTCAAATAATGGATCTTATTCTAATTGCCCCAGCTAAAAACCTTGCAACCTGAACACTGAGAGGAAAACCTGGAAGTTTGCGTAAAGTGAGCAGGTGGTGTCATGGAGGGCAGGATAGAGACAGTTTAAAACAAGATTTGAGTACGGTGAGAAGGAGGGTTAGAAAGGCTCTGTTGTGCTGGTTTGTGGGGGGACTGACAGGAGTTGAAAGTCCAAAAATATTTTTAGGGGAATGCAGGCCCTCCCATTCCATGTATAAATGAAGCAAAACTGCTCATTTAACAGACTTGAATATATTTTTTTTCTTGGCTTGGGGTATTGAAGAATGCAAGCCCATGAAACCAGTTCCTTACCCTCTGGGTGTCCTACTGAGTCCTTCCTCTAAGCCTTGGATATTTCATTCGGTGTTGTCAACTCACCTTCACACCCAGAAACAGGGAGTTGGATATGCGATTTCTTAAAAAATAGTGACAAGAAAGCTAAGGGTTTTTTGGGTTGCGCAGATTTTACCCACATTTGCAGATATCGTGCCTTTTGGGGACCTTGGGCTGCTGCATCCCCCATCAGGCGACTGAGATCCTGTCGCCGTTGACTCAGCTTGAATTATTTAAGCCGCTCGAGAACCGGGCTTGCAACTGACCCAGCAGACTCCGGTGGCATCATTTGGGGGCCGCAGTCAGTTTGCTTCCCTGCTTCTTTGTTCCTCCCGCAGATACCTGAAGTACCTCACCAAGAAATACCTGAAGAAGAACAACTTGCGCGACTGGCTCCGCGTGGTCGCCAACAGCAAGGAGAGCTATGAGTTGCGATATTTCCAGATCAACCAGGATGAAGAGGAGGAGGAGGAAGAAGATTAAATGCAAAGGAATCTGGCAATATTTTGTACATTCACTTTTCCTTCAATAAAATACGGTGAAAGTTGTGATAACATTTTTCCTTGTGTGGTTCTGTCTGGATTGCAGTCTGCCATGTAAACACAGCCAGAATAGATGTCCGCAACAAAAGCTTCGCCTGTCCTTTGCTGCCCTCTATGGAGAGATGGTGGTATGGGCTTAGGGGTAGGGATCCCCAACTTTTTCTTTTGCCCAAGCAGGGCCAGCCCGCCTGTGGCGTGGGGCGAAGTGGCCCCTGTGGGCACCTCTGCCACTGCCAGAAAGGCAGCACTGGCAGCCAAAACCTCACAAAATCTCTCCAGGGTAGTGGCGCCACAGTCACGTGTTCCCATTTATGATGTGCCCAAGAACCCACTTAGAAATCTCAAACTCAGGATTGCTGCAAAGGGCCCCTTTTGGCGATGCTCAGAAACACCGTCCTTCTCCATAGGGGAAAACAACTACCCACCCCAAAACAAATAAAACACAGGAAAAAAGAAGACCACTCCCAAAGGTTGGGCAAGCCCTCCACCCTGCCAACTAAACTATCTTCTCCACAAGCTAAAGCACCTCAAGTAAAATTGGGAAGGTGTTGGGCGCTGGTGTTTGAGAGGGTCATCGTACCTGCGGTTGCCAACCTAGGAGACTGGGCTGAGGGGAAGGTTCACCCCCTTGTATTGGGGTGGGATGAAAGAGCTGCTGCAATTCAGGTGCGGGGAACCTACAGGTGAAACTCAAAAAATTAGAATATCGTGGAAAAGTTCCTTGATTTCAGTAAGTCAACTTGAAAGTTGAAACTAATATATGAGATAGACCCGTGACATGCAAAGCGAGATATGTCAAGCCTTGATTTGTTATCATTGTGATGATCAAGGCGTACAGCTGATGAAAACGCCAAATTAACAGTCTCAGAAAATTAGAATATTCAAGGAAATCAGCAAAACAAGGATTGCAAATCAAGCAAGATTGGACCTCTGAGAAGTGGAAGCACATCTCGCTTTGCATGTCATGAGTCGATCTCATATATTCGTTTCACTATTCAAGTTGAAGTACTGAAATCAATGAACTTTTCCACAATATTCTAATTTTTCGAGTTTCACCTGTAACTACCAAGTCCCATCTGCCCCAGGAAGCATGGTCAAGGTTGACGTTGGGAGTTGTAGTTCATCAATGTCTAGATTCCTAAAGGCTCCCCAGACTTGCTGTGATGGAAAAGGCTTCATCATTGGAGAGAGGGGGGCAGAGCCTGTGTTTGTATACTAGGGAAGAGGAGGATAATTTCAGAGGGAGGGGGGATGTATGAAGCAGTGTGTAGAGTAATGAAGGTGGTTGGGTTTGGGGTATTGACAGATGCACTAGTGGCCTGCCAGAGGGTCTGGAAACCAAGCCCTAGGAGGAACAGCTGAGGAAATAGGGGATGTTCAGCCTGGAGGAGAGAAGACTTCGGAGGTGATATGACTGCCCCCTTCAAATAGCTAAAGTGCTGTCACATGGAAAATCTGAGTGAGCTTGTTTTAGGGGAAGAACCTGAACAAATGGATTCAAATGGCAAGAAACGATATTCTGACTAAACTTTAGGAATAACTTTCTGACAGTAAAGAGTGGTTTGACAGTGGGTCAAGGTCCCTTGGACTTCTAAGCAAAGATTGGACAGCCATCTGTCAGGGGTTCTTTAACTGTGATTTCTGAATTGCAGGGGGTTGGTTTGGATGACCCTTGGGGATCCCTTCGAACTATACACCCTGTTTTGTGGCATAAATGTCAACGTTTCCCTTTTTTTAAGGGAAATTCCCTTATTCCGAATAGGATTCCTCGCAAGAAAAAGGAAAAGTTGACAGCTATGCTTTGTGGACCATGCTGGCACCACGGAACCTCTGCTACCCCAAGGCCATGTCTCTAACTCCCTGGCTACTCCTACCTACCTCTGTCCTTATTTCAAGTTTTGCTTAGATCTTCTTGCAGCTGGGTGGAATAAGAGGAGTTGGAGAGCAAATGCAGTTTGCTGGCTGTGAAGGAAATTCCCATGTTGACTGTTGCAGCAACTTGTGGAAGAACGGTTTCTTTTGCCAGGCAAACTAGTCTTTTTGCTTCTGAGGAACAGAAGAGGTTGAGGAAAGCTTTTTCTCCAGATTTTTTTTAATAATAAAAAAACCCCAATATTAAGTTTGCCAAGCTGTGCAGGGTAAACATCCAAGTACTCTGGCTATTGTGTCAGCCAGTAGTTAAGGAAAGCAATGAGAGATATTTTTAATTTATTAAATACTGCTAAGCTGGCATTTCACACCAAATAATATTAAGGATGCTTAACAGTATTTCAGAAGTTGGTTGGAGGTGCCACGATGGCAAAGGTTTTGCACAATGTGGAGCTCAAATCCACAACCCTGAGATTAAGAGACTCAAGTTCTACTGACTGAACTATCCCAGAGTGACTTCCTCAAAAGAATAATGGGAACTGTAGTTTGTTAAGGTGCCGGGAATTGTAGGTCTATGAAGGGGGGAAATAGATTCCCAGGATTCTTTGGGGAGAAATCATGAGCTTGAAGCGTGGGTATAATTTGCTTACAATGTATGGTGTAATCTACCTGCAAACAAAACCAGACTGAATGCTCAATTAACCGGTCATCTGGAAGAGAGCAGAATAATTAGCAAAGCCTACTGGCTTCTGGTTGCCTTCGTTTTGGAGAGGTACATCCTAAAGGTGAGGGATCATTTGGGATCCGGTCCAAGTTTGGGTCCTTGGGGCTGCTTGATTGGCTGTGGAAGCCTCCATTTGACTCTGCTCTGTCACAAACCTCCCTGGGGTGGCTGTGGGGATTTCCCAGGGACCCAATCTGCTGCTTCCCTTGTGGGCTGCCAGCTTCTTCGCCTTCAGAATATCCAAAGCGAGGAAGCCCTGAGTTCGAATCCTCACTTGGGCACGGGTCACACCGGTCTCCTCCTTGTCCTCCTTCAGGTTAACCAGCGTCATCTCTAAGTACCATCTGCTGGGGAATACAAATAGGAAGAGAGCCTGCCTGCCCAGTGTGTAGTGGCTGTGAAAAAGGCAAGTTCCATGCTAGGGATCATCAGGAAAGGAACTGAAAATTTTGACATCATAGTGCCATTATAGAAATCTATGGCACATTTGCAGTACTGTGTGCGGTTCTGCTCACCTCACCTCAAAAAGGATATTGCAGAGTTGGAGGAGGTTCAGGAAAGGGCAACCAAAATGATCAAGGAAAAGCTTCAGAGTTTGGGACTTTTCAGTTTAGAGAAAAGGTGAATAAGAGGGGACGTGATGGAACTGTAGAAAGTTCTCTCTCATAATACTCAAGGATGTCCAAGAATGCTGGAAGATGCAGGACAGATAAGAGGAAGTCTTCCTTCTGGCAGCGCATGAACTATGGAACTCCCTCCCACAGGAGACAGTGATGGCCATCAACCCAGAGGACTGGGCAATTTTATGGCTGCCCATGGCTACTAACCCTGATGGCTATGTTCTGCCTTCACTGTTGCAGGCAGCAGACCCCCTGAATAACAGTTGCTGGGAATCGCAGTTGGGCAAAAGGTGCTCCTGTTCTTGGGTCCCACTTGCAGGTTCCCCATAGGCATCTCCCCCTGCAAGAACAGAAGGTTGGTCTGTTATTTATTTGCTGCATCGGTATCCCACCTTTCCTCCCCACTTTGTCCTTACAACAACCCCGTGAGGTAGATTAGACAGGGAATGAGTGGCTGGCCCAAGGTCATCCTGTGAGCTTAGTGGCCAAGTGGAGATTTGAAGCCTGGACTCTAACCATGACGCCACCACTGGTTCTCTAGCCTTGGTGGGCCTTTGGCACGGCTTTTTGGAGAAAAGCTTAAATAAATGGTCCTTTAAAAAGAAATGCCAAGCCAAATCAAAGTATCTCCCCTCAGAAATGTTGTGATCCTTTTCTCATATCGCATTGTCCCTGCAGGATCAACCCTCTCAACCCCAACCCATCTTTCCCCCCCTGCGCCTCTCACTTTCCTGGTGCGTAAAAATCTCCGCGGGGAGGATTCTTGGAGGGGCGTTTGTGCGTGTTTGGGAGGTGGGGAGGTGGAGAGGGGGCTTGCTTTGGCTGTCTACCGAGAGAGATGCTGCCGCCGCCGCCGGTGGTGTGCCCAAAATGATGGGATGCGGTTGCCAGGGTAACCAGACTGGACGTCAGCGCGCGCGCCTGGGCATGTGTGCGCGGCCGCCACTCCGGGCTGGCTTGTGCGAGGTGGGTCCTTCGCGCTCCTCCTCCTGCGCGGCTGCGGATCGCGGCGGGGCAGGCAGCGGCGAGAAAGAGGAGGAGGAGGAGGAGGAAGAAGAAGAGGGGCCGATCTCTGCCCCCCTCCCGCGCGCCGGGCTCTCGAGCACCCCCTCTCCATCCCTCCCCAGTCGCTGCAGCGGCCATCTTCGCTGCCTCGCCCTCCGCAGCGCAACGTGCGCACCGGGCGGAGGCGGCCGCCGCTCGGCCCGCGGAGCGATGCGCGGCGCGGAGGAGCCGCAGATCGCGGAGGACATGTCAGGTAGGTGGAGAAAGCGTGGGGAGGAATAAGGGGGGGACACAAAACATGACCCGTGTGGGGGCTCAGATGAGAAGGTGCACCTCTTTCCCCAAAACAGCCCAAAGAGGAGCCCCGCTGGGTCAGGCACCTTTCTCCAAGGTGGCCTGCAAGATTGCCCCCACGCTGGGAGGGGGGCTCTCCCCCAAACAGGGCCCTGAGGTGGTGGCCCCTTTCCCTCTCTGATCATCTACTTGAGGTAGACTGCCCCTGCTCATGGAGGCTCCCTTTAGCTTATCCAAAGGCTTGTTGGACGTCTCTCTCCGTCCAGTCCTGGAGTCTGGATGCAGCAGGGCAAAGCCACTAGAATAGTAAAATTGTAGATTTGGAGGGGACCCCCAGGGTCATCTAGTCCAACCCCTTAAAATGCAGAAATCACAGCTGGAGAATCCAAGCTCTGTTTCCAAAGCCTGCAACGAAGGAGAGTCCCCCACCTTCTGAGGGAGGCCCCTCCACAGCTCAGAAAGTTGTTCCTAAGGTTTAGTAGTTGGTTCGGTTTCCACCCTCTGGAGCAGCAGAAAGATGGCTATCATATTAGCTCTCTGTCTTCTCCACATCTCTTTGAGCCTCTGGAGTTTAGAAGTGTGCTACCTCACCCCCCCTCTCTCTAGCTAATAGCTGTCCTCAGTAAGCCTATTGAGAGGGAGGGCAGTGATTTGCACACACCCTACTGAAATCAATGGGGCTTCCTGCCAAGCCTGAGCACAGGTTGTAAACAACGTTTGACAATTAGCAGATGTTCTTTGGAGGCCTTTGCAAGCCTGATGGGACATCCTAGGAAAGTGTGCCCCTCTGGGCCAGGTGACCAGTGGTCCTTCTGATCCAGTATTCTGTCTCCAGAGAGACCTCAGGGAATTCCTAAAATGGGACACACAAGAGGGGCACTCATCCTCCGTTCGCTGGATCAACCCAATGGCCCATTGAGTCCAGCATCTTATTCTTACAGTGGCCACAGATGCCTGTGGGAAGCCAGCAAGCACATGATCAGTCTCTCCCCATCTGTAGCATTCAGAAGCATCACTGCCTCCTACCACTAAGGCACAGCTTACCATTGTGGCTAGTAGCAGTCAATAGCCTTCTTTTCTAGATATTTCCCCCCTTAATCCTCTTTTAAGACCATTCAAGTTGGTGGCCACCCCTGCCTCCTGTGGGAGTGAGTTCCACAGTTCAACAATGCACTGCATGAAGAAGGACTTTATTTTATCGGTCCTGAACCTTCCAACATTCAGCTTTATTGGATGACTTCTAGTGTTTTGAGAGAGGGAGGAAAACTTATCTCTGGCCACTTTCTCTATGACATGCATAGTTTTACAAACTTCTATAAATTTTATAAACTTTTATAAATTTCTCGTGTCCTGGGGTTTTCTTCTGAGGAATGGGGAGGGCCCCACTTGGCTCTAAGCTGATGCTGGATCAGTCCATTTGTCTCTAGGCCTCTTTGGAAACTGCCAAAGATGCTCACTGCTGTTGCTACTAGCTGACATTATAGTGAACCCTGAAACTTAATTAGCAAAGTCCACTAGGTGGGTTCTCAGCTGTTCACTCCTGTCTTAGTGATCCGGAAGCTTGCCTTGCTAGTTTTAAGAGGTTACCATATTGGTCTCCAAAGGATGCGAATAAATAATATGGTTATCCATTTGCTTGGTCTTTGGGTGTTTTGCCTAATAATGTTTCCTTTTCTGATTCAAGCTGCTTGAAGAAAAAAGTTGCTTAATGAACTAACACTTCAACAGTTGGCACAATTTGTCCTGTTTTATGGGGAGGGGTTTTTGAGTTACAGGGGAACCTCTGAACTCCTGCACCCCCTGCACTAGAAATACAGTGGTACCTCAGGTTAAGTACTTAATTCGTTCCGGAGGTCCGTACTTAACCTGAAACTGTTCTTAACCTGAAGCACCACTTTAGCTAATGGGGCCTCCTGCTGCTGCTGCGCTGCCGGAGCACAATTTCTGTTCTCATCCTGAAGCAAAGTTCTTAACCTGAAGCAATATTTCTGGGTTAACAGAGTCTGTAACCTGAAGCGTATGTAACCTGAAGCGTATGTAACCCGCGGTACCACTGTACTTCTGCAACGTTGCTGCAGGAACACACATACTTTCAAGCCTCTCATTTTCAAGTGCTTCTGCCAGTAATCTTGACAACAACCCTGTAAAGTAGGTCAGTATTGTTGTCCCCATAATGCAGATGGTGGCTCTGAGGCTGAGAGATAGTATCTTTAAGGGCAGAGGCAGGGTTAGTCATGCAATATGTTTGGGAGGGGGTTGCATTCCCCCTTAAGGATATGGGTTATAATTGCTGGATCTAAACGCTGATCCTGGATATCCAATGAAAGCGACTGTGACTATTACCTTGGCAAGATCCAGCTTAGATTACCATAAGGCACTCTTCATAGGGCTGCCCTTGAAGAATGTTTTGGGAAGGGACAAATGGCCATCTTCAAATATAATAGCCATTTCAAATAGCTGCCACATGGAAGATGGAGCAAACTTGTTTTCTGCTGTTCCAAAGGGTACAACTCGAACCAATGGACAAGCAAGGAGATTCCAATTAAATATGAGGAAGAACTTTCTGACAGTTGCTGGAAACAGCAGGAGCAGAGAGTGATATTGTGCTCAGATCCTGCCTGTGGCTTGCCCATTGGGTCATTTGGCTGGTCACGGTGAGAAAAGGATGCTGGACTACTTTATCACAAGCTCACCTGAACCTGTGACTGAAGGCCACCTGCTGCACCAGAACTGTAACAGCACTTTGCACCTATTTATAACCTGCCTTCGTTCAATCAAAGTCGGCATACATGGGGTGGTTTCCTATGCAGGCACTGACAAAATTCAAATCACCTTAACTTCAGCAAGGGCTGCACTAGGCACATTTTGGATCTTGTTCAAGGCATGTCTTAGCATTGGCCCCATGATTCCTGCAACAGCCCTGTGAGGGTGACAATGTGTTTGCAGGTTTTGAACATTTTTTTCATACTTGCTGGCTGTGTGTGTGTGTGTGAGAGAGAGTGTTGGATCCACACACTCTAACTACAGTGAGTCAGAATGATGCAGCCTCAGAGGAGCACCCCTACTGCATCTCTGAATGAGTCCCCTTTCTGGACCTGGCCTCCTCTGCTGCATTTGCACTGGCAAATGAGTGGGTGGGCCAATCATTCCTGATGCAGACAAGCAGCAGAATGACCCCCTCGCACTGAAGGCTGATGCTAAGAAGTCAAGTCTCTAGTCATGAATCATGAAGAGACACAACGGGCAGAATCAATATTGTGCTGGAGGCCAGCACAGCCAAAGGCGTGGGGAAAAAGAAATGGTTTTGCCTAGCACCTCAAAGTATGTTATGACGATGCCAGGCATCAATATCAATAAAATTTCAAAAATTCAGGATCATTTTGGGGAAGAAAAAAAAACCCCAGTCAATAGACATCAAATGATCACCAGGGCTAACTGGCCAAGTTGGTCCTACTAGGTCCAGCAAGGAGACCAGGGAAGAATTTAAATGTGGGGTCCCAGAAAGGGTTTCTTCATAGAAGAGAAAAGGGAAAAGGGAATAGTGGATCAGGCTAATTCAAATTGAAGGCCGGGCGGAATAGCAGGTAGCTGTTGAGGTTCTAATGGCCTGATTAAGTGTACGGCTAAAACAGCTGTTTCCTGGATCCTAGTTTCTTGACTGATCCTTTCCCTTCCCGGTCTAGAAGAAGAGGATGGAGTCCTGGAAGATCTGGAGGAGTTTTATCCTGAGGAGCAGGTGAACACCCAGAAGAAGAAGAAGAAGGCCAAGAAGCTGAAGGAGAACAAGGCAGCTAAAGTCAAGAGGAAGAAGAAGGAGGTAGGTTTTCTTGGGGTTTCTGATATGAGGAAAGCAGGAGTAAGAGGTCCACATTGTGTGATTGTCCAGTTTATCTTGAGATATTGTATGTACCTTCAGAAATGCTGAATTGGCTTATGTCAGCGATGAGGACCCTTCAGGCCCAAAAGCCTTACATACCTCCAGCCCTCTGGGTCTCCTCCTGTGTATCAACTGTTTAGCTGAGAGAAGGAAAGAGCTTGATGTTACGCAAAGTGCACAATAACATCCCCTTTCCCTTGCAAGGAGATCTGTTACAAGAAGATCAAAGCAATGGGAAAGGTGTCTCAGCAGAGAGGTAGACTTGTGCTCTTTGCATATATGCAAAAAACAAAAAACCCACCCCAAAGAATCCATGCATTTTGCAATTTCACACGTGCAGTTTTAAGGATGCATTCGCATTTTGAAATGTGAGGCTTTGGGTCGTTGTAAAGCAGTGCTTGCAGTTCAGCTGCTTGTGGACATTACAATTTAGGGAGGAGAACAGTATTTGTAGAGAGCAAGAGGGAATTAAAGGCGTCACGAGGGATTCACAGTTCACAGTAAGCTGAGGCATGGTTGGGCCCCCAATCTCAAGATTGCATGGCAGGCGCCTCAGCACCATAATGGGTTGTAGTCAACATTAGACCTAATCAGAGTAGACCCACTGAAATTGATGCACATGGCAAATTTAGCTCATTGGGCTCTCCTTTATTGGAGGTTTATAAGCAGAGGCTGGATGGCCATCTGTCCAGGATTCCCGCATTGCAGAGGGCTGGATGGTGACCCTTGGGGTCCCTTCCAACTCTACGCTTCTATGGTTTGATAAATCCTGTGAATTCTAGCAACTGATATTCAGAAGCCTTTCTGCAGGGCCTAGCCATCATGACTGGTAGCCATCAATAACTTTCTCTGCCATGATTTTGTCTCATCCTCTTCTGAAGCCATCCAAGTTGGTAGCCATCACTTCTTCCTGTGAGATTGAGTTCCATGGTTTAATTTGGTGTTGCATGAAAAACTTTATTTTACTTGTCCTGAATCATTCCAACATTCCTTGTATGTCCATGAGCTCCAGAGTTATGTTGAGAGGGAGATAAACTTTGTCCATTTTCTCCATGCCACACATCGTTTTTTTAAGCTTCTGTGATGTTGCCTCTTACTCACCTTGTCTCTGAACTATGAAGTCTCAAACACTGCAACCTTTCTTTGGGGGGGGGGTGTTAATCCCTATCCAATGGATCATTTTGGTTGCCCTTTCCTCGCCCCACTGGACAGAATATCCTCCCTCTGGCGACAGTCTGAATTTGCAAAGTACAGTGGTACCTCGGGTTAAGTACTTACGTAATTCATTCCAGAGGTCTGTTCTTAACCTGAAGCACCACTTTAGCTAATGGGGCCTCCCGCTGCTGCCATGCCGCCAGAGCACAATTTCTGTTCTCATCCTGAAGCAAAGTTCTTAACCCGAGGTACTATTTCTGGGTTAGCGGAGTCTGTAACCTGAAGCGTATGTAACCTGAAGCGTATGTAACCCGAGGTACCACTGTATTAGCAGATGCTGCTGATGTTTGTATGTCCTGGACCTCTTGGCACGAGAATTAGCTTTCAAAAGGGAAGTCTGAGGAAAGGGCCAAGGTGTTCACACAATATGCGTGCACTAATTCAGTTCTCCGTGAAGGCAGGATCCCGATGTGGCTGTTTCTGCCCCATCCTCTCCACCTTACCGGAAGTGTTTTCTCCAGCATCTTGGGCCTTCTCCTCCATGTGATACTCCAGCTGCATTGCAGCACCTCATTTACAGTTTGTCCCTGGTGGCTGGCTGTAAATCTTGGCAGCTCACAGCTGTACCAACCGTGCTCTGTCTGTGGATGGTACATCTGAGGGAGGGGAGAGGACCTTGGGGGACGTTTTTGGAGAGAGCAGGATGACAGGACGAAGGGCTGCCTGTGCTCCGCGGTTCCACAGGCAGGACCCAGTTTCCTGGCCATCTCTGTTTTCCAACAGAGCAAGCTTCTAGCCTTGTGAAGAAGTGTTCGGAAGCATGTAGACAATGCCTAGAGAAGAAATCCTGGAAGCTGGAAGGCAATTAGGCTCTCAAGAGTCAGAGGGCCTTTGATGCCTCCTTAAACAGGGGAAAGACCATAGCTCAGCAGTAGAGCAACTGCCTTGCATGCAGAAGGTCACAAGTTCAATCCTTGGCTCCTCCATGTAGCAATGAGAAAAGACGCTTGCCTGAAAATTTTAATTTTATTATTTGTGCCCCGCCCATCTGTCTGGGTTTCGTCAGCCACTCCAGGCAGCTTACAGCATATACAAAAACATAATAAAACATGAAACTCAGGAGAGGTGCTGCCAGTCAGTGTAGACAGTGTTGGGCTGGATGGCCCAAAGGTCTGATTCCATATAAGGCAGCTTCCTATGTTTCTCTACATACATTCTTTACAGGGAAATGAAAATTATGCCCAGCAATGCAAATGCCCTTAATTTGCATCAAGGACACATAATTATGTTTGGAATTTGTGTTTGGAATAATGATAATAGTGTTATTATTTTAAATGTACAGAGTGTACAGAGTCCTGGCTGCAGAATGACATTATACAGCTTAGGAAAGGCTAAGCAAGGCCAGAGGTCTCTGCTCCCAATGCACATAGAGAGAAGCCCACATTCACCCTGGGAGTTTTATGCTCTTGCAAGACACATGGACGAAATTAAAAGGATACACCCTCCCACGACAGAAATGAATGTATAGATTTCCTGCTCATGATTCTGAAGCTGCTTGGGCATGCGGGCAACGCCTCCTTTGTTTGGGTGAGCATTTGCGGTGTTGCTCTAATTAGCAGAAGTGTTGGCTCCTGCGTCTGCCTGTCTCTCCTCTCCGGAGTCTGGTAGCAATTTGCATCGGTTGACGGCACAGACGTGCGTGGGAGCGGCTCGCCCACCTGTTACGAAGAAGAGATGGGTGGGGAAACAGTGGCCGCCTTCCTGGTGGTGACGCAGAACACCGTTCTCAAAGCTGATGTGTGTTTGGCGGGGGGGGGAGGAGAGGGAGGGGAGGTTCACACATCAACTTTTGTTGATCCTGATTCTCAGCAGCAGCTCTGAGTTTAGGGCACCCCTCCAGGACTTGGTGCCCTACAGATGTTTCTGGACTGCAGTTGCTAACACCCCTGATCATTGGTCATGTTGGTTGGGGCTAATGGGAGTCAGGAGTCTGCTGGGCAAGAGGTTCAGGGAGGTGGGCTAACACTGACCTTATACTGGCTCTCCAGGGCTTCAGATGGGGGTCTTTCTCAACTCTCCCAGGGGGATTTTCTGCATGCAAGGTGGGTGCTCCTTCTATGAGCCACTGAGTGGAACGTTTCCTAGTTGAAATGGGCAAAACTGACCAGCACACAGAACACCTTGCTAGTTTATCTGGTCCTCCTTTGAACTATTGCCATGGCACAATCAAGTGACTAATCTTGGCATGTGATCTTCCCAAAGGCTGAACACTGTCAGAGGACAGGACACTAGGCTTGGCGGATCCTTATTTTGATCCAACAAGTTGCAAGGGGGAAGGGATGTTGGTCCTCTCAACGGTACTTCAGGCCGAATCCAAGTAACCATTTCTCTTTCTTTGAATTTAGTTCCTCTGTTTGTGGAGGAGAACGGAGAAGGTGCATGCTGTAGTCTATCCAATTCTTCACTAAGAATGGGGTGGGCAGCATGTCCAGGGGTCAGAGATTATGGGAATTTTGGTCCAAGAACATCTTGAGGTCCTCAGGCTGGGGGACAGAATCTTGAGCCAGGCAGACCAATGGCTTGATTTTACATAAAGCTGGTTCATCAAATCATAGAATTGCAGAGTTGGAAGGGACCCCAGGGATCATCTAGTCCAACCCCCTGCAATGCTTCTTCATGCAAGTGGCTTCGCCCATTTTTATCAGGAGCTGATCTTACCCAGGACTTGTGCATACAGATAACAGCTGCCTTATACTGATCTGTCAGGCTCTAAACTGTCCATTCTGAAGCCTAGCTTGCCACTTTAAGCAGTATATGAATTAACAGTTAATTAAAAATAATAATTACGGTTGGCAGTAGGTCTTGGGCAAGGGCCCTGAGATCCTTTGAAGTGGGGGTGCTGGCGTGTGGCCCCTAGAAACTCCTGCATATGAGGTCTTCTGTCTTCTGATGGGGAGATTTTGGGTTTCCAATCTTTTAGTGTGATGGGCTGTGCCCTGTGGAACTCCTTACCAGTTGAGTTTTGGTGGGAGCTGTTCCTGCTCAATATTAGATGATGTTTTAGATGACAGACCTTTCGTACCTGATTTTTCCTTTTTTTCTGCCAACAAGCTCTTACTGATGTGTTTGTGATGTTTGTATTGTGCTTTTCATTTGTATACCGCTTGCGATATTTCGTTTGTATACCACCTTGCGATATTTTCTTTGACAAGGTGGCCCGTAAATATTTAAATAAAATTAAAAATTAAAAATTTATAGTGTAGATTACGGTATGTACTGTACCCTACAGCCACAAACCCTTCTTGATACATGTATCACTGCAGAGGTGACCTGTGGTGTGCGTGTGTGTGTGTATGTGTGTGTGTGTGAGAGAGAGAGAGAGAGAGAGAGAGAGGGAGGGAGGAAAGGAGCTCATTTCTCCTCTGCCCCCCCTGCATCTGCATATCGGTATCTGTGGAAGTCCCCCCCCCCCCAAAATCCTCATTCTAGATTTAGATTGCAAGGGTTAATTTGTATCAATGCCTGCCATTTTGGCAGCCAAATGCATTTGCTGATTGTTCTCCACTGGGGCTCTCAACAGCATAACCTGAACAGGAGGGAGATGTATTGACATAAAACAACCAGGCTGCTGTTTGAGTCTGAACATATTTAAATGGAAGTCCTTGTCAGGGAGGGAGGGGGAGAGAGAGAGAGAGAGAGAGAGAGAGAGAGAGATGGGATTTCAGTCAGTTCTGCAGAAATTACCATGGCAACCAATTATTCAGGCCTAAATTATAACTGTTCATATCGCCAGCGAAAAGCAACAGTAGATTTCTCTCTCTCCCCCCCCCCTTTCTCCCCGTTATTAAATGGAAAACTTGAAGGACACGGAATTACTAGCCAGTGCTGTCTTTGTGTGTTTCTATACCCATGATTTAGATCCAGCTTTCCCAACCTGGTGCCCCCTTAATACTTTGGACTATAACTCCCATGGGCCCAGGCTAGTCTAAAACATCAGGAGGGGCCTAGATTGAGATTTGGGGGCTTATATCAAGTGTGAACATCCATCTGGTCATGATGCGAGCTGGTCCAGGGATACTCAAATATTTGCAGGCTGGAGGTGGTGCCATTCACAATCTGAGAGAAAGTAAAGGGATGTTCTCAGGTCATTGATGAGTTTGCTCTGTGCATCTGGTGGCAGCCCCCCCACCCCCATACAGGCCATTGAGAATCTAGCCCTTCTGATCTGCATATCCTCACTCCTTTCATCTGCATAGCCCCCCCCCCCCAGGTACTCTCATTCATGCTAAGCCAGGGGTTGGGAAAGTTTACCTCGCCTGGGCTGGTTCACTCCAGTGGAGATCCTTCCATGGGCCGGATCATGTGTATGTGTGAGCGCGCGTCCCCTTTGCAATTTCCAGCATCTGTGTCTGTGCAGATGCAATTTTTGGTGTCTGCATCTGTGTAGATGTGATTTCCGGTTTAGCACAACGCATGGGGACTCACCAAGCAGGTGGCTCGGTTCAGGGGTGGCTCGTGGGCCGGTTAAATAACCCCCATGGGCCGCTTGTGGCCCATGAGCCTTAGGTTGCTGCCCCCTGTGCTAAGCTGTGGTGGAAAGGTGGCATTCTGGGGGGAGATCCATCATTTGTTGTTTCAACCAAGACACTCATGCATGGAACACTGGGCAGAGTGAAATCATGACTACAGAACCATAGAACTGTTGAGTTGCAAGGGACCCTAAGGGTCATCTAGTCTAAGGCCCTTCAATGCACAAATCACAGCTAAAGCATCCCTGACAGGTGGCCACCCAACCCCTGTTCAAAAACCTCCCATGAAAGAGAGTCCATCACCTTCCAAAGGAGTTGGTTCCACTGTAGAACAGTTCTTATCATCAGAAACTTCCTCCTAATGTTTGGTCAAAATATCATTTATTGTCATTTGATTCCATTGGTTCGGGTCCTACCCTCCAGAGCAGGAGAAAACAAGCTTGCTCCATCTTCCACGTGGCAGCCCTTAAGATATTTGAAGGTGGCTATCATACCACCTCTCAGTCTTTCTCTTCTCCAGGCTAAATATACCCAACTCCCTTGACCATCTCACATAGGCTTCCAGACCCTTTATAATCGGCCAGATGTTTGCACATCAGTTTTGGTGCTTGTGCAGCAGCTGTAAATACAAGCAGCACCAAAAGCTTCAGGATTTGCAGGGCAGGGGGGCAGCGGCAGTGACTGTCTATGCAGAGCATTCCAGTTGTGCCAGGGGATGCAGTCGGGTCTACCCCATTCTGGGCTTCTGTCCCTGTCCAGGGTGCTGAAATCTTCCTGGCTTTATCACTGCCAGCTCTTGGTGCAGCATGTAGTTGCGGCCTTTGGCAGATGGAAAGGGAGGCTGCAAAAATGTTGCTCTAAAGCAGTCCTGGTCACTTTTCAATTCATGGCATAAGTCTGTGCATCTGGATAAGACTGTTTTCACACTACATTTAAGGTATATGCTCAAGACAATTTCAAGCGCTTGCATGACACAAATGTATCCCTGACCATTGATCATGCTGGCTGGAGGTAATGGGAGTCTAACAACACCAGAGCCCCCAGGATTCCCCATCTCTGGTTTTTTGGATCATATTTATAATGCTTGACCCACTGACAGCAGCTTGGTCAGGTTTTTCTTTTGTAAACTAGTGGTTCTTTTCTTTTTACACAGACAAGCAAACTTGAACTGCACACGTTTGACAGATTATTATTGTGAATAGAATATGCTTTAAATGTTTTTCATTCTGAATTTTAAAATGGCTGTCACCTGCCCATGGATCTGCTGTTGAAGGGCAGCTAATGACAATAATAACGACAAGAGAAAGTTGCCTCCCGTTCTTAACAACCAGAGCCGTGCCTTTGAAGCTACCCAGGAGGGGGTTGTGTGTGTGTGAAGCAGTCCCATTGCTGACAGGAGAGCTGTCCGTTCTCTGCCTTCTGCCTCTTTTCTTAAGAACATAAGAATGTTAGAACAGCCTTCTGGATGAGGCCAGTAGCCCATCTAGTCCAGCATCCCGTTCTCAGAATGGCCACCCAGATGCCCCAGTGGGAAACCTGCAAGCAGGACCTGAGTGCAACAGCACTCTCCCAGAAACCAGAAACCATTAGCATTACCACTTCCAACAGTGGAGGCAGAGTAGCCATGGATAGCCTTCTCCACCATGAATTTGCCTCATCCAATTCTATGACCCGTCTTCCTTTAACTCATGCATGCGTGTTTGTTTTTGTCAAAATCTAGGGGAACCAAGACGACGAAATCTCCGAAAACGAAGAGGAAGCAGGAGAGAAATCAGAGAGCGAAGGCAGCGACTATTCCCCCAACAAGAAAAAGAAGAAGAAGCTGAAAGAGAAGAAGGAGAAGAAGGCCAAGAGGAAAAAGAAGGAGGAGAACGAGGAGGAGAATGAAGAAGGAGGCTTAAAAGTAACCCTCAACTCTAGATATCTTGGGATGTGGCAACCAGCAGATTGGTGCTGTGATGGGGCTGGGTAAGGAGAGGGCATCACATTAGTACTACAGACTAAGGCTCTGTGTACACATGCATTTGCGTGTCCCCATATGGGAACATCGCTGACTCAGCGTATTTGAAGTTGAGTTAGCCATGGGCACCCAAACCTATCTTAGGACCGCCTATGCGATGGCTTTCTTCTCAAGTGTGTTGGCATGATGAGAGCTTATGTCTTAGGCTTGCCATCTCTTAGGGTGACCAGAAAGAACCACAGGCAACAATTGTTATCATTATTTTGATTGCATTTACCTTTTCCTTCAAGGAGGTCAAGGTGGTGACCATGGTCTTCCCACTCCTCCTTTAATCCCCACAACAACAAGACCAAGAGGCAGTGATGGGCCCCCAAGGTCACCCAGTGAGCTTCATGGCCGAGTGGGGGAACTGAACTCTGGTCTCCCAGCTCCTAGTCTGCCACTCAAACCACTACACTACACTGGCTCCCTGTGCCCCTGTGGCTTACAAATGGCCCTATAGGTGGGCTTTTGAACTGCTTGGTTTCCACCAAGGACCCTTGGGGAGTGTGCATCTTTAGGGTCCAGGGAAGGGTCTGTGATGCCCCAGCATTGTTGAAGCTAATCAGGATCAGGCCTCATGAGACACGAAGCTCCAAGAAAGTCAAACGGAGCTTCTTAATGGAGCACGGTAGGCTTGCAAGGTGTTTTCCTTCCCTCTGAAGAGGCACTAACCATGTCTCCCTCCCTTCTAAACCAACAGCCACCAGAACGCCACGGGTACAAGGATGACTACAGCCAGGTGAGTGTGCCTGCTGGAACTCTGTGGGAAGGTGGGGGGCGGAAAATGTCTGTGAATGGCTTAGTGTGTCTGGCTATTGACCAGAAGGTTGGTGGTGCAAGCCCACCCAGAGATGGCTGTGGGCAGGATTCCTGCATGGTCCCTTCCAACTCTACAATTCTATGACTCCTCTGTGATGCTGTTTGCTAAGCATTTCACCCAGCTCTGCCTTGGAAGTTGCAGACAAGTTTGTGGGGAAGCTTCACTGTAGCTCTTGGCTCTCCTGCAGGAGCCCAAGACCTCGGCTCAGCTCATGGAGGAGTGGGGTCTGGATGATGTGGACTATGCCTTTTCCGAAGAAGACTATCACATGCTGACAAACTACAAGGCCTTCAGCCAGTTTCTCAGGTAGGTCATGGCGTTCCCTGCCTGGCTTGATCTGGTCTGGTGTTTGTGTGTCTGTGGACTTGAAGTGGTGTCCTGGATTTCTGTTAATGGTCCTCTCTGCTTCTTCTCCAGACCTTTGGTTGCCAAAAGGAACCCCAAAATCCCCATGTCCAAGATGATGACTGTTCTGGGTGCCAAGTGGAGGGAGTTCAGCGCCAACAACCCCTTCAAAGGCAGCTCAGCAGCTGCTGCTGCAGCCGCCATAGCGGCGGCCGTCGAAACCGTTGCCATAGCTCCGGCGCCACTGACCCTCAGCCCCCAGCAACTGCTGCCACCACCACCCGCCATCAGGAAAGCCAAAACCAAGGAGGGAAAGGGTAAAATGGGGTGGAAGAATGCGAATGGATGTGCTAGCTGTGATTAATAGAACAATGAGGGCTGGGGAAGTGTTAAGGCCAACAAAAGTTTGATAAAAAGTTGGAGAAAAGAGAGGGAGGGAGGGAGGGAAGGGAGGGAGAGAGAGAAGCCCAGGAAAGTCTTGAGCCCTTGATAACTCCTGAATGCTCAAACAAGGGAAGTACTTGGGATTTTAGGGCTCAGGAGAAGTAATGAAATTCAGGTGGTCTCCATCGCAAATGCCTCTATGTTCCTGCAGGTCCCGGCGTGCGAAAAAAAATTAAGAACACCAAAGAGATCAAGAAGAAGGGTAAAGGGAAGAAAGTGGGGGCTCTGAAATTCCGCTTTGGGGGAATCGCCAACAAGAGGAAAAAGGGCTCCTCGGTAAGTAAGCGCCTGTCTGTACTAAAGCCCGGTGTTCCTGGGCATGTGCAGAATCACTGCTCACATGCCTGCAACCTTTGCAATAACAGTGGCAGTCCCCTGACCTCCCCAGCTTCCTGCATCCTCACTACTTCTGAGACTGGACAGCTCTTTTTCAAAGAGAGGTGGGCAGTGGCGTAGTGGTCTAGGGGTGTGGAGGGTTGAAGTCCTGTTATTCTTTATGAAGCTGGGTCATGGTCTCCAGGGTCCTGGGGCTGCCCAATCAGCATGAAGGGGGAGCTTTTTAGCCAATGAGAAGAGGTCTTCTCACCCTCTGTGCTGATTGGAGCCAATCATAGTGGAAGGAGGCAAGTCAGCCTCTGAGGATGGGTTCCTGGGGTTCCTCTGGAGAAGACACACAGGAAGAAGACCTAGGAGGAATTGTTTTGTGTGCTCCAGGGCTAAGCATTTAGGTGCTTCAGTTTCAAGGGAACCCAAGTTCTGCTATGAACAGCATGGAAAACAGGTTGCTCCACCAGATCGTACTGGAGCACTCAAAATCTTTTCCCTATGTGGGTTCACAGAAAATAGTAGATCGAGCTGAAAGGCAGAACAAGGAGATCTGCATTGATCGCTGTAATGCATCCCTAATTACATTGTCTAATGCTAGATGGTTGTGTCATCTCGAAGGGAGTGGTTATGGCTGGAGGCGGGTGGCATGGGCTGGTGGCCGGGAGGGTCCCCAGTGTCAGCAGTGCTAACCACGTGGCTTCCCTTCCAGAGTGAGGAGGAGGAACGGGAGGAATCTGACAGCGCCAGCATCAACAGCTCCTCAGTGCGCTCTGAGTCCTCTGCTGTTCTGGGCAAGAGGGGAAAGAGGCGGAAGAAGAAGAAGAAAAGTAGGTCATCACCAGGCGCTTCTCTCAGGGCTCACCGGGGCTGCCCATGGGGAGGGGCACAGCATTGGCTGGTGTAGGGCCTCATCCTGATAGGGCAGCACACCAAGAGCTATGCACACACACTTTAGTGCTGGGGAGAGTGCTCTTGTGCTCAGGTCCTGCTTGCAGGATTCCTAAAGGGTGCCTGTGTGGCTCATGTGAGAAGAGGATGCTGGACTGGCCTGATCCAGCAGGATCTTCTGATATTCTTATGCAGGCATAGGCAAACTCGGCCCTCCAGATGTTTTGAGACTACAACTCCCATGATCCCTAGCTAACAGTGGTCAGGGATGATGGGAATTGTAGTCCCAAAACATCTGGAGGGCCGAGTTTGCCTATGCCTGTTCTTATGTTTTGATGTGTCTGGGAAGACCAGAAGCAATGGGTAGTGGCTGGGGCAATGGTGCCTGTGGGCACAAACTTTTCTGGGCACCTCCAAAGCCATTGAGCTCCCCCCATCTTGCTCACTGCCCCGTTGGTCATGGGAGTTTACATAGAGCTGAAGAAGGAAGTTGGAGGAGTGACCCTCTTTCTCACTTCACCCTTCCGCTCTATGTGCTTTCCAAAACTAAAAAATCCGAATGAGCCCATGGGCCTAAAAAGGTTGGTGACCCCCTGGGCTGGAGGGTATCTCCATCTATGACTATTTGCCATGATGGCTTCATGTAACTGGTAAACTGAGTGGCAATGAATGCCACTACTGTGGAACAATGGTGGGAGATGGCTATTGTTTCATGTCCTCCTTGTGAGCTTCACAGAGATAGCAGCTTGACCATTTTGGGAATCTGTGCCCCCCCTCCCATCCCTGATCCTTGGCCATGCCAGCTGGCACTGATGGTAGTTGTGGTCTAACAACATCAAGGATGACCACCGGCTCTCCACTCCTGACATAAGCCTTTGGCATCAAGGCTCTTTCAGTTCTGAAACTAGTCCTGAAGCCAGGCTGATAATCCTTTCCCCACAACCATGTCTGCAGCTGATCACTGGCTCAATGACCACTGGCTCAATGACCTTGCCCACCCATCCCAAATGGTGTTTAAATGTTCTGTGTCAGTGTCTATAAATCATGTACAGTGGTACCTCGGGATACATACGCTTCAGGTTACATACGCTTCAGGTTACAGACTCGGCTAACCCAGAAATAGTACCTTGGGTTAAGAACTTTGCTTCAGGATGAGAACAGAAATCACGTGGTGGTGATGCGGCAGCAGTGGGAGGCCCCATTAGCTAAAGTGGTGCTTCAGGTTAAGAACAGTTTCAGGTTAAGAACAAACCTCCGGAACGAATTAAGTACGTAACCAGAGGTACCACTGTACAGGGAATGAGGCTTCCCTTCATTGCTGTGTTGAAAAGCAATGCATTTGATAGCCCACAGTGAATTCATTTTTGGGGGGGGGTCTGGAGTAAACTTCCATGGGATTAGGAAGTATCCTGGCAAAAAGATGCAGGAGGAAATGATTAATAATAGGACCCACAAAGGAGAGGATGGAAGTCCAGGAGATTCCTTGGAATTTTGTTTTCATGATTTATGTTTGATATATCTCTGTAAAATTTTAATTTGAAAAACCAAATAAATAAATTAAAAAGGAAAGGAAGTATCCTGGCAATACTATAAGCTACGATGGCTATCTTGAATTTTATTTATTGTTTTGACGGATTTGTTATTGCTTGCTTTATATGCTATTGTGTTTGATAGCATAGTGGTTGCAACGTTTGTTGTTTCTTAATGCTGTTGTGATTATTGTGAGACACTTTGAGCTCAGCATTTGTTGTTGGAAAAGCGGGATGCAAATATTAAATCGACTCACCTCAACCAATTGAGGAATCCCTGATAAGGAGTCCAGAATGTTGTTTCTTCCACCTGGCTTTTGCCTTCCAGTTGAAGAAGGAGACGGCTACGAGACAGACCACCAGGATTACTGTGAGGTGTGCCAGCAAGGAGGGGAGATCATTCTCTGCGACACCTGCCCCCGGGCCTACCACCTCGTCTGTTTGGACCCAGAGCTGGAGAAGGCGCCGGAAGGGAAATGGAGCTGCCCGCACTGTGTAAGGAGTTTTGGCGCTTGAGAGTCAGCCGTTGGCAAGAAAAGGGTGCAGGATGTGCTTTGAGGGAGATTTCTAACCTGTATGGCAGACTATTACCGTATTTTTTGCTCTATAAGACGCACCAGACCACAAGACGCACATAGTTTTTAGAGGAGGAAAACAAGTAAAGAAATATTTTGAATCCCAGAAGCCAGAACAGCAAGAGGGATTGCTGCGCAGCGAAAGCAGCGATCCCTCTTGCTGTTCTGGCTTCTGGGATAGCTGTGCAGCCTCTTCAGGGCAGCGGGATGAAGGCTCCCCCTGCCCTGAAGAGGCTGTGCAGGGCTAAGCCAGAAACTAGAACAGTGAGAGGCAGCGCTGCGCAGTGATCCCTCTCGTTGTTCTGGCTTCTGTGATAGCTGTGCAGCCTGCATTCGCTCCATAAGACGCACACACATTTCCCCTTACTTATAGAGCGAAAAGTGCAGTAGTTCTGGGGCTAATTGCTGAGCTGAGGAAACTGCAGCACTATAATCCCCAGAGTGCTTAAACAGTCAACCCCAGGGAATTCAGGGAATTGTAGCTCTGGGAGGGGAATCAGGGACTCTCCTAGTGCCTCTCAGAATCCTTAACAACCTACAATGTCCATAATTCTTTGGGGGACTATTTAAAGTGGTATCATAGTGCTTTAAATGTATGGTGTGAACATTGCCATGGTGAGGAGGAAAGTATCTAGCTCTGAGGATGCCATATGATAATCAAGCAGCTCTGGATATCAAATGCAGGTGTCAAATATTAGGCAAATATCTCTGCAGAGAATATCTGGATAGCTTTGGTTTTTTATTATAAAACTGGTATATACCAATGAACATTCCAAGGCCACCCCCCCAAGTGGTTTACTTACTAAAATAATTTTACACACTCACCCACCCCTACCTCACAATATTTTATAAGAATTAAAAGTTATTTAAAATTAGACCTGTATTTACTCTGGTATACGGAGTACAGTTGCTTGAAGCAAGCATTGCATGATTTCTTGTGTTCCGTAGGGACGTGACATCACACTGGATTCAAACATATCCCCTTAATAAGAACTGATTCTAATGACCAGAACATACTGTCATGATTCCTGTGTTTGCCTTAAACACACATTCCATAGATGCAGTCTTTTATTTCATCCTCAGGGGGAGAAGAGACTTCACTTCCTGGAAGCATACTTTGTAATTTCTGTCAACTTGCACAAATATGTTTTGCCTGACTCATGCCATTTTTACATCTTTAAGCAAGCCAATAAATTTGCCCCAGTCTCTTATGCACAGCTGTTTTTAAACTGCCTGATAAATCTCGCAAATAAATTTTACTGAAGGCCATTGCGGAGGAGATAAACATGGCAGGCCCAGAGTTGGGATGTGAAACATTTCAGCTCTGCCTTCCCCTTTACACCAGGAAAAAGAAGGCATCCAGTGGGAGCCGAAGGAAGAGGACGAGGAGGAAGAGGAGGTTGGCGAGGAAGAGGACGACCACATGGAGTTCTGCCGCATCTGCAAGGACGGAGGGGAGCTCCTTTGCTGCGACACCTGCCCGTCCTCCTACCACCTGCACTGCCTCAACCCACCTTTGCCGGAGATACCAAATGGTGAATGGCTCTGCCCCCGTTGTACAGTGAGTGTTTTACCAGCCTTCCTCGTGCCATCTGCTCCCTTGCGCCCCCTGGCAGTGGGGCTGGGCTTGATGCCAACGGCTCGGGCTTGATGCCAACGGCTGTCGCCAGTGGCCGGCTCTCCTCTGCCAGGTCCTAGCCTGAATCCTGAGGTTCTCTTTTGCCCATATGCATTCACTGGAGAAGAATGCAAAAGCCCTGCCACCAGTCAATCCCCCTAGAGGTGCGTTTGGGGAATTTTGCCTGGCAGAGAGCAGGGGTTCCACCCTCTCTTTCCTGTCTTCTTTTTTAAAAAGTCAAATCCACACCAAGTACAGTGGAACCTCGGCTGCTGAACACCTTGGGAGCTGAATGTTCTGGCTTCCGAACGATCGAAAACCGGAAGTGATTGTTCCAGTTTTCGAACATTCTTTGGAAGCTGAACATCCAGTGCAGCTTCCACTGCTTCTGATTGGCTGCAGGAAGCTCCAATCGAATGCTGCGCCTTGATTCTCAAACTGTTTTGGGAGTCGAACAGGCTCCTGGAACAGATTAGGTTCGGGAACCAAGGTTCCACTGTAAAGTTTCAGAATGGAAAAGGCACCCCCCCCCCCATTATTTTTGTTCAATTTTCTAAAAATATATATAAGAAAGGTATAGTTTCATCTTTGCAGGTCCTGCATCAAGAAGATGAGTCAAAACAACCCATCTTTAAGGGATCTTCCGACTTTATAATTCAGTTGCACAGTTTCTGCCTCCCTGTCTGGGGGGCTAGGAATTGTCCTCACTCTTCCCCCTGCTTTGCTTCTTGGGCGACTCCACTCTCTTTGCCAGCTGGTTGCCCTGCTCTCCCCCTCTCCCTTCCTTTAAATTGTAAGCTCCTCAGGGCAGAGACCCTTCTCCCTCCCACTGCACCTCCCAGGCTGGTTGTGTACTCCGCACCACAGGCAAGTGAGACGTCCTGCGCTCAGATCTTGTTCTGGATCTTGCAGGCGAAGCCAATTGTAGATTGTGTGCGTCTCGCCCTCTTTCGTCCTCAGTGCCCACCATTGAAAGGGAAAGTGCAGAGGATCCTCCACTGGATCTGGCAGGAGCCCCCAGCCCCGCTCGTGCCAGCCTTGCCCTCGGCAGATCTGGAGCTGGCTGCCCTGCCACCGAAGCCTCTGGAGGGGATCCCCGAGAGAGAGTTCTTCGTGAAGTGGGCAGGACTGTCGTACTGGCACTGCTCCTGGGTCAAAGAGTTGCAGGTGAGTAGGCAGTCACCGCAGGCCCTGGGAGGGGGAGTTCTGCATGCAAGGCATATGGTCTACCCACTGAGCTATGGCCCTTTCTCAGCGCTCTCCCTTTACAGCTGGAGCTCTACCACACGGTGATGTTCCGCAACTACCAAAGGAAGAATGATATGGACGACCCTCCGGCTTTCGACTACGGCTCGGGCGATGAGGACACCAAGATAGAGAAGAGGAAGAGCAAAGACCCCAAATACGCCAAGATGGAGGAGAAGTATTATCGCTACGGGATCAAGCCCGAATGGATGATGATTCACCGTATCCTCAACCACAGGTGAGGAGGCCCATGTCGCACCTGTGTAAATAGGATTTGTTGGCTTGGGAAGATGGGTTCGCAAACGATTAGAGGTCAAAGGACAAGTTTTCGGCAGACTGGCCTTCGTTTATCAGTCTTATATCTGGGGATCTGGTGGATTAGCTGCAACTGCATATAAGGTGGTTTGGCCTTTTTTAAAGGGAAAACAGGGTCAGATGAAAAATATGTGGATCTAATTAACAAAGTTTCTTCTATATTATAGTGTGTGTGTGTGTATTATTATTATTATTATACCAATTTTTGTCAGAAGACCACAGGGAGGTTTGCAACATACAACACAAATGTCATAAAATAATATCTGCACAACATGAGATATACTAAACAGAAGATTCTTAATCCTATTTCTAGAATGTGTAATCTGAATCCTGAAAAACTGTTCATTGGTGGACTGGGGCAGGTTTGTGGCTCTGCTTTGAAAAACCAGCTGTGTCTTCTGCTTCCTAGCTTTGACAAGAAAGGAGATGTTCACTATCTGATCAAGTGGAAGGACCTGCCATATGATCAGTGCACCTGGGAGGTGGATGAAATTGACATTCCATACTACGAGAACTTCAAGCAGCAATACTGGAATCACAGGTCAGGGGGTGAGGCATTGTGCAGCATACGTTGATGCGGGGAGGGCAGCCAGGGGCCTAATGCATTCAGATAATCAGAGAATAAAATCACAGAATTGTAGAGTTGGACGGGGTCCCCAAGGGCCATCTAGTCCAACCCACTGCAGTGCAGGAATCACAGCCAAAGAATCCATGAGAGCTGGCCACAAAACCTCTGTTTAAAAAACTTCAGTGAAGAAGAGACCGCCACCTTGCAAGGGAGTCTGTTCCACTTCCCAAAAGCTCTTACCACCAGAAAAGTCTTCTTCATGTGCTTAAGGCATATATAGCCAGCCCTTTAGCCAAAAGAGTCCTGAAGTAGGGTTGCCAATTTCCCTTAAAATAGCTCGAAAAAGGTGCCAATTTCCCCTTAAAATAGCCCAGAAATGGCAATTATTATTTATTTGAGAACAACTTTTCCGTCCCAATTTTCACTGTTTGAAATAAGGCAACCCTACCTTAAGAGTGGGACGCAGGTGGCGCTGTGGGTAAAACCTCAGTGCCTAGGACTTGCTGATCGTATGGTCGGCAGTTTGAATCCCCACGGCGGAGTGAGTTCCCGTCTTTCGGTCCCAGCTCCTGCCCACCTAGCAGTTTGAAAGCACCCCTAAGTGCAAGTAGATAAATAGGTACCACTTTATAGCGGGAAGGTAAATGGCGTTTCCGTGTGCCGCACTGGTGCTGGCTCGCCAGAGCAGCTTCGTCACGCTGGCCACGTGACCCAGAAGTGTCTTCGGATGGCGCCGGCTCCCGGCCTCTTGAGTGAGATGAGCACACAACCCTAGAGTCGGTCATGACTGGCCTGTACGGGCAGGGGTACCTTTACCTTTTTACCTTAAGAGTGGCTTAGAACAATCAGTGCTAAGATGGTCCCTGTCCTCAGACACACAGTTTAAAGAGATGCAGTTTAAAGAGATGCAGGAGGAAAAAAGAATGGGAAGGAGGAGGGAAAAGCAAGCTCAAACACTTCTCAGTTGTTGTTATTATTATTATTTATTAAATTTGTAAACTGCCTTCATTGGGAAATCTCAGGGCGATTCACAACACAGAAATACAAGATAAAAATATAATAAAAACAAGAGCAGAGAATGGAGGATATATAGATTCTGTTTCTGTGTCAGTTCTACATCCAGCTTTGCTCTCCCTCTTCCATTCCCATACTACACACCTATCCTTGCACTAACTATCCCTCCTCTGTCCTCCTTCGCTAAATCAGCCCCTTTGCCCTTCCACCTTTCACCAGGAGAAGTTGGAGTGTTTATGGATGTTCCACGTCACCCCAGCAGCTTAGCCAGCCCTGTCTTATTTCAGTATATTGAACCCAGGGCTCTTACAGCTAGGGGCTAGAGAGGTGCCCAATCCCGCAGTCTGTGTTTACGTCCATTTTGCCATTGGGTTCAAATTGGCAAAGATCCCTTGCAAACGTCCTTGAGTTTTAATCTGAGATGCCATCGTTGTTTCTGTGGTTGTTGCAAGTGGCCGAAGAGATCAGCCCAAGTTGGCTTTGCAAACAGATATGTCATGTCTCTGGCGGGTGTGTGTCAGTTTTCATAGCGGAGTGCTTGTAATGCCTTCTGCAGGTTCTTGTAATGCAGAAGGTCCCATGTTCTATTCCTATCATCTCCAGGTAGGGCTGAGAAAAGACCCCTGCCTGAACGATAGAGAGCCTGGACAGATCAATGGTTTGACAAAAATGATAATCATAGAGTTGTAGTGTTGGAAGGGACCCCAAGAGTCATCCGGTCCACCCCCCCCTGCAGTGCAGGAAGCACTTGGTCTAAGGTGGCATCCTGCACCATACTGACTTTTGTCTTTGATTCCCTTGCAGGGAGATGATGTTGGGAGAGGAGAGCAGCCAGACCGCCAAGAGGCTGAGCAAGAAAGGGAAGAAGTTCAATGATGAGAAACTAGAAAGGCCTCCAGAATCGCCTCTTGTGGATGTACGTTCGGGATACGGAAGGGGGGGGGGAGCTTGTTTCCCCATCCCCTCCTCGTACATGTTTCTGTTTCCTAGATTACATTTTGTCCCTCTTAAAAATGGTTATTGAAAGCTTCTTACACTTTCTTTCTCACCTTTTGGTCTGCTTCCCAGAGTTCAGCAGGCATTGGTTGCACAACATCAAGAATGCCGCTGCAGTCATAAGGGCTAGCTGCTTGGTTTTAAGCAGAAGAAAGATCAGCCCTTAGCAATTGCATTTTGAAGCAATGGAAGATTCAATTGCATACCCGTCTTTTTTATTATTAAACAAGTGATGAGTCAACTGGAAATGTCTTCCATCGCTTGACGGCTTTAATGGCATGCCTTGTTTTCTTCCTTCCCCTGCAGCCCACCGTAAAATTCGACAAGCAGCCGTGGTATATTGATACAACCGGTGGGACGCTGCACCCTTATCAGCTGGAGGGTCTCAACTGGCTGCGGTTCTCCTGGGCGCAGGGAACAGACACCATCCTCGCTGATGAGATGGGCCTCGGGAAGACCGTCCAGACCATTGTGTACCTTTACTCCCTATACAAAGAGGTAGAGGCCTCTCTTGTGCTATCCCTGACTTAGAACCACAGAATCGTAGAATTGTAGTGCTGGAAGGGACTGCCAAGGGTCATCTAGTCCAACCCCCTGAGCAATGCAGGAATCACAGCTCAAGAATCTCCAGCAGGTGGCCACCCAACCTCTGCTTAGAGACCTCCAATGAAGGAGAGTCCATCGCTTTCTGAGGGAGTCCATTCCACCGTCAAACTGCTCTTACTGTCAGAAAGTCCTTCCTGATGTTTAGTTGGAATCACCTTTCTTGCAATTTGAATCCATTGCTTCAGGTCCTCCCCTCTGGAGCAGCAGAAAACCAGCTTGCTCCATCTTCCATGGGGCAGCCCTTCAGATATTTAAAGATGGCCATCATAGCCCCTCTTGGTCATCTCTCTTCCAAGCTAAACAGACCCACAACCATTCTTCCTTATCTGGCCTCCTTTGCAAGGAGGTTGTTTATGGGGAAATCCCTCCCCTTTGCACAGAAACACCCCTCTTTCCCTTAACAGGGCCACTCCAAGGGTCCGTACCTGGTCAGCGCTCCCCTTTCCACCATCATCAACTGGGAGCGGGAGTTTGAGATGTGGGCGCCTGAATTCTACGTGGTCACGTACACGGGGGACAAGGAGAGCCGGTCTGTGATTCGCGAGAACGAGTTCTCCTTTGAGGACAACGCCATCCGGAGCGGGAAGAAGGTTTTTCGGATGAAGGTGAGCACTGGTTGGCGGAGAGTGAGCAAGCATCACGTGTTTATGAACATAGAAAGAACTACCTTATGTCACGATGGACCACTGCTCCATCTAGCTCAGTATTGCTGACACTGGCCCACAGCCAGGGTTTCAGGTGTGGATCATTCTTCCCAGCCCTCCCTGGAGATGCCAGATATAGTGGGTTGTATCCAAAGTAGTTCTACGCAGAGGAGACCCATAGAAATGAATAGGCATAGCCAACTTAGGCCCCATTTGCACCAGAAAGCACTATCACACAACTTTGAACAGTAATGACGTACCCCACACTGAATCCTGGGAGCTATATTTTATTAGAGCTGCTAAGAAATTTTAGGAGACCCCAGTTCCCCTCAGAGAGCTGCAGTTTAACAGAGATACAAACTCTTGGAGTGGTTTATATTTTAATTTTTATTTACCGGTATTTCTTAATAAATGATACAGGAAATTAAAATAAAGTAAACAAATACTAATACAAAAGCAAACAAAAGAAAATACATGTACCCCTACCCTGCAGACATAAACCCTACATACGCCCGTGACTTCCCTCCACCAAGACTCAACTTCTTTAGCTCAAATTTAAATACTATCAGTGCATTCGTTGGATAATACATCTCTTATAACCATTTCCAATTATTGTTCTCACTTATATTTTACATACTTAATCCATGCATATCAACATACTCTTTTTAGAGCAGTGTTTTTCCATATCCTCCTCAAGACATTGCCATTCTAATCTTAATTTTTGATTTGTCTGGAGCCTTATGACTGCTGTTAACTTTGCCATTTCTATAAATTCACTTAATTTACATATCCAATCTTCTTTTGTGGGTATTGTCTCACCTTTCCATTTACTGATAAGAGCTATTCTGGCGGCTGCCGTGGCATAAAGAAAGATTGTTTTCTTTTCCGGTGGGATATCCTTCCCTAATAAACCTAGTAAATACACCTCTGCTTTCTTTTCTATGGTGATTTTGAGCATCTTTTTCAACTCTTTTTTTTTTTTTAATTCTCTCAAGAGTGGTTTAATAATCCTTCACGGGGAACTTTTGAGAATTGTAGCTCTGTGCAGGGAATAGGAGATCTCCTAACAACTCTCATCACCCTCAACAAGCTACAGTTTGGGAAATTTTTTTTAGAGTTTGAAGGGACCCCAAAGGCCATCTAGTCCAACCCCCTGCAAAGCAAGACTCACAGCTAAAGAATCTTTGACAGATGACCATCCAACCTCTGTTATGCCAAACCACAGTTAAAACAAGCTGCCGGTTCATAAGCCTGCAACAGATGATAGTGTCACATCATGGTTTGTTGGGCAGAAAACTAAGCATGGGTAGTCTGCTGGGCCGGGACTATATGTTGAAGCAAACCATAGTTCGGCTTGAACCAAAGCTGGCTTAGCTTTGTGTGTGAACCAGGGTCATCATAGGACCTTGGAAGCTGCCTCACACCAGGGCAGAATGTTTGCCCACATAGCTCCATCTTGCCTATTCTGCTGGTTGTGGCACTCCAGACAGTGGAAGGAAGAGGTCTTCTGTTCGCTCCTTGTAATGAGAGATGCCAGGGAGTAAACCTGGGACATTCTGCATGAAAAGCCAGTGTGCTCTGAGCTCTGGGCCTCTCCCCAGATCATGCCTCTCTTGCTGGCGACATTGTCTCCTTGTTTCCTCTAGAAAGAAGCTCAGATCAAGTTCCATGTCCTGCTCACATCCTATGAGCTCATCACTATTGACCAGGCCATTCTGGGATCCATTGAGTGGGCATGCTTGGTGGTGGATGAAGCCCACAGACTGAAGAACAACCAGTCCAAGGTAGGTGCACCTTTTCAGGGCAGGTTGGCAGAGTTTGGTGCAGGGGGTTGAATGGCAGATGTGTTTCCCGAACTGCTAATAACCGAGGCATGCTCCATTCTGGACCCAAAATTGGAGGCACCACATTGACTTTGGGCGAGAACAAGCTGGTTTGGGGAATGTGTAAAGAGACACAAGGTTACCTGTCCCAAGAGAAGCCAACAAGAACATTGCTCTCCGAATGAGGTAGATCATTGCTCTGGGGGTGCCTCCTAGAATCATAGAAATGTAGAGTTGGAAGGGATCCCAAGGATCATCTGCAATTCAGGAGGTACAGCTAAAGAATCTTTGAAGGATGGTGATCCAACCTCTGCTTTAAAGTCTCCAAGGAATAGAGTCCACCACTTTCTAAGGGGGAAAGGAGGGTGAACTTGATGGTGGGGCACCAGGTTCCAGAGCAGCCTCTTAATCCTGCATCACATCCCATGGGTTAGGAGGGTCAGTAATCAGTGGCTTCTCTTTGAATGGAATAATAATAATAATAATAATAATAATAATAATAATAATAATAATTTATTATTTATACTGGCTGAGTTTCCCCAGCCACTCTGGGCGGCTTCCAATCAAATGTTAAAAACAATACAGCATTAAATATTAAAAACTTCCCTAAACAGGGCTGCCTTCAGATGTCTTTTAAAGAGAAGATAGCTGCTTATTTCCTTCACATCTGAAGGGAGGGCGTTTCACAGGGCGGGCGCCGCTATTGAGAAGGCCCTCTGTCTGGTTCCCTGAATGGAAGATTATGTGATGGTTCGACTGCCCAGATCCTTTGCCATAAGCTCTCTGTCAACCCCTCCCCTTTTCTCCAAAGTTCTTTAGGGTGCTCAACAGCTACAAAATCGACTATAAGCTGCTTCTGACCGGGACGCCTCTGCAGAACAACCTCGAGGAGCTCTTCCACCTGCTCAACTTTCTCACGCCAGAGAGGTTCAAGTGAGTATTTAAGGACACCAGAAGACCCCTGCTGGATCAGGCCAATGGCCCATCTAGTCCAGCACCCTGTTCTCGCTGTTGCCAACCACATGCCCCCATGGGAAACCAGCAAGCAGGACTCAAGCACAAGAGCAACTCTCCCCTCCTGTGGTTTCCAGCAACTGGTATTCAGATGCATTGCTACCTCCAGCTGTGACAGCAGAGCATAGCCGTTGTGGCTAGTAGCCATTGGTAGCCTTTTCCTTCACACATTTGTCTAATCCTCTTTTAATTCCACCCAATATGGTGGTCGGCACTGCCTCATGTGGGAGTGAGTTCCATAGTCTTACCTATGCATTGTGTGAAGGAGCACTTTTTAGAAAATGTCCAGAATCTTCCAACATTCAGCTTCGTTGGATGTCTATGAGTTGCTGTGTTATGAGAGGAGAAAGACCACTTTCTCAATGCCATGCATAATTTTTTATAAACTTCCATCATGTCGCCTCTTCCTCGCTTTTTCTCTAAACTAAAAAAAATCCCAAATGCTGCAAGTTATGCCCTTCCTCACGTACCTTCCAAAACAGATTTCCTCAAATGTGTGCCCTCTAGCTATTTTGGACTGCAACTCCCATCATCCCTAAGCTAGGGTTGATGGAAAATGTGTTCCAAAACAGCTGAAGGGCACCATATTGGGGAAAGCTGCTCTGTGGCAGATCATTGAACAAACCGTAGCTTGAGGCTGAAGCCACACCTTATGCTTTGTTTGGGACTGTGGATGTGCCTGTGGTTGGTTGGTGGTCTGCATGAAGGCTTGGGAGTGACTAGGCTTGGTGTAAATCCTAGTCTTTCCCTTTTACCTGGTCAGCCTCGCAGGGCTGCCTTCCTGCTGTATTTAAGGCTCTGTTTACCAGATGCCGCCTGCAGCTCTTGTTTTGGTGGCTCGCCCACGTGCCGGAGAGCAGCCCTTCCCAACCTGCACTCAGGTATGGCTGCCCAGAGCTCCAGCCTGGCCAGCTGGCAACAGGACCTTCTCCAGACATTGCCTTGAAGCCACCCAATGAGGCTGTGCAAGACGCGTCCTGCAGGCAGAGCGGGTGGCATTTGCTGTGCTGGAGTGCCCTGGCTGCCTTTGCCAAGCCCTGGCTGCTCCATAATCCATCCTCTGCATCCACAGCAACCTGGAGGGCTTCCTGGAAGAGTTTGCAGACATCTCCAAGGAGGACCAGATCAAGAAACTGCACGACCTTTTGGGACCTCACATGCTCCGGAGGCTGAAGGCCGATGTGTTTAAGAACATGCCTGCCAAGACGGAGCTGATTGTCAGGGTGGAGCTGAGCCAGATGCAGAAGTGAGTTCTCTCCTTGCAAGACGTGCTGGGCCAGGCCATAGCACAGTGACTGAGCCCTATGGCCCTCAGCTTGGAAACTGGGGGGCAGGTGGGGTGCTTTTATTTGCAGTGGTCCTGGTGGCCACATGTTTCATCTGCATGTGGACCCCCAACTTTACTGATCCATTACCATAGTTAGAGAAATGGTGGGTGATTCTATTATTATTATTGACAATTTTATCATGCTCTTTAGCAGGAAAAAGCTCCCATATAAGTCCATAGTGACTTCCACAACAGTCCTTGTTCTCAGACTTGTAGTGGAAAAGGGAATATGAGAATACCTGCAAGTCCCCACCCTCCACAAAAAACGCACATGTGAAACACGGACAGAAAACTCATTCCACCCATCCATCATTTATTATACAGTCACAGGCCTGTCAAAACAGAGTAGACTGTTGAAACACACACGTCTTTAAGAGGCAGCATGGCACAAGCATCAAGCATGATGCACGAATTGTAATTAGAATAATAGTGTCATCTTGTGAGAACTCTGAGCAGAGAAGAAGTTTGGAAAAGCGAGCAACACCCCCTCAAAAAGGAGGCAGTGCTCTCAGCTGACCCCCCCCCCGAAAATGTCCCCAAAAACTTTCGAAAATGTAACAAGGGGAGGGGCCTTGGAGGCTGGTGGTGATCCCACAAGCTACAGTCACTAGTTTTGCCAAGGCCGATGCTGCCAGCCTTTTACACATAGGGCCTCCACTTTCTCTTTCCCCATTGGAAGGCTATTCCAGAGACAGCCTGTTTGCCATCATTTTTCTTCCAGGAAGAGAGAGTGCTAGGGACTTGCTGTGTCCTTGTTTACTTACAGGTTGAGCAGATGGGAAGCAGGGAAGCCCATGTGCTCCCTCAAAGGCCACTGCCCTCCTGCTCTGTGGGGCTGCTTCTTAACAGCTGCTACCCCCAAAACTCTTGGTCTCTTTTGTGTTTTAGCCCCCCTCCCTTTCACTCTTCCTGGCAGGAGAGTGCGGCTTTCGTTCCAAGCTCCAGAAACATAAGCATAGCATCACAACCCATTGAGGAAGTCCTGGTAGCTTTGTAGAGGTATACAATTGCCTAGGGAAATGCTCATATCCTTCGCCCCGTTCACTGCAGGATAGCGTGTCTAGGATCTCAGACAGAATCATAGAATTGTAGACTTAGAAGGCACCCAAGTCTTTATTTTGCTTGTGGCTGGGTGGGGATCTAGCATGCCCCTTGTGAGTCATGGAAATGTTACAGCTTCCAGGGAAAGCCCAAAAGCGCCTTAACTAAGATGCCCTTTCCCCGATTGTGTTCACACAGGAAATACTACAAGTTAATCCTGACAAGGAACTTTGAGGCTCTGAATTCGAAAGGTGGAGGCAACCAGGTGTCCCTGCTCAATATCATGATGGATCTCAAGAAGTGTTGTAACCATCCGTATCTTTTCCCCGTGGCGGCTGTGGTAGGTCTGTTTCTATTTCATGCCTTTCCCCTCCCCACCTTTGCTCCAAACCGGAGCTCAGATCAGTGCGCTGGGTAGGTGGGTTTCCTAGGCAGTTGGCCATCATAGAGTTGGAAGGGACCTTGAGAGTCATCAAGCCCAACCCCTTGCAATGCAGGAATCTCAGCTAAAGCATCCATGACAGATGGCCACCCAACCTCTGCTGAAAAACCTCCAAGGAAGGAGAGTCACTCCCGAGGGAGTCCAGATGGACCATAAAAGTGCAGCAGTGGAGCTCCTCTGTATGAACAGAGTTGGTGGTCACCAATGTGCACCTCTGTCTCTCTTCACCATCTCAGTCTGGGGAGGTTCTGAATCTCTGGGTGGAGTCAAGGGTGGAGTTTGGACATGGACGAAAGGTCTGAAGCTTACTCCAGCCAAGGCAGAGTAGCTTTTGGCCAAGAGGCCCAACAACCCAGTGTTAAGGGGTCTGCTTGCTTTGGATGAGGTCACTCTCCCCTTGAAAGATCAGGTTCACCATTGGAGATGGGGGAACTCCTTGACCCAACTTTGCTCTTTCATAAGAACTTAAGAAGACCCTGCTGGATCAGGCCAATGGCCCATCTAGTCCAGCATCCTGTCCTCACAGTGGCCACCCAGATGGCACTCAGCAAGCAGGATCCAAGCACAAGAGCCCTCTCTCCTTCTGTGCCTTCCAGCAACTGGTATTCATTACTGTCTCCAACTGCAGAAGCAGGATATATCCCATAAAACCTTTTATTTTCTTTATTCCATTTGCTTAAGAACTCTATGCGTCCATTGCTCACAGTATCTTAAGCCAGCAACCAACAAAATGGGTTGTCTCCTGCTAACTCCTACTCAGAGCAGACCCACTGAACTTAATTGGACCCAGGTTAACCATGCCCATTAAATTGCATGTGTCTACTCCGAGTAGGATTGCTGTTAGATGTAAATGGTGTGTGTTTCTGTTTAGTGAGCATTATAAAATATTGTCATTTGTGAAGTTGTTCCTGGGACATTTTGGTGGGTCCTAACTACTGTGGGTTTTGGATTTTTTCTTGTGGACCTCTTAAGTTATTCAGAACATAAGGACATAAGGAGAAACTGCTGGATCAGGCGAGTGGCCCACCTAGTCCACCATCCTGTTGTCACAGGGGACAAGCAGTTACCCCAAAGAGAAGCCTGCAAGCAGGACCCAAGCATAAGACCCCTCTCCCCTTTTGTGGCTCCTAGCAATTGGTATTCAGAAGCATGACTGACTCAAGCACAGAGAGTTGGCTTAGACTGAGCAAGACCACTGGTCCATCCAAGACCGGGTGTGGCTTCATCTCTCTGGAGACACTCCTTGCTCACCCAGAGGCCTCCTAGCAGTGGTTATGTACTCTGCAGGAGCTGCTCCCTTGCAGGCTGGACTTAGTCATACCCCACTCACTTCCCTTTGCTCTTAGGAAGCCCCGGTATTGCCAAACGGATCCTACGACGGCAGCTCGCTGGTGAAGTCGTCTGGGAAGTTGATGCTGCTGCAGAAGATGCTCAAGAAGCTGAGGGATGGCGGCCACCGGGTGCTCATCTTCTCCCAGGTGTGAACAGGTTGAGCTGCAAAGGCTGCATCCACACGGCCATTTATTCCATTTCCCCAAAGAGACTGTTAATTTCTGCATCGTATGTGTTCTTCCGCATGATGTGAAAGCACTTCAGGGAAACTTTGGGAACGTGGGGCTTGTTTAGCACTCATTTTAGTTTTATTTGATTCTAGAAAGAAAAGGGAAAAACAACTTGTTTGACCAGGAAAAATTGTGGGAGTAAAGTGATAAAAGTTTGGGAGTGGTATACCAGCGTGCAGTTACCTTCCTGCTGTTTTCACAGGGGAATCCTGGGGCTGTCGTAGAGTGTCTTCTGTTTCCGAGTACTTTGGGCTTTAATTGTTTCATTTTATTTCAGGTGGTGCACTCGCTCATGGTCTGATTATTTTATTTTAATTTTTTAATAGATGACGAAGATGCTTGACTTGTTGGAAGATTTCTTGGAATACGAGGGTTATAAGTATGAGAGGATTGATGGTGGCATCACTGGAGGACTGAGGCAGGAAGCCATCGACAGGTTTAACGGTACTTCAGTTTCGGCTTTTCCGTGTTCAAGATGCAGGTCTTGCTCCAGCCCGCAGGTGGCTGGTGGAGAGGCAGTGGTGGTGTAGTGGTTAGAGTGTCGGACGAGGACCTGGGAGACCAGGGTTCAAATCCCCACTCGGCCTTGAACCTACCTCACAGGGTTGTTGTGGAGATTAAATGCGGAGGGGGAGAACCATGTAAGCCACTTTAAGCTCCATGGAGGAAAAGAGGGGGGATAGAAATGAAATGAAATGAATGAATGAATGATTGCTGTGGTGGTGCTGGGGAACCAGCTGGAGCTCAAAGCCACTGAAAGTTTGCAGGATTTGATGTCTTTCTATTGCAAGATACGTAGGACGAAGTGGTTTCTTTGTTATCCAAATGGCCAAAAGGGGTTGGGGAGTCATGTTATGTAGCTTAATTCTCATGGACTAGCACAGTTTTCATTCCAGTTTTCCATTGGTTAAAAAGCTACCTCTCCTGCTGCATTGGTTCCCTGGGGCCTCCCCCTGGCTGGCACAGTTTCATTTACTTATATGCCCCTGGTCCCACTGCAAATCCTTCCTTTAGCTGCAGCTGGTTGGGGGCTGGCCAGACCAGAAGGAGGCGAGCTCAGAGCAGGGTCTCGTCTGCAGGCTTCTGGACTGTTAGAGCTTTTCCTCGCTCTGTTTATCTGCTTCTCACAGCATGCTAGCCCTTCCTTTGTGGCCCACAGCTTGAAAACGATGGACTTAAGCCAACACAAAATGAATTTGCTTCTACTACTGGTGGAGCAGTTTAGCCAGCTCTGGTAGGGCTCTATAAACGCCCCAGAAAAGGGTGCTCAGGTTGTCTGTTTCTCTCCTGCCTGCTTCTGGATCACCCCTCTTTGTTTAACACTAACTGATCTTGTCTTTTCCCCGCCCCCCTTGCAGTCAGGGGCACCTGCTGTCGTTACTAACCCTGACACTTCTCTGTCTCCCCACCCCTCTCGTCTCTCCCCACCCTCACCCCACAACCTTGTCGATTTTGTCATCCTCAGCACCCGGAGCTCAGCAATTCTGTTTCCTGCTCTCCACCAGAGCCGGAGGTTTGGGCATTAACCTTGCAACAGCTGACACAGTCATAATTTACGATTCTGATTGGAACCCCCACAATGACATTCAGGTTAATTCCGTCGGTTCTCCCTTGCTGCCTTTGTAACCCCCGGAGTAAAAGGCACCCCACTCACACCTGCCATCTCCCAACCTCCCACCCTCCTCTTAGCATCCTTCGTCTCATTCCCCACCCCCTACCAATCTTGCTGGGGTCCCTCAAAAGCTCCCCCCATCCCTGGCTCCAAAGCAAGTTGCTGGTGTTTCTCAGAAATGCATGCCTGTTTTTCTGACTTCGCTCTTCCTTCTCCTCTTGTATAAATCTTTCCTTCTCCCCCTCTCTGCCCACTGCCATTTTCACAAGGAAATGTTCTGCTGGCTGGTTTTTGTTTGTTTTACTATTTTTCCTTTGCTTCAGCATTTGCTCCAGATGTTCCTCATTTTATTGACGGCTGAAAAATGAAGTTGCTGAAATAATTTATTCATTTGGGGTGTTCGCATGACTAAGGCTGCATTCACACAGCGGTCTACTCCATTTCCCCGATGTTTCCCTAACTGTTAATTTCCATGCTATATTTGAGCTTTCAAGCACAAAGGCCCCCTCCCCTCCTTTGGCTTCCAGAAACCGGTGTTCAGAAGGATTTCTGCCTCCAACCATGGAGGTAGAACATTGCCATTGTGGCTAGGAGTCATTAATAGTCTTCTCCTCCATGAAGGGTCCTCCATGTTATTCTGAAACATCTCATTGCTCATCCATCCAGGCCTTCAGCAGAGCCCACCGGATTGGGCAGAATAAGAAGGTGATGATCTACCGCTTTGTGACGAGGGCTTCTGTCGAGGAGCGCATCACCCAAGTGGCCAAGAGGAAGATGATGCTGACTCATTTGGTGGTGCGCCCGGGCCTTGGCTCCAAGTCTGGCTCCATGACGAAACAAGAGCTGGATGACATCCTGAAGTTTGGCACAGAGGAACTGTTCAAGGACGACGTTGAGGGTGAGATGGCATGGCTGTGCTTGATGATGCATGCATGAGTAGGGAAGGGTGGCAGCGATGGGGGAACCATGGATGGAATCTGGAACCTTCTGCATGCCAAGTAGGTGCTCTGCAACTGAGTCACAGTCCCATTCCAACATAAGAAGCTGCCTTATGCCTAGCCAGACCATTGGTCCAGCTTGCTTAGTATTGTCTGCACTGACTTACAGCAGCTGCCTAGTGTTGCAGATGGGGGTCTTTTGCAGCCCTACGTGATGTCCAGGATTGAGCCTGGGGCCATCTGTGAATTACTCTATCTCTGTATTTGAAGGGCCAAGGTTCTACACACCTCAGTTACTTGAAGGATCAAGTTTCTAGACACATTATGCAGTTGAAGTTCCAGGTTCTAGATACCTCAACAGTCAATGGGCTCAGGTTCTAAACACCTCAACCAGTTGATGGAAAATGGTTCTAGACACCATGGTCAGTTGAATGATCCAGGTTTTAGATAGCTCAACCAGTCAAAGGGCTCTTGTTCTAGACACCTCAAACAGTTGAAGAACCAAGGTTCTAGACACCTCAGCCAGTTGAGCTTTACTTGGACTTAGTGGGCCCAAGTTGCTGTGAGAATAAGTGGAGTGTTTGTTTGCTTGGCACAAACCTGTAACACTCACATTTTTTTCTTGCTCCCAGGGATGATATCTCAGGCCCAGAAAATTGGCATACCTGAGGCCATGACCCCTTTCATGGAGGCACCAACCTCCAAAGGTGGGACAGTGACTCCTGGCATGAAGAAAAAACATGGCCCTGCTCCTCCAGGTACGTGAAGGACAGAAGGCACAAAAGCCACCAATGCTGACATTCCTTTTTTGCTCTGGAGTTTGTACATGAGAAGCTAAGACGAGGTGTCAAAGGGGGTCCTTCTTGTCCAGCCTCCTCTTCTCACCATGGCCAACCAGACACCCCAAAGGGAAGCCAACCAGCAGAACTTGAGTGCCTACAGCCTCTGAAAGGGGGGGGGGACAGAGCACAGCCCTTGAGACTAGTAGCTGTGGATCGCCTCATCCAACTTGAATTTATCTAACATTCTTTTGAAGCCTCCCAAGTTGGGGGCCACCACTTTTTCTGGTGGGAGTGAGTTCCGCAGTTTTAATTATGTGCTGTGTGAAGAAGCAGTTTCTTTGGTCTGTGCTGAACCTCTCAAAGCTCAGGATGGCCCCATTAAGTTCTGATGTCAAGTGAGGGATAGAAGAAGTTTCCCCCACCCACTTTCTCCTGCACATGATCTTATGCACCTTTTTGTTCTCACACCTTTCTTTTCTAAAAAGCTACAGACACCGTAACCTTTCCACACAATAGAGTTTGCTACAGTCCTCTGATCATGGGAACTCCTTCCTGCAGGAGGCACTAATGGCCACCAACCTAGATGGCTTGAAAAGAGGCTTGGACAAATTCATAGACGGGAAGGTTGTTAATGGCTACCAGCTTCAACTGCTAAGCTCTGTCTCCATGGTCAGAAGCAGTAATGGTTCTCTTTGCCAGTCTCTGGAAGCCGCAGGAGGGGAGAGCACTGTTGCTTGTGGACTTCCTTCTGGGGCACCTGTTTGGCCACTGTGAGGACAGGATGCTGGACCAGATGGGTCATGGGCCTGATCCAGTAGGCTCTCCTCACATGCATATGTTCTCCGTCCCAGGTGACAATAAAGACGTCGAGGACAGTAGCGTGATCCATTACGACGACGCGGCCATCTCAAAGCTCCTGGACCGCAACCAAGATGCCACTGACGACACGGAGCTGCAGAACATGAACGAGTATCTCAGCTCTTTTAAAGTGGCCCAGTATGTTGTGAGAGAAGAGGATGGTGTGGTAATGCGTTCAGAGTCATGGTTTACCTTCCTTTTCAATAAGTTTGCTTATTTCAGGGTGTTGCTTTTAAAAAAACACACACACAAAGCAAAGTTGTGCATGGCACACTAAAATCTACATGCAGATACACACACACACCTTTCTAAAATGGTACAAATAAAACATATAAACAAATCTTACTGAAAACCTAAGGACAGTAATACCCATCTGCCATTGGAATCTGTTCATCAGGGCACCGAAGAACACTCCATCAGGCAGAGATTGGTGGTGGTTTGTGATTCCGCCATCTTGAAAATCTTCAAAGCCCAAGCCAAACCCATGTTTCTAGCCCTTAAATATTTACTCATTTGTTTATTTCACTGTGTTCATGAATTGCTTACCGTGAAATACCTCTGAGCGATTTAGCAGTAAAGTCACATCTGGGCAGCAAAGGTTGCCTCATAACTTAAGTGTTGGAGCAGCTAGTTCATTTATTGTCCACCCTTCGCCGTCAGGTCCTACTTACAGCATGAAAACACAATGTGAAAAACAATTAAGAACAACTTGCAGCCATGAAAAGAAGGTGGGTCCTAAAAACAAACGCCTCAAGTGTCAAAAGCCAGGGTAAAGAGGTGCAACTTCAGCATTGGCTGGAAGCTGTGCAATGAAGGTGCCAGACACACCTCTGTGGGGAGGCATTTCCACAGCTCAGGGGCCACCACGGAGGAGTCCCTCTTGTGGTCCACCCCCTCCTGAAGAGGAGCTAACAAGAGCCCCCCTCTGCCAATCACAGCACCAGTGAGGGTGTGTAGGGAAGGAGGTGGTCTTTCAGGTATTTAAACATCAATGTGAGCATCTTGAATTGGGCTGGGAAATGAACCGGCAGCCAGTGTGGCTGTTTTAAAGCAGGTTATATGTGATCTAAATGGAACCCCGGCCAGTAGTAATCTGGCTGCTGCATTTTGGAGGACTTGAAGTTTCCAAGTAGTCTTCAAGGGCAGCCCCACGTAGAGTGCATTGCAGTAATCCAGTTTGGAAGCTTCTTTCTTTCTTTCTTTCTTTCTTTCTTTCTTTCTTTCTTTCTTTC
>JAXCMG010000016.1:45894121-45959642 GCA_034642415.1 Podarcis siculus | reverse complement strand
TTCTTTCTTTCTTTCTTTCTTTCTTTCTTTCTTTCTTTCTTTCTTTCTTTCTTTCTTTCTTTCTTTCTTTCTTTCTTGGACTGCAGCCCTGCCATCATGCCCCATGCGAGTGTCTCCTTTTGGGAATGGTTACTGGGGACGGTTACTCTCAAAGCTGTGGTTTGAGAGCTGTCCCCTTCTCCCCTCTTCCGCTTGCAGGAGGAGGTTGAGCGTGAGATCATCAAGCAGGAGGAGAACGTGGACCCCGACTACTGGGAGAAGCTCCTGAGGCACCACTATGAACAGCAGCAGGAGGATCTGGCCCGTAACCTTGGGAAAGGGAAGAGAGTCCGGAAGCAGGTCAACTACAACGACGCCTCGCAGGAGGACCAAGGTGAGGCTGTTGTGGTCCAGGGACGGCAAACCTGCAGACCTCTGGCTGCTGTTGGACTCCATCGCCCATCAGCCCATGGCCAGTGGCTAGAAATGGATGATGGCAATTGTAGTCCAGGAACTTCTCTCAAACATATGCACTCATCCTATCCAGTAACTTGAAAACTAGTTATTCCCGGACAATCTTTCCCGGGGTGTCCCCACGTTACACTGTACGTGGGTGCAAGATACCTGTAAATGGGTTCAGCTACTTGTGAGAAAGAGCCTACACATGTTTAAACTCGACATGTGCAGCTGCCCCCTGAAGGAAGATGTATTTTGCTCACACAGTGACTCTCTGTGCATTCTCTCCATGGGGCTGTGATCCTGACCGGTTTTCTTCTGTGTGATTTAGCTGTGATTCCTTCATGGCAAGGATTGGACTAGATATCTCTTTGGTTCCCTTCCAACTCTACGATTCTCTGATTCTAAGTGAGCATTCAGGAGAAAGGATGGGAGAAGCTTTCACCTGTCCTTTTGAGAGTTTCCTTGCTGCTCACATTTTTAATGTAAGGGTGACCAACCTGGTGCCCTCCAGATATTCTGACTACAACAACTCCCCTCAGCCGCAGTTGGCATGGCCAGTATCCAGGGAGGATGCAAGTTTTGAAGTCCAAAGCATTTGGAGGTCACCGTGTTGACTACCCCAATTTAATAAGTTCCAGATATTTTTTAATGCTGCCAATCAACCCAATGTTCTCTGTGCTGGGTACATTTTGAAAAGGGGGGAAAACTGCATAGGGTACAACTTGGATGTAAAATCAGAACTAAATTTAAAAGAGAATCAGAATAAAAGCAAAGTTGAAATCAGCTGACAATGATGCTTTTGATCTACAAAGAGGGGTGCCTAACCTGTGAGATCCCTCCAGCTGAAGCCCAATGGCAAATCCCAACACAGTACAATTGCATCTTGCACAAGGCTTACATTCTGGGATGTCGCATATACCCAAACTGGCCCCTTGGAAAAGCCCCTGATGACCATCGACTTCCCAGGAGCACCAAAAACACATATTAAATGTTAAACTTACATATGGAACGTTTGCAAACATCAGTCAAGAGAATTAGCTGACCCCTATTTATGGGTGCATTGATTTATTTGCAAAAATGCTTTAATGTAATGTAAAGCTATTTCTGTGAAAACAATAAAAAAAAACCCCAACAGTATTCAACCACTTTTCCTAAAAGCAAGTGTAAAAATCAAAGAAGAATATGCAGCTGCAAGCCATAAATAAAGCTGGCGTGTGCAGAAAACAAATCAAATCAAGAACAAAAAGACAAGGAAAGTAGAAGCCCATGGGTAAACATGTATGTTTTTCGTCTGCCTAACAAATTACTTGAAGGGGCTGGCCATTCCCGAGGGTGTTTGCTGCCCCCTAGAATGGCCCACTGCCATGTTGCCACCAAGTGACAATCTGCTGATCATTGCAGGGTCTTCTTGGAAGTTCAGCTTGGACTGTGTTTGGGGAGGTGACCTGCTAAGTATCCTGTGCCCCCCCCCCAAAAAAATTGCTTAGGTACCTTTTAAATGTCAACAACCGAATCTTGACTGTGGCGGGCTTAACCTTTGCCTCTTGTGTTGTTGTTGTTTAAATATCCGTTGCGAGGAGATGATTATTATGATGCTTCAAACATTCACGAATGTGAATTCGCGCTTGCGGCTCAAAGTGGCAGAGTCCTCGCAGCCCCTTGAGGACTCTGCCACTTTGCTGCCTGCTGCTGCGCCCAGCCTTGAGCCTCCTAGCATCGGACCCCTTGCTTCTCCCTCTTGAGACCCCTCCCTCTCCTCTGCCGGCAGAGTGGCAGGACGAACTGTCCGACAATCAGTCTGAGTACTCCATCGGCTCTGAAGATGAGGACGAAGACTTTGAGGAGCGGCCCGAAGGTCAGAGTGAGTCAGACCTTTGTTACTTCGACGGCACCCTGTCCCTTTCCTCGTCTGGGCTGACATCAGCCAGGCATGTTCCAGCAACTGCTCTTGGGCCCTTAGAGGCTGATCCCGGCAGAAGTGGGAGCAAAGTGGATGGACAGCAGGCGTTTGCTCAGGCATCCTCAGAGTCTGCTGTGGGTGTTGGAGCAAGGCAGAATGGGGTGCAAAGGAAAAGGGGGATCCTAATTCCTTTGCACAGTTACCCCCGGTTGACCCTGCAGACCTGGAACTCATCTTTAAAGTCCAGCCTGCAATCTTCCTTGTCATGTCTCTACCCCAGCTCCCCAAATCTTTGCTCAGACCAGTGGCTCCCAAACTTTTTTTTGGTCCTCCGCCCCCTTTGTTGCATAAACCCATCCCCATCGCCCCCTATAAAAAGCATGATTCCGAACAGCAGTTTGGGTGACCCAGCATGGAAGAGAAGAACATGGTAAAATTCAAAACAGTCACAATTCATTGCACGTCTATTCAAAATCCAATTAAAAGTATTAATTGGACAAGATTTATGCTTGCTGTTGTCTCTGGTAATTTCTCTCGCTTACAGCATGGGTGCTGGGTGGATGTTCTGTATCATTTCATTAATACTATTGCTACAAAATTGCTGAACTTGATCTAGCGACACTATTCTGATAGTCACTTGCACCTCCAGCACCTCCCTGCCACCCCCTTGCCTCTTAGTGCCTCCCCCCGGGAATCTGCCCCCCCCCTGCAGGTGGTACCACCCACTTTGGGAACCACTGGTTTAGACCACCCTTCCCTAAGTTGATGGCCTCCAGATGTTTTGGACTACAACTTTCATCATCCCCAGCCATCACAGCCATTTTGGACCGCAGCTCTCATCAGCCTCAGCCAGCAAGGTCATTTCAGACTACAACTCCCATCAGTCCCAGAAGGAGCAGCTGTTCTGCCTGGGGCTGGTGGGATTTGTGGTCCAAAAGATCTGGAGGCACCAGCTTTGGGGAAAGGCTGACCTGGTCCGACCCCGTGGAAAGGAGGAGAAAGTTCCTTCCATTTTGGCAGTTCTGTACAAGAAAGGCTTTGCTGACGTTGTCTCTCCTAGATCATTATCGAAGGATCTCTGCCTATCTTGCACACACTTTCTCTGCTTGAAGTCCCATTCTCTCTCATCTTCATATAGAAAACACCATCCTAAAAAACAAAGAAAGTGAGCTTCATTCTTGGCTGAGTGGGAATTTCAACCCTGGCCTCTCTAAGATTTTAGTCCTCATTTAACCCCCACAACAACCCTGTGAGGTAGTTCAACCCAAGATCACCTGGCGAGCTTCATCGTGGCTCTCCCAGGTCCAGTCCAACACCCTACCCAATAAAACATCACCATAACCTCTCAGCCCTCCCGGCTCACAGCTGAAGATGCTCTGAGAGTCAGCGAAGAAAGCCTAACCCGGAAGCCCTGCCCCATATTCCGGGCCGAGTCCATGCAGCGATGCCTTCTGAATGCAGGGATGCTCTGGTGCGGTGTGTGCAGAATTCAAGTCTTCATTTTTTGGTCCTCGGTGGATCCCAGTCCACATTGCTTAGCTTAGCGTAGAACCATGCATTATTATATTTTTAAGTGCCCTAGAATGTCTAGAGCACCGCCTCCCTCCACAGGGCATTTTCGAGGCTGCAGCTTCCTCCTAGGATCTCAGCTTATTGACACGGGATCTCTCTGACGCTCTCTAGGTGGCCGGCGGCAGTCCCGAAGGCAGCTGAAGAGTGACAGGGACAAGCCCCTCCCACCTTTATTGGCGAGAGTCGGTGGGAACATTGAGGTACGTTTTGGACAACGCTGTTCATGGCGATGGCCCGGTGGACAGAGCTGTTGGCTAGTGGAGCGGACTCTCTAGAGAGGTGATGGACCCTCTTTCATTGGAGATTTCTAGAGTTTAGATGTCCATCTGCCAAGGATTCTGTAGCTGTGATTCCTGCATTTCGGGTGTGTGTGTGCTAGATGACCCCTGGGGTTCCTTTTCCAGCCCTACAATCCCATGCTGCTTTGCCTCTTTGTCCTAGGCATCTGAGAATGCCATCTTCCCCCATATCCACCTTCCTCTCCACCCTTCCCTGTCTCTCTTTGCAGGTTTTGGGCTTCAACGCCCGCCAGCGGAAAGCGTTCTTGAACGCCATCATGCGCTGGGGGATGCCCCCTCAGGATGCCTTCAACTCCCACTGGCTGGTGCGGGACCTCCGGGGGAAAAGCGAGAAGGAGTTCAGGTACTGGGTGTCAGGGAATGGTCTGAAGACAAGGACTAGGGAGTGCATTCTATGGCAGACCAGCCTCTCTCCGATGGAGAGCTGGAGGGGGAAGAATCACAGAGAAGAGAGAGAGGCAGAAGCTGAACAGCTTAGTGGGGAGTTACCCAGTTATGAGATAATGGCGACAGAACCAGAAGGGAGGGGGCAGCTAGTTGACACATCACTTGAGAGCGTGGAGGATCCCCCCTCCCCTCGGACTCAGAGGTCTGGATGTATCAGAGAACAAAGGAGCCAGAGGGAGGGAGGAACTTCCCATTGTCGCCCAAAATGCTGTGGAAACCGGAAGGCTGATTAGACTAGGCAACTGCCCTCCTTGCAGAGAGCTGTGTATTTGTGCTTGCAACATGACGCTGTAATAAGAGGGCTATAAATCTATCAACTGCTCGTTAATTCTTATCTGTCAAGTTACCAAAGGGAGGGGAGGACTCTCCACGCCTGGCACTGGGGGTGCCCCGTGCCCCTTCTCTCTTCCTGCCCTCGGGACCTGTTTTTGAGTAGTCACCGGGAGCCGCGAGAAGGAATGGATGGACCTCCGTGGAGTGGATTTCCCAAGTGCTTTGCTTGATTCCAGCTTTTTCTAGACCAAAGCAGACTTGCGGGATCTGCTTTGTGCTTTTGCTAGGATTCTAGGATCCACCACCTGGAACTCTGGGTGGAAGACGCGGGGTGTTGGTTTGATTACTGGATCTAAGCTGAGTCTTTCCACACAGAGATCTATCGCTGCTTAGCTCAAGCTGTCTAATTTAAGGGTTGGGGCAGTTGCATCTATTTTGACTTAAGACAATGGAAGCCATTTGCCCTGGTGTCTCCCTCCCTCCTGTTGTTTCCTCCCCAGGGCCTATGTCTCCCTTTTCATGAGGCACTTGTGTGAACCCGGGGCAGACGGGGCGGAGACCTTCGCTGATGGAGTCCCCCGCGAGGGGTTGTCCCGGCAGCATGTGCTGACCCGAATTGGCGTGATGTCGCTAGTAAGGAAGAAGGTGGGTCAACTCTTCCCTTGAATTATTTCCTGCTAGGCTTGCTCCCGAGAGCTCAGTGAGTTGTTGGAAAAGTCATTGTAAGACTGTTTATATGCCTTTAGTTGGGTCCAAGAGCCAGTGTGGTGTAGTGGTTAAGAGCAGTAGACTCGTAATCTGGTGAACCGGGTTCGCTTCCCCGCTCCTCCACATGCAGCTGCTGGGTGACCTTGGGCTAGTCACACTTCTTTGAAGTCTCTCAGCCCCACTCACCTCACAGAGTGTTTGTTGTGGGGGAGGAAGGGAAAGGAGAATGTTAGCCACTTTGAGACTCTTTTGGGTAGTGATAAAGCAGGATATCAAATCCAAACTCTTCTTCTTCTTCCGAGTTGACTTCTACATGTTACCCAATGTTGCTTTCATAGCTGATGGGAACTGTGGCCCCAAATGTCTGGAGGGCACCAGGTTGCAGAAAGTGAGATTAATTTAACTGATGTAGCACTGCAGGAATGGTTTTTACCTTCTGTTTAATCAGTGTTCCGCTCTTTCCTGTTTTAGGGGTTTTTTTGAGGGGGGGAGTTAGTGTTATTTTTGTGTTTGAGTTCTGAGTCATCAGTGCTCTGATGATGACATCATTAACCTGAATATCATTGTTTGCATGATGATGCCATTAACTTGAATATCATTGCCTGGATGATGACATCATCAACCTAAATTAGAGCTGCCATACGTCCGGGATATGTCAACAACTTCTATGTCCAGATTTTCATGTTTTGAAATATGGCAACCCTAACCTAAATATCATTGTCTGGGTGATGACGTCATTAACCTGAATACCATTTCATTTTATTCATAACCTTTTGTTTCTGAAGCTGCTTCTTGTACTCTGTAAGAAACAGTGTTCTTTAAACTTTAAGAAATAAATGGATTGTCTCTCTCTTTCTGTGGGGGGGGGGATCTAACCCCATGTTCCTTGCACCTCCCCTCCCCTCACCCTGCCCATTCCTTGATCCAGGTTCAAGAGTTCGAACCTGTCAACGGGAAGTACAGCACTCCTGACCTCATCCCGGAAGGCCTGGAGAGCAAGAAGGGAGGGGAGGTTCTCTCTTCGGACCCAAACACGCCTGTCCCAGCCAGCCCAGCTCATGGGCAGGTGGGGCCCACGTTGCAACCAGGTATGGCTTCAAACATCCCCACCTAGAACCCTGGAGAGCCACTGCCAACCAATGTGTAGAAAAGGCTGGGCTAGACTCAACATTAGGCAGCTGCTGGATTGATATATAGTGGTACCTTGGGTTACATACGCTTCAGGTTACAGACTCCACTAACCCAGAAATAGTACCTTGGGTTAAGAACTTTGCTTCAGGATGAGAACAGAAATCGTGCTCTGGTGGTGCGGTGGCAGCGGGAGGCCCCATTAGCTAAAGTGGTGCTTCAGGTTAAGAACAGTTTCAGGTTAAGAACGGACCTCCGGAACAAATTAAGTACTTAACCCGAGGTACCACTGTAATGCAAATTGGGGGGTGGGGAAACTTTGATCCTCCAGATGCTACTGGACTATAATTAGGGTTGTAAAAACCAGTACAACCCGAAAGTTGTTGAACTTTTCTTTCAGGTTTTTTTTTTAGACAAACCCCAAAGTTGTTGAGTGATTTTTCAATTGACTTGCCTAAGATCCAGGACGTCAATTTCGCCTTTGGAATCCCGGTAATGTCCGGGAAAATCCAGGCATATGGCAGCCCATATGGCTATTGGCCGTGCTTTCAGGGGCTGATGGGAGATGAAGTCCAGCACAACCTGGAGGGCCACTCCTGATACAACGATGGCTAATAGCTGTAGAAACAGAACCGCCAACCTCAATAATTTCCACGCAAAAGCCCAGAAAGCGGATTTGTGTGCAGGATTTTGCCAAGCTGCTGGCATTTCATTTGCGGGCTTCGTCTCTTGTTTCAGACAAAGCAGACCCGCAGCCAGGGATCCCCCAGGAGAAAGATCCATTGGAGCAGAGGGCAAAAAAGCCACGGGAGAACCAGGTAAGGGTACATCCCTTGAGCTAGGAGGGGCATCCTTGGGGCACAGATGGGGACTTAGTGTTGCAAGTGGGACATTGAGATGTTGCAGATGGGTTGTTGGCAGCAGGTTAGTTAAAACAATAATAATATTGAATTTCATATGGGTTGGCATCAAGAAAATACTACTAATAATAACAAAGAAGAAGAAAAAAGGGTAGAAAGAGCCGTGGAGCTGATCCACTAGGGCAAAAAGGGCACTGACCCACAGACCGCAGTCTACCTTCCAACAGCCCCCATCAGGATCAGACAAATTCATATTGGAAAGAGCCTGGGGTGATGGAAACTCTGCTTTATGTTAAGGTGCCGGTGAACAGAGAGAAAACGGAGAAGGACGAGAAGGAGGAAATTGTGGTGGGACAAGCAAAACCGGGCGAAGAGAGCATCGAAGAGGGCGAGAGGGCGGAGCCTGTCCCCGAGCAGCCAGCAAAAGGTGTGGGGCTGATGAGATGCCGTGGGGAGGTGACAGTGCAAGAGCAATGGGTTTGGGGGGTCAACCGGTACCTCAGAACGACCCATCAAACCGGACCCTGCTCTAGTTCGCTTGATGTCATTTTGCACCTGGGGCAACGTGGGTTTGAGGAACGTGGGTTCAAAGCAAATCTTTATTGTCAATGACCAGCACTAAGAAAGAAAGCACATAGAATTATCTAAACGTGCATAATAGGCTGCAATAAAAAGTAGTGTAAATAAAGCTGCCTCACATCATAGTGTGCACATCCATAGGATGAGGGGCTATATTATATGACCACACAGCACATAGCTAACCTATGGAACTCACTTCCACTGGAGGCAGTGATGGCCAACAACTTGCATGGTTTTAAAAGAGGAAAATGAAGCTATTATTATATTTGGGACAAGACAGTAAGGCCCCAAAGAGGGCCATATTATCCCCACTGCCCCAGGTGCCCATTCCTGATGCAAAGCTGTGTTCATCTCCTTGTTGGCTGATGCGGGGCTTTGCTTCCTTCCCCTCCTTCTTGCCTACCCCCCACCCTGCCCAGCTCCTGCAGATGAGGCCTCCCAGGAGAATGAAAAGCCAGCCGCAAAGCCGGAATCAAATGCCAGCCCCTGTAAAGGAAGCAGTAAAGAATCCAAGTCAGGTAAGAAGCTCCCTCTTCAGCTTTTACCCAGCTCAGCATGCATAGTCATAAGCAAATATTGCTTTTCCTTTGTTTCTCATATCAAGGGTCAAAAGGGCTGTGTCCCGTGACTGTCCCTTTGGCCACTACTGCAGATCCTGCTTGGGCTCCTCCCCACCAGCTTCTTGAGGGCCAGGAACTTGCTCAATTTCCTCCAAGATCAATAACAACAACAACATATGATTTATACCCCGCCCATCTGGCTGGGCTTCCCCAGCCACTCTGGGCGGCTTCCAACAAAATATTAAAATACAGTAATGCATCAAACATTAAAAGCTTCCCTAAACAGGGCTGCCTTCAGATGTCTTCTAAAAGTCTGGTAGTTGTTGTTCTCTTTGACATCTGGTGGGAGGGCGTTCCACAGGGTGGGTGCCACTACCGAGAAGGCCCTCTGCCTGGTTCCCTGTAACTTGGCTTCTCGCAGTGAGGGAACCACCAGAAGGCCCTCGGCGCTGGACCTCAGTGTCCGGGTAGAACGATGGGGGTGGAGACGCTCCTTCAGATATACTGGACCGAGAAATCCTTGATTTCTCAGGATCGATTTGCTTTCTGTCCTGTGCAAGTGTTCTGAAGGGTTTCTTAAATATCCCGCCGTTACAACTGCAACGTGGACAGGCAGAGGTCTCAGCGGCACTTGGGGCCTCTAGATGAGGTTTGCCAGGATAAAAGTCAGGGCATCTTCTTCCAGCTGGGTATGGGTTGAATGCCAAGCTTACTCTGGAGCACAGGAGCCAACTTCTAGTGGCCGTGAGGGCTTCAGTCCCCACTATAAAATATTTTAGGGAGACGGGCTCCCACAAAGTTGTTGGGCATACCCATTCAAATGATGTGTGTGCACTGTGTCATGTGATTGATTGTGCAATGCAGGACTCACCTGGGCCCCTACAATATTTTATTCAACTTGGCACCCCTGCTCTGGAAAACCTGCTCCATCACACACTTGAAGGCTGTCAGCTTGGATGTCTTTAGAAGAGGGCTGGTCAAATTCATTGGGGAGAATAAGGCAATCAATGGGAACCAGCCATGATGGCTATGCTCTGCCTCCAGTGTCAGAGGATGTTTCTGAATCTCAGTTGCTGGAAACCACAGTGTGGGGCTCTGCTCCTGCTTGTGGTTTCCATTCATGGGCATCTGGTTGGCTACTGTTCTCCGCCCCCAGCAATTAATGCGTCACTTTTGATTAGCAATGAGGGATTACCCTGCATAGAGCCAGTGTTAGGACAGGCAGACTTGATGGATTCCATCCACTTTACTTGGGATATTATTAATTTAGCAGCAACTAGCCATTGTTATATAGAACCCCTGCAAGACTCTAGTCTCCCTAAGGATTTCATTTGGTCTGCATTGTTAATCAATCACCCTCCAATTCACACACTTTTTATGCTTTTCTTTATTGAAAAATAAAGCATACATAATGACATGTGTGCAGAGTAAGACACGAAGAAGAAGAAGAAGAAGAAGAAGAAGAAGAAGAAGAAGAGTGCCCATGTAGAAAACAAAACAGAACAAAAAAAAGTTACTGTAATTAACTGGACTTTAACCTAATACGGCATTTATAAAAATGAATTCCCCCTGGTTGTCACTGTGAGAATGGGATGCTGGACAGGACGGGCCATTGGCATGACCCATCAGGCCCTTAGTATGTACTTATGTTTGTGTTCTTGTGATGGGGTGCCCCTGTGTTTTGCTAAGCAGATGATGCCAAGGCAGAAGAAAAGGAGCTGTCAGAGGCTCAGCAGAATGGCGAAAAGGAGGAGGAGGAGGATGGGAAGAAGGACGACAAGAGTGGGATCCGATTCATGTTCAACATCGCTGACGGGGGCTTCACAGGTAAACGCGAGCAGGCCCCAACCTCCTGGAAAGCCAGCCTCCCCCTGTGAGATCCTGGTGGCTCAAGCTCTGTTCCTTCATTGGAGGCATCCTTCATTGTTACCATCTCAGCCCCATATTTTTGGTTGGAAGTTGGGAAGCTCAGAGCAGTGACTCATACAGAGACACGGCGAGCAGCAGTCTCCTCAGGAGGAGGGACAATTCTGATCCAGTCGCATATGATGCATTACCTGCTCCAAGCAGAGGCTGAGAGGAAGGATACAAAGCTAGGGCAGCAAGCTGGGCAGAGAAACAGCAGGCAGCCTCCTTTGAGGGCAGATAATTCTGCCATGCCCTGCACAGGGAGTGACTGATGCAGAGACATGGCAGAATTGCTTGCCCTCTAACTGGGAGGAGGAGGAAAGGGCAGAGCAGTGAGTTATGCAGAGATGCGACAGGCAACGTCCTCTAAGTGTACATAATTCTGCTATGCATTGGGAATTGTGCATTTCAAACTACAGTGGTACCTTGGGTTACATACACTTCAGGTAACATACGCTTCAGGTTACAGACTCCGCTTACCCAGAAATAGTACCTCGGGTTAAGAACTTTGATTCAGGATGAGAACAGAAATCGTGCTCCAGCGGCGCGGCGGCAGCAGGAGGCCCCATTAGCTAAAGTGGTACCTCAGGTTAAGAACAGTTTCAGGTTAAGAATGGACCTCCGGAACAAATTAAGTACTTAACCCGAGGTACCACTGTACTGATTTTTACTGTTTAGGGTTTTTTGTCTTAGATTGTATGCCCTGTGGGGTAGATTTTCTTATTTCAATTGTGTACAGAGCCGGGTATATTGATGGCGCTATATAAATAACTGTTCAATATTAATATTAATAATATTGGTAATAATAATAGTAATGATGATGATGAATTCACGCAGAGGCATAACACAGGATCAGAGGTAAGGCAGAGCCCTGGCAACCCGTGTAGAAATGTAGGGAAGGGACTGTTAAGGCCCATCTAGCCCCATGCAATGCAGGAACTGCAAGAATTTCTTGGCTTGGTTGCCTGGACTCCTGGGCAGCCTGCTGTCACTGGGCTCCCTGTGGAGCTAATAACAGCGGCCTCCCTTCGAGAGTTTGTGCAAGGCTTCCTACCCACAAGGGCTGTGGAAATGTCAAGCATTATTAAGCCTCCTCTTGACATTCCAGTCCGCAGCTGGTGTGGCGCCTGAAACACAGCATTTCTCCGCTCTCACTTTGCAGAACTGCACACGCTGTGGCAGAACGAGGAGAGGGCGGCTGTCTCCTCGGGGAAGATTTACGACATCTGGCACCGGAGGCACGATTACTGGCTCCTGGCAGGAATTGTCACGTATCCTTGGCGTGGTTATGGGAAGTCGGGGGTGGATGTGGCAGTGGTTTCCTTCAGCTGCCTCCTGCTGAGTTAGACCATTGCTCCATATTGCTCAGTATTACCTAAACTGACTGGTAGCAGGGTTTTAGGCAGAGGTCACTCCTAGCCCTACCTGGAGGTGCTGTCGGGAATCGAACCTGGAACCTTCTGCATGCGAGGCAGATGCTCTACCCCACTGAGCTACGGCCCTTCCCTGTTCCTGGCCCATGTCCATTTTGCACATATAAGTTGGTCCCACCCTGTTTCTGCATTAATGTGGGCTTATTATTAAGTTTGTTTAAAAAACACCTGCAGATTCGTATTCAGATCCCTATTTTATCTTGTGCGCACATTTCCAAAGGTACTTAATCCTGAAATGTGCATTTTGGTATGTTTCTTGAGCTGAGGGCTCAAAACAGGGAGACGTGTGAAATCCAAAGGGCAGTTCACATGCTTATTTGGCCAAGCTGCATACACAGAGAAATAATAACCTAAGCAGCTGCCCAATCTGAGTCAGACCATTGGACCATCTGGCTCAATGTTGTCTACGCTGACGGGAAGCCCTACCGGGAAGCTCTACCACTGACGCAGCCCTACCGGGAGATGGCACTGGGGTCTGAGCCAGATGGGCAGCATACAAATTCTTATTATTACTGGATTTTGTGATGAAAACAAATGCATACAAAAAAAGCATATAACAGGGGCAAGTTCACGCAGAACCACAGTTTTTTCTCAGCAGATCTGGCCCTGTTACAGGTGCCACATAATACCCATTCCATATTTGTAAGAAACCGATCCTTTAGTGTGGTGGCACCTACACTTTGGAACTCCCTGCCTGTTGAGATCAGGCAGACACCTCCACTCTATTCTTGGTGCCTGCTAAAATCATTTTAGTTTTAGGCAAGTCTGCCTTGAGGTTTAGAAAGGTGATGCAAGTTTTAATCTGTTTTCATTAGTCTATTGTTATTGTAACTTTAAAAAAAATGAAATTATTGTTGTTAAATTTTTTTAGTGGTCATTTTATTGCTTTATCTTTTTGGTAAACTGCCCTGACATGGTTTTTTGTGTATGTTTTTTTACAATCAATTTATTTGAAATAAATAAAATGAAATATCAATGAACATGCAAAAACGCATTCCGTTAGGAGGAATGTGCATGAAGATTCTCTGGGATAATCTTCTATGAAAATTGCCCAAGCTGAAGTGGAAATGGGGCAAACCAAATTTAAGACTGGGAAAAGTAGAAATTGAGGGCTCCCTTCTACGTCTTTCTTTTCGTTGGCTGTTCCCAGACTCCGAAACTCTCTTCCTAAAGAAGCCAGACTGGCTCCCACCTTGCTGTCCTTCTGTTAACAGGTGAAGACTTTCTTTTTACAACAGGCGTTTGGGAACTGACTACTTTTAAGGAAAGGGATGGTACTGTGATGTTTTTATTGTTATTATCTGTAGCTGTATATTCCATTAATGTTTGATTGTTTTTTAAATTATTCCCCCCCCCCCCCCCCCCCCTTTTTTTTTTATTTTTCCCCCCCCCCCCCCCCCCGTTTCTATTTTATCTGTAAGCCACCTTGAGTCTCTGTCAGGGAAAAAGGCAGGAATGAATGAATAAGTGAATGAATGGAGATGTTTCAGATGCCAGATGGTTCTGTTGTTCCCTTAACGCCTCTCCCCTCTGCTGCCTAAGTCACGGCTACGCCCGCTGGCAAGACATCCAGAATGACCCGCATTATGTCATCCTGAATGAGCCCTTCAAGTCTGAGATCCACAAGGGTAACTACTTGGAGATGAAGAACAAGTTCCTGGCACGGCGGTTCAAGGTGGGTTTCCAGAAATACCCATTCGAGAGTGGCCACGTTTGCAGAGGATAAAACCTATCACCAGGTCTCTGCCGCAGTAGCAAAGACGAGCTTCCACGGACAGAGGCAATGTACCTTTCAGGGTGGACCAGGGCCTTGCAGAGCCAGGCAGAAGCCCAGGCCAGGTAGATAATGTGCCCCCCCTTTTTTACCCTGGGGATAACTGAAGTCTTATAAATAAGTAAGTATATAAATAACTTTCACAAAAGTTATGCTGACAAATAATTTTATTTCAAGGCTTGAACCGTATCTGCATATAAAGACAAAATGGAAAATATAGATATACAATAGTGCTTTTAAAAAAATACATAGGGAAAAGGATTATTTTAAGTATTTACATTTAAAAATGCTTTCCTAGTGATTGTGAATATGCTGACCGAGGCCCCCTTCAGAATAGGAGGCCCGGGCCAAGTGGCCCATATGGCCCCCCTTCTGTCTGGGCCTGGGGTGGACTAAATCAGGAGTGGGGAGCATTTGCAGCCCCGCAAATGTTACTGGACTCCCAACTTCCATCAGCCCTGCCCAGAATGATTCAACTGAGGATGTAACATAGCCTGAAGGGCCCCCAGATGTCCTCACTCCTGGTGCAAACAGAGACAATTTAAATGGGTGTTTTAAATCTCTGCAGGCTGTCTCGATGTGCATCCCCCTGTGTAATGGGAAATTGAAAGGATAAGGCTATCAATGGCGACTAGGCATGATGGCTATACTCTGCCTCCACAGAAGCAGCAATGCTTCTCAATGCCAGTTACAGGAAACAAGAGCACTCTTTGGGCTCCTGCTTGTGGGTTTCACATTAGGGAACCTTCTTGGCCACTGTGAGAACAGGATGCTGGACTAGATGGGCCACTGGCCTGATCCAGCAGGCTCTGCTTATGTTCTCCTGGTCCACGTTTCACCCATTCTGCTGCTCCTCGGATGCTGCTATCTGTGCCAGAGGCCACCTCTGCATCTTGGAGGATTCTGCAAGGTTAACGGCACTGCTCCCCGTATCCTCTTTGCAGTTGCTGGAGCAGGCGCTGGTGATTGAGGAGCAGCTCCGCCGGGCAGCGTACCTCAACATGACCCAGGACCCCAATCACCCGGCCATGGCCTTGAATGCCCGCTTGGCTGAAGTGGAGTGCCTTGCTGAGAGCCACCAGCACCTCTCCAAAGAGTCCCTTGCGGGGAACAAGCCCGCCAACGCCGTCCTTCATAAAGGTGGGTTTTCCCCAAAAAGGGACTACTTTCCCCTTAACTCCCTCCACCTCGTCTGCTTCTCCCATGCCAGTTGGGAGAGTGGTGGCTGTAGGAATTATGAGGACAACAGGAGGTTGAAGGCAGGTGAGCTGTGCAGAAGCACGCTGGCAAGCTTGCTCCAAGCAGGCTGCCAGCTAGTTCTGTAGTAAAAAGGTAAAGGGACCCCTGACCATTAGGTCCAGTCGTGACCGACTCTGAGGTTGCAGCGCTCATCTCGCTTTATTGGCCGAGGGAGCCAGTGTACAGCTTCTGGGTCATGTGGCCAGCATGACTAAGCCACTTCTGGCGAACCCGAGCAGCGCACGGAAACACCGTTTACCTTCCCGCCGGAGCGGTACCTATTTATCTACTTGCACTTTGATGTGCTTTTGAACTGCTAGGTTGGCAGGAACAGGGACTGAGCAATGGGAGCTCACCCCGTCATGGGGATTCGAACCGCTGACCTTCTGATCAGCAAGCCCTAGGCTCTGTGGTTTAACCCACAGCGCCACCCGCGTCCCGTAGAGTTCCGTAGTCCCGTAGTTCTGTAGAGGCTCCTTTTATTAGCAGAAGTCAACAATTGGAAACAGTAGTGAAACCACTCTGAACATGACATATTTCCATCTAAGCACATTTCCAGCATTAGCAAATACACGTGTTAGCAATGTTTTCCCTGATACTTGATTACATCTGCATCCCCGGTCATGCTGCAGCCAAGCATTATGTCTAGTAACCAAATCTGTCAGAGGACAGATGGTCAGGGGAAAACCCTGTTTGCTAGCCAAGAAGGCAAAAGGTCAGGGTGCGTGGGCGCAATGCTCCTTGGCACACTGTTGCATGCATGGTGCGAGGCTTGCCTCAGCACAGGCGGAGTCTCACCTCCACAGTGGCTAAGAGAGGAAAGAGCTTTTTCAGGTTCTAAGGGAAGCTGAACTCACATTATCAGCTGTACTGTGGGAGCACTGACAAAATGAACTACTCGGATCAACAACAACAACAGCAGCAACAGCAACAACAACTGGAATTTAAATGCCTGCAATCAGTAAATATAACTCTGTGCGTGTTGTGGGTGTGGGAAGGAGGGGAGAGTTTGCACAGCAAGAACACCCCCAAAGGTGTATGACTCATCTCTCTCTGCAGAGAGGGTGGCCAAGATGGAAACCAGGCCTCACGGGGATTGGGAGTTGGGGATGTTTAGCCCAGAAAAGGGGATATGAATCCATCTTCAAATATAGGAAGGGCTGTCCCACAGAAGATGGAGCAAGCTTGTTTCCTCCTGCCCCAGAGCGCAGGACCCGAACCAATGGACTCAAATTGTAAGAAAGGAGATTCCGATTAGACATTAGGAAGAACTTTCTGACGGCAAAAGCTGCTCTACAGTGGAATGCCGCTCCTCAGAAGGTGGTGGACTCCCCTTCATTGGAGGTTTTTCAACAGAGGTTGGATGGCCGTCTTTCAGGGATTCTTGAGCTATAATTCCTGCATTGCAGGGGATTGGACTAGATTGGGGGGGGGGTACCTTCCAACTTTACAATTCTGTGCCATGGACTTTCATTTCATAGCTTTTTGGGCATCCCATTGGTTACAATTCTCTCTCAGAATCTGATCCCATAACCAGCCCGCCAGGCTCACTTTTCTTTCTACATCAGGAAAACAATAAACAATTTAATTTATTTTATTTTTTTATAAATGTTGTTGCATTAAAAAGCACTAACAATTTTATCATGGGATGGGTTTTCATGGGCTGCACTGTGCCCTGTCAGATGCACCCACAGCTAATGGATTTCCTATGATGGCACGTACTGAAATAAAATATAAGAAATGGCAGCCTAAGTTACACAGAAGGAAAAATCTGCAGTGTTGCCAGATGGGTTGGGTACAGGTTTCTGGGGCTCACAGGTAGCCAACTGTCTTGCAGTCCTAAACCAGTTGGAAGAGCTGCTGAGTGACATGAAAGCCGATGTGACTCGGTTGCCCTCCATGCTTTCCCGCATCCCACCTGTGGCCGCTCGCCTCCAGATGTCCGAGAGAAGCATCCTGAGCCGGCTGACAAACCGGGGGAGCGACCCCAGCATCCAGCAGGTTAGAAGCAGCATTCAAAGGCATTGGTGCATTAGCACACCAATTTTTTGTGTGGCCAGATGCTCTGTGTGCAGTGGTAAAGAAATGAGACAAACCATTTATCCGTTTGGGATGCAACTGCATTCCAGATGTCAAAGAGAACAACAACTACCAAACTTTTAGAAGACATCTGAAGGCAGCCCTGTTTAGGGAAGCTTTTAATGTTTGATGCATTATTGTATTTTAATATTTTGTTGGAATTTTGGAATATTTTGAGTGGCTGGGGAAGCCCAGCCAGATGGGTGGGGTATAAATAATAAATTATTATTATTATATTATTATTATTCCAAACCATATCTCTGTTAGGGATGCAATTGCAATTCAGCTGACCCCGTAGCAGTTCAAAATTCAAGCCTATTTCTCCTCTTCAATTACTTGCACCTCACCCCATTTGAAATTGAGATTATAAATTCCATGGGGCAGAGGGTTGTTCTTTTGCTAAAGTTATTTTGTACACAGCATCAATCGCTAGCAGTTAAAAAAATAATCATTGTAATATTGATGGTTTCTTTGTTTCTAAATGTTATCCACCCAGAGCCTTTGGGGTTGGTTTGTGTTTTCAAATAAATGGTCTTCCCCATCTCCACCCTCTCCAGGCCTCTTTTGGCTCCTCCCAGATCTACAGCAACAACTTTGGCCCAAACTTCCGTGGTCCAGGACCAGGTGGGATTGTCAACTACAGCCAGATGCCCCTGGGACCTTACGTGACGGGTGAGTTGAGGTTCCTTGCAGCTGCCCCCTCTCTTTTCTCTCTCTCTCTCTTCTCTTAAGAGTACAAATTTTAAAGTGGGGGCCATGAGTCAAAAAACAAAAGGGCATTGGGCAAGCCAGCTGTTTTCTCTCTTATCAATAGATATTTAGCCGTTTGCGAGAGTTTCCTCTGCAGTTCTCATTGCTACGAGAGGTAAGGCCACGCTTATTACTCTCTGATAAACTGTGTTCTGTCATTCTGTCTTTGGGCAGGGTGGGGGTGGCTGGCCCTGCTGTGACCGGCTTAGTCTTCCTGCAGGTGGCAAACTTGCAACCTTTGGGGTTCGCGTTGTCACCTGACGGACAAAACCTTCGTTGATTTGATCCCCTGAGCTTTACGCTGTAATTCTAAGGGTGCTTTCTATGGCGCAATCCCCGGTTAACACAGCAAGTCTTCAGAGTAAACATGCAAAAGGTTCTACAGCACAACAATCCATTAATTTTGCTTAGCCAGTTGAATTTGTAGGGAGTCAAAAGGCACCTGAAACAAAAGGCATTCCTCTGTTAAAAGGATTTTTTTAAAGAAAGCATGTGCTCAACATGTACTTTTTCTGGTAAGTACAAAAATAAAATCACAATGCAATAATTTTTTTTAAAAAAATCATTTTGCCCAATTAACTATAGCCATCTTCCACCAGCCAATAGGTTCTAACTCCCCGTCTCTGATTAATCTACCTGATTAATCAGTGCAGCACTCTTTCTTGGTATTAATTAAAATTATGTTAAAATGGGAGATCCAACCTGAGGGACCTTGATCAGCAACAGCACCTGGGGGGGGGCAGATGCAAAATAGGTCAGTGCTTCTCCTTTAAGAGTTGGGGGGGGAGATTTCAGCAGGGGGAGCATGCAGGAATAGCTGACTAGGGATAGCTGATGCGCCTGCTGAAATTCTCTCTTCTTCGGAACTCTTAAGCACCCCCCCCTCTTTTCCCTCTTGCGGAAATGCCCGCCCCCCCAAACTTGCTCCCTTCCATTTTTTGCATGGATCAAAGCCCAGAGGCCACTTGTCCAGATATCCTGAGTCTCAGACCTCACCTCTTCCAGCCTCCTGGACCTGTCTATCCCAAGAGCTCTCTGGATCCTGACACCTGCACTGCAAAATGGCCTTTACTGAGAGTTGCCCCCACCTTTTAATCATCACCCTGTTTTAACAGCCTTGCCCTTTAAAGCCTCAGTAGCTTTTAAAATGTTTTCTTTCTCTAGTCTTATTTCTTTCTATTAAGTTCATATCCCTTCTTATTTCTCTATTAAACTCATCTCTTGCAATGAACCTGAGAGGGGGGCTTAACCATATACTCCCCCCCCCACTTATCCTCAAAAGCAGCCCTGCAGGTAGGTTAAGCTCAGGTGGCTGAGTGGGGATTTGAACCCAGGGCATCCCAAGTGCTATTCTGACACTTTAATAACACTACATTCTGCTCCCTCTAAAATGAATAGATCACTAGCTGGCTTTCTTCTGAGAATCTTCATAGAGAGAAGATTCTAATGAGAAACTTCATTTTGGGGGTGAAAAAATTAAATGGATTAGGTCCCAAAATGGTGGTTTACTCAGGGCTATTCATCTTAATCCTCATGACAACCTGGTGAGGTAGCTTTGGCCAAGAAAGAGAATCTGCACATTAGACTAATCAAAGAGCTTTTGCTTCTCCTCAGGAAAATGAAGTTATTTAACAAACAGTGGAACTCAAATGGGGAATTGTCAGCATCCTTAGCAAACCACAATTCCTGAGTTTATTTATTTGGGGAGCTGTGACATTGAAGTATGCTGTGTTGCTGGTATATATTTGTTGTGAAAATACTCAAGAGCAAGAACCAATGAATATGTCGATTTCAGATTATTTCAGTTTCAAATTTTTTCCAGTCTTAAAAAGTCCTCATGCATTTTACCTAATATACACATTTTCTGCAGTATTTATTAATATACACATTTTTGGCAAGCCATTTATCCTAATACAACCCATTTTTGTTCATTATTTTCACTGTCCATTTATTCTTACTCCCTGCTCAATTCCTGATCCACAAGAGGACCTTTTCTCTTATTCCATGACTAGCACTCAGAAGTCTTTGGTGCTATAATTCAACCTTAAATTGTGATGCATTCTGTAGCCCCCCCCCAATGCTTCTTAAGAACTCAACAGATGTTGTTGGCCCAGGGTGCATGGCAGGGGGTTGGACTAGATGACCCTTGGGGTACCTTCCAACTCTTCAGTCCTAAAATTCTATGAATAATTACCCCTTTTCAAATTTTATGGAAAGGAATTGGCAGATGGTCCGTCCACCATTGGGCCCAGTTCTGTTGTTTATCACAAGAACCACTCTGTGGAACCGGGAAACTGGCCAGAAAAAGGTTCTTCCTAAGGGGGAAGCAGGTGCTGCCTGGAATATAAGAGGAATGTCACCCTCAGCCCAGTTTGCTGCTGCTGAGAGTCTTCAGGATTGGGCAGAAACCCAGTTTCCCCACATGGCAGCTACTGCCTGCCTCTTAAGCGGACTCTCATTGATGCCAGCACAGGTGTTGCTTCTATCTTTAGGTCCAGACTTCCAGTGAAAAGTTTGGGGAAGCAACCTTCCGGGTCCTCACTTGTTTCACAAGAACGTAAGAATATCCCGCTGGATAAGGTCCATCTAGTCTAGCATCCTGTTCTCATAGTGACCAAGCAGATGCCCCCAAAGGAAACCAGCAAGCAGGATCTGATCACAAAAGCCCTCTCCCCTCATGTGGTTTCCAGTAACTAGCATTCAGAAGCACACTTCATTTGTCCAAGGGATCCAGGTTGAATCTGAATTAATTGGAGCTTCGAAATGCACATAGACCTAAAAGAGGAAGTGAGGAAGAGCTTCTTCCCCAACTTTCTGCATCAGCTCTATCTATTCTCCTGACCGAGGTGGGTGTGAGTGGGGAGGGGGCTCCCTGGGTGGCAGCAGAGTACCTCAAGGGAACTGTTGTGCCTTTGAATGCCATGTTGACCATCCTTGCACTGGGCCATCCATTGAGCCAGCCTGAAAGGCTTGTTGAAAGTGCTTGCATGTTCATTGGGAAGCTGACTGCCCATGCAGAAAGGTCAAAGTTCCTTGTGGTGTGCCTGTTCTAGCTGCCATTCAGGTGATTTGGGGAGCACAAGGCAATGCCACCACTCACATTCACCAGCCTTGGCCATCTCCATGTCCTCTGTGTGTCACCAGGTATGCCTTTCCTCTGCATCACACGAGAAGGCTGCAATCCCAAATGTAGCTCCAAGGATGCCTTTTTGCATCTTTGGGATTTGACTGCTGCAAATGCATTCCATATGGGGCTCTAGTCAGAGATAAGGCATCTCCTTAACAGGGTTTGAAATCTTGGGGTCCATACTGGCTTCCCTGCTTTTAAAAATGGCATTGGTCAGGCCACATGTCTAATTTACAAATTCACCCTGGCTCATGATGGAAGTACCTCATAGAATCATAGAGTTGGAAGGGACCCTGAGGATCGTCTCAGCCCAACCCCCTGCAATGCATGAATATACATCTGTCCTATACAGGAATCAAACCTGCTATGAGGACCACACTCTAACCAACTGAGCCATCCAGGCTGAATTCAGTCCATGGAACATAATCCCCCAATTTTTGTCCTTTCAGCAACACCCAATGGACCGCCCTTGAGTCACCTGGATATAAAGGTCCCCGAGCCCCTGAAAGATGGTGCAACCTTAGACTGCAAGGGACAGCATTGCAATGTCATCTGCATCGAAGATTGAAGGCCAGTCTTGGTGGCTCTGGGCTTGCTGTGTTCACATCTCAAAGTGTTCTTCAAAACAAGGACAACCCCCCGCATCCCTTGGGCCATTTCACAAACTTCCTTGAGACAGCAAGATTTTCACTTCCTTGGGTTTTTCTTTCGCACTTTCTTATCGAGGACTTGAAAGGTTTGTTGGCTGGATTACAAATGGATTCTTCAGTTTTTCGCCTGGATGCTGTCCCCCTTTCATACGCAGCTGATTGAGAGACTGGGAGCAGGTGCCAATGTGCTATTCCTCCCCCCCCCCCCCCCCGAGATGTGTGGCAGTCATGACTCAAGTGGAGAACCTTGCTAATGCCTGTTTGGCCTGTGCTTGGAAAAGGTACAAGCTCACTCTCTGAGCTCAGACGTTGAGCAGGCCAGGTTGGGTAGACTGAATGCTGCTGCTGCTGTGTGTGTTGAGGAGGCTCTGAACTGTGGTTGTGCTCAATCCAGATATGTGTTCAAGACTGAGGATGCAACCCGCATTTGAACGAAAAAGCCAACTGAGGTTCAAAAAGAAAATACGGACACCAAGGCCTCTGTCCAGCCAAAGACTCCCGTCGCTTTCTGCAGGAGTTAATCGTTCAGTTAACTCTCTGCCGCATTGAAATCAGTGGGACTTCAAAGTGTTTAATGTTGTTTGGCTAATGGTCACGGTGTAAAGGATGGAAGGCTTTGCAAGGGTCAAGCAATGTGGTTTTTAATTGGCCCCAGTAATGAGGGATATGAAAGCACCAAGCATGTCCTCTTCAAGGCCCATTTCACATGTGTGCATCTGTTGCTTGATTTCCCTCTGCTCAGTGAATGGTAGGTAAATTTGACTGCACCAAAAAGAGTTGTGGTGGTACAAAAGTTCCGTCTTTGGGGTTTGTGAATGCTCATTCCCAAGCAATGCAACGAAGGCATCATGAGCTGTTCTGCTATCCAGTGATGAATGTGCATGTGTGAACCAGGCCTGGGTGTACCTTGATCAAACTTAAAAGGAGATGCATTAATGTGCATTGGGATGTGAACCACCACACAGTAGAAAGTCCTCAGTGCCCCTGAGCAAAAACCAGGGTGAGGAGACAAGGGGGACACACCCCAAAGTGAATCTACAAGTGCCCAGATATGAAAACATCAATCCAGAATTGTTGATTTGATTTCGTCTGTCCACCCCTTGCCATGGCCACTCTGGTCTTTCCCATAAAATGAAGACAGCTGTATATAGCTCTTCCAGAGTGTAATCTGGGCTTGGTCCCTTTCCACCTGTATATGCTTGAGCAATCTGTTCAAAGGGCCTGGATGCCTTCCTTTTTACCAAGCCTCCACTAGCTCATAAAGAATGTGCCAGTGTCCCCATGCCCCTGTTGTCTAAATCCCCAAAATGTGCCCTGATCTATGGAGAATGCCCTCTGCCCTGATGCCCTGGATAGGTGATAGCTGAAGTGAAGAAGAGATCAGTTACCCCAGGGTTCCAGGCAAACAGGAAGGCAAGGCAAGTTCAGCACCATGGAGAGTGGTCAACCTGTGGGTTTGAAGACCATGGTCAGCAATCCTGCAGCTGACATAGGCCATAGGTCTTAGCAATGTCTTGGAGCAACCTTTATAACCAGGGCTTAGTATTCCTTTAAGTAAAGCCCCCCCCCCCCCATGCCTCTTGAAAGCTGCATCTGGCCATTTAAAGGGGCAGTGCCTTTCTTTGCATCTGCTGGCTTCTTCTAAGGCCCCAGGGTTTCAAGCTGTGGAGATACCTCCTCAGGGCAATCCTGACCCTTTGAGGAGCCTGTGGACCAAGGTGTTTGGGGTTATTGTGCCTGTGGCTCCACATGGTGAGGACCAGGGAATGGTTCCATCTCCTCCTTGGGGCTGCCACTGAAGGAGGACTCTGCCTTTGAGGAGTCCTGATCTGTGCCCATGACAAAAACCAGTATTTCCCCAACAAGGAGACCTTCGTATGCATTTTTGGTGGGTTACATGAGTATTGCAGGCACCCGGTGGATGAGCCTGGGATGTGTGCCTCAAGTCTCTGCTATTTTGAATGTCCCTCCACCCCCCCTTTCCAGATGCTTTCCTGATACTTATTTCCCCACTTTTCAGAGAAGGTTGCATGCTCATCCTTTTCAGTGCATGAGCACAACACTCAGTTATTGGGCAATTGTTTTAACAGATGAACCGAAGCTATTCCCTGACAACAAAGCTTCTCCAGCTCCATTCGATTAAGTGAGGGTGGGAGTTTAGTTCCTCATGGTACACACAAGTGCAATGCCAGGAGAGAAAGGCAGAATGTGAAGAAGCCCAGAATGATTTCCTGTGAGCAGCTCAGGATGCCTTATTAGACTCCTAGATCTTTCTGAACTCTGACATCTGGAAGCCCCATGTCAGCCATAGCAAACCATTCACAGGTGAGGGGTTGGCCATTGCTGGACTTCTGATATGCTACACCACTGACTAGCGCTTGCTGACTGCTGGAAGTTGGGAGTCCTACAAGATCTGGAGACCCTCTAATGTTGGGGTTGACCAGAATGGAAAGCACCCCATTTCCACTCTTCCTGGTCATCGGATTTACTAGTTTTAGCATTGACTCTGCCTGCTTGCCAAACAGTGGCTAGAAGTGTGGTTTTTGCTCTGTACCATTAATTAACTTGGGTCTTAGAAATACAGGCAAATGGATAGAGAGAGGCCTGCCTCTAGGTTGCTCATGTGTAGGATTGACAACAAGCCAGCATTTCATTGCTTTGAGCAGGATGTCCATATAGTAAAGTGATCTGTTTTGCAGTCCGAAAACCAGTGAGCTTTAGAGTCTGCTGGGATCTTCCCCTGAGTTTCTTTTGCTGGCTCCACCCAACCCAAATCACCACCACCTGCCTGCCGTGACCATTTCCCTATGGCTTTGCCAAGGGTGTCTCAACTCTTGTTTAAAGGCTCCTCTTTCCCCCTCCTCCCCTATCTGAGTAGAAAGTCTGGCTCTTAAGCTGGGAGCATAAATGCAGGTGAGACCAGTTAGATTTCCTAACACGGGTTGTGGGGTAATGAGAAAAGTGTTCCAAGCTACTTTGTCATATTGCTCCTGTGTTTTTATTTCTGTGATACCAGCAAGTGGGACATCAAAGCAGTGCTCTCCCCACCCTTGGGTGGCCTTTCTGGCAAGTTTATAATGCCACAAACTGTGTCTCCCCACCCCCTTTGAATTCTGTGAGTGTCTCAAAGGGTTTTCCCCCCTGCTTTTTGGTTTTTTTTTAATTTTTGTGTTTTAATAAATCATTTAAAAAAGGAAACCCGAGGGAATGGCTGGCTGGTTCTTCTCCTGGGTCCCATCAACCTTCTGCTGTTCGGAGGGTGGGAAGAGGCACATTTACAGAAACACTTTTGACATGACATTTGTCATTGTAAGGAATGAGGAGTCTGGAGTCAATCTGAACCTGCACTAACCATCGCCTGCTACTACCCCATGATTTAAGGCCCAAGGAGAAAACCTGTGGGTTCATCAGAAGCTTAGGTCACCCCAGGAAACAAGTGCCAATTTATCAATCTGGCTTGTGAAGCTGCCAGTGAAACAAAAGACTGACACAGAGAGGTTAATTGTTATTCAAGTGACCCTGAGGGGCTGGGTTTGGCTCAGGACAGGATTCTAAACAATCCACACAAAAGTACAGCATATAGATTTATTCCAGATTAATAAAATAGCAATATAAGGACTCTGTTACTCAATAAGGGGGGGAAAGGTTATTATTATTATTATTATTATTATTATTATTATTATTATTATTATTTCATTATTTTTAAAGGTCACTTGGGGATTTGGGGAATATTTGGGACAAAATGCATACACCCAAAACTGCAAAGCTTCTTAGCCTAAGCTAGAAGATACTCTGCCACTATAAGAACATAAGAAGAATCCTTTCAGATCAGGCCAATGGACCATCTCACCCAGCATCCTGTTCTCATAGTGGCCAACCACATGCCTGTGGGAAACCTGCAAGCCGGACTTGGAATGTTTCTTCGGTGTGTATCCTTGCATATAGAAAACTACCAGCAAGCGCAGCTACACCCCCTCCGCACACACAACCTGTTCCAATCAAAGTCCTTCAAGGCTGCGAACAGTGGGACTGTTGTGGCGTTCAGTCCGCTTCCTCTGGGCCAACCTGCTTCTCCCAGCCACAGCAGAGTATCTTGCGCAATGGTGTGCCTGATTGGAAGGAATCTCAGCCATGCAGTAAAATTCTTGTACAGCAGCTTCCTGTTCTACAAAGCTTTATTGTACAGCAGCAAAACAAACATTCAGTCAGGAGAGAGTGAAGACATGATGCCTCTCCTGTTGCAGCCAAAACAGAAGATGTGAACACCCCCCCAGTGACAGGACGTCATTTCCCTTGAGCTGTTAGCCCTGTAAGCTCTGGGTATCCTCACACAATCAACATTGTAGTTTTCACAGTGTCTAAGCCTGCCCTCATAATCCCAGGCACTCTCTTTTCTCCAAACCTTGTTCTATCCACCCCACTTACTGGTGGAGGGGGAAGCTGAGATTCCAAATCCCAGCCAAAGAAGAATTCAGGTCCCGCAATGCTAACCTTGCACCTGGATGTGAGTATTCTGTGCCCCGGCACCCTTATTTCCAAACCTTGGAACATGGAGTTGTGGCTGCAACTCTGTTTATTCATACGGACCTGACACCTGGTCTGTATGGAAACAGTTGTGCTCTCTGCTTCCTGAAGCCCCGTTGCAGACTATGCCATGCTGGCAATGCAGAAAGTACAGGAGATATTTGGGCTGAGATGCCAGCTGAGGGTCATGTGGAAAAGATTGTGCCACCTGTCTTGAAGTATGCACACCACCTTGTGTTAGGGTATTGGACTAGGACCTGGCAGTCCAGAGTTTTCTGTTGTTGAAGGAGCATTCAAGCCTGCTCCTAGGTGGCTCCCCAGCCTAAACAATATTCTCATTCATAAACAATGCCAGTATAAAATCAGTGAGCGTTGCAAGGAAGAATCCAACCAACACACACACACACACACACACACACACACACTGTTCATGTGACCTAGCCTCACTTGCCATTCTTTCCTCACAAGGAGCCAGTGGAGGTTCAAGTGTTGGACTGGGACCCAGGAGACGAGGGTTAAATTCCCCACTCATCCAGGAAGCATGCTGTGTGACCCTGGGACCAGTCACAGCCTTATTAAGCTTGCCTACCTCACAGGGATGTTGTGGGGGTTCAATGAGGGGGAGGACCATGTATGCCACCTTGAGCAACTTGGAGGAAATTACAATCAATCAATCAATCAATCAATCAATCAATCAATCAATCAATTTTGGGAGCTAGAGGTTCGGCCAGGAAAAATATCAATGTGTCTTCCCTTCCTTCTACTCCTGCCATGTGGTCCAGAGCAGAAATGAGAGAATAACAATCATACAGTGTCAGAGCTAAGAATTAAGTAAGGAAAATTGACGTGAAACTCTCCCTCATGGTCCCATTATGGGCTTTGTGGCAGGGCTGCTTCCTAGCCCTGGCAGTGCTTGTTGTGGAAGAACCGTCAGTCAAATTGCACCCTTCTGGTCTTGGTTTCTGCATTGCCAAAATTGTCTTTCTTTTTCAAATGTTGTCCTCTAGCTATAGGGAGAGGCAGGGAGTCCTCATCTGTCTGGGAATCTTAAGTGACAGCAAGCAGCCGGTTTCCCAGCGAGCTTGGAAGGAGATGTCTGATTGGAAGTGACAAAACCATGTCTGAAGGCCTTAAAGGAAGCAAAAGGTCAGGAGCTGGACATTTCCCCATAACGCTGGAGATCTGGATCTCAGTTGGCTCGAGAAGGGTCTGTGGGAATCGCAAAAGAGGCTCCTCTTGACTTCCCTGCCCCCTCCATGCAGCTGATATTTTTTTGGGGGGTGCTGTAGACTAGAAAAGGTTGTTTCCTGCCTGGGGTTCTGGGGTGCTGCTGGCCACCACAAAAGCAGAAATGGGAAACCTCAGTTGGCTTCAAGTCACCCTGTGTTAGTTGCACCAAGAATTTCCCTTGGAATAGGCCTGTCAGTCACTGGCAAGGGTGCCACAGGTGAGCCACAGGTATTCATAGCATTTGTAGAATCATAGAGCTGGAAGGGACCCCGAGGGTCACCTAGTCCAATCCCCTCTCCTATTGCAGGAATCTTTTGCCCAACATGGGGCTCACACCCGCGACCCTGAAATTAAGAGTCTCAAGCTCTTATCGACTGAACTATCTCTTTCTCAAAGGTGCCCTTTTAGTCCCAGAACAAAACTTGAATCAATTGATTGCTGAGCCCAGAGTGCAACACACTCATTCTTCCCAGCCTGCCTCCTCCGAACCCTCTTGGAATAAGTTGTTTTTGTTCTGCAACCACATCTAGTCTGACCAGATGAATCGCTCCCAGCACAGAGAAGCAGCGACGAGGCTGCCCATGGCCTCACTGCACGAGTCCCTGTTGGCAGTTATGCTTCAGTTTTGCTTCTTCCTTAGTATTTTTATTTAGCATTATGGTTTATATCACACTTTTCCTCCAAGAAGCTCAAGGTGGTGTACATGGTTCTCTCCCGCCATTTTTTAATCCTCGCAAAACAACCCTGGGAGGTAGGTTGGACCGAGAAGCAATGACTGGCTCCATGAGACTCAGAGCTGAGCAGGAATTTGAACCAAGTCTCCCACAATTAAGAGCATAAGAAGAGCCTGCTGGATCAGGGCAGTGGCCCATCTTCCTGTTCTTACAGTGGCCTCTTATGAGAAATCCGCAAGCAGGACCTAAGCCGAAGAGCCCTCTCTCCTCTTGCAGGTCTCAGAAATTGGCATTCAGACGCATTATTGCCTTCATCTGTGGAAGCAGAGCATAGCCACCAAGAGCCCTCTGCTCCAAATTTCTAGTTCAACACTCTTCACCTCCCCAGCTTCCACCAGCCTTCGACATCGAAGCATTATTCTAAAGATGCAATAAAATTCGCAGTTGCAAAGATTATTCTGATGTACCGGGCATATAAGGACCAAAGACAGAGACTTTTAGAGGCCCAAGCCATCAGTGCAAAGCAAGCAAATAGGATCAGGTGAGAGCAGGTCAATATGTGGCTTGGCATTGGCCAACCTTGATCTACCTATCTGCTGCTCCACAGGGTAGGACCCAAACCAATGGATTCAAATGGCAAGAAAGGAGATTCTAACTATTAGGAAGAACATTCTGACAGTAGGAGCAGCTGGATAGTGGACTGGACTTCCCCAGAAGGTGATGGACTCAAGGGTTTTCAACAGAGGTTGGGTGGCCATCTGCCAGGGATTTTTGAGCTAGATGACCTTTGGGCAGTCCTATCCAACTCTACATGATCTCCATCCATGATCTCCATCCTCTTGCCCATCACCTGAATTCTGCTGCATGCCCTGTTTTTGGCTCCCGCTGCGTCGATCCATTCTGACCCCCTGCTTCAGGATTTTCACTGACTTGCTCTGACACGACCCATTCAAGTTGACATCCTTTCCTTTGCATTTGAGTCAGCCCTCTGCAATGTTTAGTGAGCTGGTTAAAAATGGATACTTGGGAGTCTGTTGACCCAACAACCTGACAGGCTGACCTTAGGCAGGGCGGCTGAGAGAGAAGTCGCAGATCCACATCACTCAACATTGCGAATGGGCAAAGGACACCATGCCCTTTGCTGGGCAAAACAGAGAAGGCTGGAGAGAAACTGCCCATCCAAGAGGGATGGTGCCAAAGCTTGGGGGCAGGATTAGGCCTTTTCTCTCTGGCCTGTCCTTTGCTTTGGCGTTGGCTCGCGGGCTTTTAAGGGGCAGTTTGCAGCACTCTTGTTCAACTGGCATTTTGAGACAGGGAAGGGCATGCAAATATTAGAGCCTTGAATATGAGTCATGTTTTCATGTTTCACCCATCAAAATAACACGGTTGGAAGGGTTATCTGGGGCAGGTATCATGATGAGCAAGCCGATCCTTAGGGTTGCTGGTTGTTGGGGTTTTTTTGTACATTTAAATAAATTACTGGGTGTACCCCAAGGAAGTCTTCTAATTAGTGCCCTTATTTGTTGATGTTGCTCTGATAAATACGGCTGAAAGTGAGTTTGCAAGCTGTCCTATCATCTTAAGAATATAAGAAGAGCCCTAGTGAATCAGGCCAATGGCCTAGCTAGTCCAGCATGAAGTTCTCACTGTGGACAACCAGATGCCTCTATTGGGGAACCCTTAAGAAGGACCCGAGCACAAGAGCACTCTCCGCTCCTGCAGTTTTCAGAAACTGAAATTCAGAAGCAGGGATGTGAGCTCCCTTGGTATTAGGATTCAGTCCTGTAAGAGTGACACCAGGAAGCCTGAAAGTGCCGCTGCTAATAATAATAATAATAATAATTATTATTATTATTATTATTTATACCCCGCCCATCTGGCTGAGTTTTCCCAGCCACTCTGGGTGGCTTCCAATCAGGCTTCCAATCAAGTGTTAAAAACAATACAGCATTAAATATTAAAAACTTCCCTAAACAGGGCTGCCTTCAGATGTCTTTTAAAGAGAAGATAGCCGCTTATTTCCTTCACATCTGAAGGGAGGGCGTTGCACAGGGTGGGCGCCACTACCGAGAAGGCCCTCTGTCTGGTTCCCTGCAACCTCACTTCTCGCAATAAGGGAATCGCCAGAAGGCCCTCGGTGCTGGATCTCAGTGTCCGGGCTGACCGATGGGTGCTTAGCCCTTATAAGCCTGGCTTCTGGGCCAGGCTTTCTCTGCTGGCTCTCTGCTGTCCTTCAGCTGTGAGCAGGGACTGAGAGCTTGTGGTGGGGTAATGGTTACAGCATCAGACGGGGACCTGGGAGAGATGAGGGTTCGAATCCCCATTAAGCCATAAAGCTCACTGGGGTGAGCTTGGGCCAGTCACTGCCTCTCACCCTGACCTATCTCACAGGGTTGTTGTGAGGATTAAATGTGCAGAACCACGTACCTCACCTTGAGCAACTCTTAGAAAAATGGTAGGGTAGAAATGCAGATGATAAAACGAATAGTACATAAATAATCATCTACCAAAGGCGCAGAGGAAGAAGAGTTAAAGAGAGAGCTCTGGCAACAACAGATAAAATAAGGCTTGGTTTTTATTTATTCATTTATTCATTCCATAAATACAGAAGCTTTTTCTTTAATCAGTCCAAATCTTTGTCAGGAAGCATGATTGATGGGGGCTAGCAGCCTTTTGCCTAGACGCGGTTAGCTCAGGACTCACAGTCGTCATATATGTCATTTCTAGAGAACGATCACTTTTGTTTTGACATATATAAAAAGGCAAAAAAAGAAAAAAAGAGAGTATTTTTAATTTTATTTACATACATGGAATTAAAATAATAAAAAAAAGACATTGGAAGGTTAACGGGAGGCAGGGAAAATGTACAGATCCCCTGCTCCCCCCTGGCTACAGTGGCATTTCTATGGCTCCCTGAAAGAAGTTGATTAGCACGGCAAACACGGCTGATAGGGAAGGTTTTGGGGGGAAGGTGGAAGCCTTCGGTGAGGGGCTTAGACACTGCGAAACGTCTCAAAGTGGGGCAGACATGGAGGAGAAAATGCACCGCCCTCTGGCATGCAGAGGGGAAAGGGCCCAATCCCAGAGGGTGCAAAGAAGTCAGAATGGTTCTGAATTCCTATTTCATTTGGTGGGGTGTGCGTGATCCTATGGTTGGGCCCAGACTTAACTGAGCTTGGTTCTCATTGAAATCAATGGGAGCTAAGTCATGCTTTAACTTGTCCTGTTGATTGCAAGTGGGAAAGTTCTAAGATGCTGGAATCCACCCCTCCCCATTCTTTGTCTATGTATTGGCAGAACAGCTGCTGATGGCTTTAAATGTAGGGGGTTGGGGGAACCTCTTGAGGCTGAAGTCAAATGGTAGTGTTCTCCCCCATCAACACCCCTACTGTAAGAGTTGAGGCCGTTTGAAAGGGGGCCCCAGGCTCCTCTCCTTCTGGACATGTGTCTCTGCCTTCTGCCCTTGCTCAAATAGGTTTTTACATTCCTCCCACAAAAGGGCAGCACATTTAAGCCCCATTGGGGGAGTTAGTTCTGTGCTTAAATCTCCTGGAGGCCACAAAGCTCTAAGTGGCTCAACTTTGCTTGGAGGGGGCAAGCTTCCTGGGCAGGGGACCTGTCAAGAAAAATAAAATAAAGCAAATATAAAGGGAAAAAAATCAATGATAAAAGTTGGTGATCCAGTGATGGAGGCCACAGCTGTGTTTCTGCAGCTCCTCGACTTTGCAGCTTGCTGCCTCCTGAAACAGCAATTCAGCCTCCGATATGACCAGTGCTGAAAAGGATTTTGCAACCAGCCCAACTAACTTGGCTGAAGCCCATCCTGTCCAAGGCTGCAGGATGGAAAGTGCTCCCTCAGACTGGAGAGGGCAGAAATCATAATTCTGAACCTCCCTGCATGTAGAAAACTTGTCGCATGAGCCACTTTTCTCATTGCAGGGACTTCATTTAAACATGTGATTCTCCCACTGGCAGTCCCGTTCTTTCTTCCTGGCTCCAGGTTCGACCACATCCTTCTGTTACGTTTGCAGCAGAGGGCCGGACTGTTGCATTTCAATACAGATTAGGTAATTCTGGATTATAATGTAAACTGGACTCAACTTCCTCTCCATCCATACAGACGACATCAAGTCCAGATAAAGAACCAAATGTTGCTTTGCAGGAGTAGGGGAGAGCAAAAGTTTATAACAGGAGAGGATAGGAAATGCGTTTGACGAAGGCTTCCCACTGGAAACGATTTGGTAAGCGAGGGGAGCAGGGGGCGGACAGACATACAAAAATACTTCTCATCCACGGGGACAGACGTTAGTAAAAAAATAACACAAGCCTTTCGCGGCTCAGTCTTAAAACGCATCATATTTACACTACCCACCGACTAGCCGAAAAAAAAGGAAAGAAAAAAAGGAACCCGCTTTCATACTTAGAACTGGTCTGGAACGTTGCAGCACTCCTGAACCAGGAGCCCCCAGTTCCTGAGTCAGGCTGCTCAGTTCTGGATCCCTCTTGTGCAGGCAGCTGAATGCTGCACTGTGGTTGTCCTCCATGAGTTAAAAAAAAATACAAGGAGGGGTGTGTGAGAGATAAGAACCCTTTTACAAGCTCACCCCTGGTGTGCCATTGCAAAAAGCAGCCATGAGCAGGTCCCTGCACGATATAGGAGGCAGCAGGGGAGGGCTTGATAAATCAGGGGAAAGGACAGAAAAAAAGGGTAGTACAACATTAGGAAGAACTTTCTGACAGTGAGGGCCGTTCGGCTGTGGAACTGACTCCCTCGGAAGGTGGTGGACTCTCCTTTGATGGAGGTTTCAGCTGCGATTCCTACACTGCAGGAAGTTGGTCTAGATGAACCTTGGGGGTCTCTTTCCAATTCTATGACCCTGGGACTCCTGGAGCAGGCTGCCTGCCTTTTTGCATCAATCTCTGAAACTGCTTGAAGACATTCCCATCTAGCTCAGGGGGTTGTATCCAACTAAAGCTGCATTTGTACACTGCAACTTTATTCTGTTTCGCTGACCTTTCCTGAACTGTGAATTACCTTTGAGCTCGCACACAGCACAAAAACCACTTTGGGAAATACTTAGCGAGGAATGGTGCAAGTTTAAGTGCTCATTTTCATGTTATGTGCAAATGGATTTTTTTTCTTTCCCGGGAGCAAATGTAGCAACACAGAAATTAAACTTGCGCTATATCCTGCCCCTCTGGAAGTGGCTCGTACGTTGTGTGGCAAGCTCTAATTGTTGGTGTTTGTCTGTCTCGAGAGCCAATGGTGTGCACCTCCGGGGATGAAGCAAAGTCAAACCGCTGCAGTAGCCGCACCAAAGTGAGCTCCCTGAATACCCTAAGGAGATTCGCAATTAGGGAGATGTCGGGAAAGCAGCCTAAGCCTCATTCAGAGTCGGCCCATTGAAATTAATGGACCTGAGTTGGTCATCGCCATTAATCCCAATGGATCTGCTCTGCGTAGGGCTAGCACTGGGAGCAATCCAGGAAGTTTCTCCATTGGGGGGTGGGGAAGAGGCCCCAAGTTGTGGGAACCCAAATTCATTGTGCTTCTGAAGTTGATTGCAAATGCAGCAATAGCGAGGTGGACGCAGTTGCATTCGTGGCTGCTGCCCGGCAGCCAGAGGAAACCGAATCGTCATGTGTCCACATAAAAGCAAACGAAAACAACAACAAAGCAAATCAGGGCATGAATGCAATTTCATTCTTTTTGCTAGGAAGAGAGTCATAAATGCATAGCTGCTTTTGTCACCAGGACAGTCTGGCATGCATACTGTCGAAAAGCCTTATTGCAAAGCTGTTGTTCAATGAACTGGCTGCTTTCCCGGCAAAACTCCGGGCATCCATCCATTTTTGCTCCTTCTCAGGGCACTGGACTAAATGGCCCTTTAGGTCCCTCCCAACTCTACAGTTCTATGATTCTGTTATTTGGGTTTCCGGTTTTATTTCCCCACTGCTGTTTGCTACATTCCCAGCTGAGAATAAGTTTCATTGCTCCCTCCCCCCAAAACAGGAAGAGTCTGGATGCAGGCAATAGTTTTTGAAAAGCTAAAAGCAGTTGGAGATATGTACCATTTCCTATGGTGTCTCTACTCTCAGGTGCACAGACCACCCACTTTTCAACACACATGCACTTCTTTCGTCCTACTGTTACCTCTGTCCAAAGAGGTCTGGCAGGTTGCTAACATGGCAAAAGCCTGCCAAACCTGTTTGACCACAGGCCAAACTGGAGGAAAAATGGTGCCTTCATTTCTTGGGGTGGGGCGGAAGAAACCCTTGGCTGCAGTTTTGTAAAGGAAGGCTCTAGGAATTCTCTAGCCACATCACATTAATTTTTAGGCATTATTTTAAAAATAAAAAAAAAAAACTTTGCTTTGAAGTCATAGCCCATGAATAAACCCGCTAAAATGCTGGAAATGTTCAGGATGCCAAACCAGTTTTTCTGCAAAATTGCCTGATGCCATATATGCCCATTTGACTGCTTTAATATTTGCAACAGTCAGGGAGGGGCACCACATAATGCCTGTTCCACAATGGTAAGAAATTGGTATATTTTTAGTGTGGCAGCACCTACACTGTGGAACTCCCTGCCTATTGACACCTGTCAGGCATCTTCACTGAACTCTTTTTCGGATCCTGCTAAAAACACTGTTGTTTTAGACAAGCCTGCCCAGATTTACTGATGTTTGTTTATAATCTGGTTCCCAGCTTATCGTTGATTTTAATTATTATTATTTTGAACGTTTTAAATAGCTGACTGTTATTGTGCTTGCTGATAATATTATGGTTTTATTCTTTTTTTGCAAACCACTTAGAGGTCTTCTTCTTTTATTACAATCAAGTATATACGCTTTGGGGGAAGGGAATTAGATAAAGGATGCCCAACTGCATCCTTCCTCAAGTCACTGGGGCCCGCCAAATATTTCACAACTTCTAACAGCTGTCTGGGCAGGGGCTGATGAGAATCGGAGTCCAAAAAGACCTGGAAGGCATTGGCTCTGCTCCATTCGCCGCCCTGTTACACCTGCTGTAGGGCTGCGGTATCAATTGATAAACAAGTAAAGGTAAAGGTACCCCTGTAGCCTTCAACTTATTACATTTGGGGTTGGTACAAAGGGGGAAGGGAGATAGAGAAAATGAACATACAGCATCAGATGCAACACTTTGGAATTCAGGAGCTGATTTTGTGTGCGGCCATCCCAGAAGGCAAGCTCATCTCATAGCCAACTAAGGCACAATCTTTGCACTGGCCACAACGGGACAGGGAAAACTCTCCTCTAAGAGGGGCTCTGGGCTCTTTCGGACGGCGTGGCCACAGAGATGGCGGGGTCAGGGGCGTGGTGGCCCCTTTGTGGGGGACCCTCACGCTGTCACATCTGCCCACCTGGCTCCCCACTTGAAAGGGACTATTCTGCTGTGGGAATCGATGGATGGGAGCCTAAGCTTATCCTACAATGTGGGTGGGTGGGGGGCAAGTAAATATCAACCTGGAAGGGGGGGGGAAGTGCAGGCTCTTGATTCCTCTGGGAACCTCTCTCTGCCTGCCCAGAGCAACAAGGCTGTGAAGGACATCAAGGCAGCATCTCAAGCTGTAGAAAGTGAGGGACATTTTTCTGTGAGGGTGGGGAGTATCTGAGGGAGGACATGGGAAGATGAGCAGGTAGTAAGCGGACCTACTGGGGTCAGAAGAGGGCCTGAGTGAGATATAGGAAGAAGAAGAAGAAGAAGAGTTTGGATTTGATATCCCGCCTTTCACTCCCCTTCAGGAGTCTCAAAGCGGCTAACATTCTCCTTTCCCTTCCTCCCCCACAACAAACACTCTGTGAGGTGAGTGGGGCTTAGAGACTTCAAAGAAGTGTGACTGGCCCAAGGTCACCCAGCAGCTGCATGTGGAGGAGCGGAGACGCGAACTTGGTTCACCAGATTACGAGACTACCGCTCTTAACCACTACACCACACTGGCTCTCACATCTTTCCAACCAGGAGGTTCTGGGTTTCTAGTCTAGGCCTTCCATTTCTCCATGGCCAAGCCTTTCTTCTTGACCCCACCTGGGGAAGAGATGGGTCAGTTTCAGCCTGTGAATATCCCATCCCCCTGATCTCTCCTCTCTGCCCCCCTGCCTCCCCCCCCCAGCTCTGAGGCCAAGTGACAGAAAGAATGAACCACTTTTTGCAAAACGTGGCCTGTGGGACCTTGCAGAACTGGGCACTTTCTGCTCAGCCAATTCACTCTGAATCTGTCTCATTCCCCCAAAAGTCAAAACTGGGAAAGAGGGAATGGTTGGCAGTGGGGAGGGTACCTGTACTGGCTCCCCAAAAGCAGCTTCTGACACTTCCAGGAGGCTGGCCAAGGCAGATTCCTCAAAGCTCCTCTAGTTGGGCTTACAGAGAGTCGGGATGGTGGATCGAAGCATAACCTTAACTCTGCCCATTTAAAAGAAGAAGAAGAAGGTCCCAGCTCAAGCCGAGATGAGCTGAGCACTGTGATATTCTCTCTGTGCGTAGATACGGTGGTTGGGAGAAAGAGAGAGAGAGAAAAAACGACTGGAAGGTAGCGAGAGAGGAGGAGGGAGAGAAGAAAACTCAAAAGTTGTTTTCTCCTTCAAAAAAGGAAGCATGGACGTGAAACCAACCTCACTCGCCCCTTTCCCAAACCTGCAGCGTTTTCTTTCATTCAAAATGAAAATTAAAGTTTAAGAAGCCTATGCAGTCTGGCGACGTTTGAATACGGTTTTCTCTAGGACGCCTTCGGTTCAGACGCTGCGCTGTTGTCTTGGGTTGCGAACCGTTATTTCTTGACTTGGCTTCGATATAGCTTTAAGCAAGCGAACGGGAGAGGCAGAGGAATTCAAGGAGTAGAAAGTCCCAGGCGGGAACAGGATTCCCGATTAGGACCGGTAGTCCTTTTTGCTGTAGGGTTTATTGCCCAAGATGCTGTCGATCTCATGGATAAGAGAAGAGGAGAGTTTTGGAAGAACCTGCCGGGTGGAAACGACAAGTAAGAGGGAGAGGTCATATGTTAGATTTTGGTTATGGCGCTATCAAGCCTGTGCTTATTTTATTTCTTTCTTTGGAGCATTTGTACCCAGCTCTTCAGCCAAAAAGGCTCTTGGGGCGGCTTATATACAATCGAAATGAGGCAGTCCTTACCTGCAGGCTTACAATAAATAATAACGACAATAACAATACACAACACACAAGGGAAATGGGACTGGGAGGGAAGAGGAAAAAGCAAAACTCAGGAACCAATTCCTTAACAGTTCCTAAAATGACCAGCTGGCACAGTTAAGCAACAGGAGCTGCCTGATGGAGCTGGCATACCTCACACCAGAGTCGATGGAGTGATCTGTGTTGCCTCCAGAGAACTCGTGGTGCTACGTGCCGATCCTCCCACACCCATATTGTATCTGTTAGGATATTTCCGTTCCACCTTAAAAGGGAGCAGGCTTTGTGAGTCACAGAGTCTGCGTATTTCCTGTTCACAGGATGTTTCTGTTTTGATAGAGCTGTTGTCTCTCTCTCTATGCCTGAACACGCAAGCAGGCAGTCATGTTTTTTCTTTGTTCTGACCAACGCTGAATAAACTTCTAAATAATGCTCTCCTGCGTGCATCTTTCGCTGTGCGAATTCTGCTGATAGAGCGTGCATTAGCTCTGGAATGTGGCAAGCTATTTTCTGGAGTTCGTGTCGCTAATTGCTGATACTGTATCTACGGGAGATCGATGGATCGTCCGGAGGCGACGTGGGGGCCATGATGGGCTTTATCTCCCTGGCAGTATCCCAACAGTATCATCACAACAACGCTGAGAAGTAGGTTTGGCTAAGAAGACAAATGCATGATCTGACATACTGAATGGCGCAATACCCTAAAGCAGCGGTTCACAACCTGTGGGTCCCCAGATGTTGTTGGGCTACAACTCCTATCATCCCTGAGCTCTGGCCTTGCTAGCTAGGGGTGATGGGAGTTGTAGTTCAACATCATCTGGGGACCCACAGGTTGAGAACCACTGCAAAGCAAGGGTTGTGTTCCCTTTGGTGGGTGAACTTCTAGGTGTTGCATGTCAGGGGTGAGTTAAGGAGCACCCCTAAAAAAAAAAATCAATATTTTGCTACAGTAGCCTCCCCCTGAGGGTGATAGAGTGATTCTGACCTGGAGGGGTCTCAAGAGAGACCCCATTCTAAGAAAGCTGAGTTGCAGAAGCCTCTGCTCAATTCACTGTCTCCTTTGAATGTAAATATCATTGTTTGCAAAATTAAAAGCAGAGAGTGTGAAGCCAAGATATGAACCCCCAAATATCGTCCCTGCCTCCTCAATCCCTTCTCTCCCTTGCCAACAATCAGTAATCAAATAGTTTTCAATAGCCTGAAGGCTCTTGCCTAAGGCTGGATGGTCATCTGCCAGGGATCCTTCAGCTGCAATTCCAGTACAGTGGTACCTCAGGTTACAGATGCTTCAGGTTACATACGCTTCAGGTTACAGACTCCGCTAACCCAGAAGTAGTACCTCGGGTTAAGAACTTTGCTTCAGGATGAGAACAGAAATCGGGCTCCGGTGGCACGGCAGCAGCAGGAGGCCCCATTAGCTAAAGTGGTGCTTCAGGTTAAGAACAGTTTCAGGTTAAGAACGGACCTCCGGAATGAATTAAGCACTTAACCCGAGGTACCACTGTATTGCAGTGGCTGAGACTGGAGGCCCCTTCCAGCCCTGCAGTTCTATGGTTCTATGTCCAGAGCATTCCATGCAATAGAAAACAAACAAAGATCCGTTTGCCAGGGCCTGAAGGTGGGTGATGGGTGGGGTGCTCACCTGTATTGCCCCAATATTCTCCATTAACTGGTCTGCATTGGAAGCCCCCAGCAAGACGGAGCTGACCCCTTCGTTCCGCAAACACCATGCTGGGTGGGGGAGAAGAAGAGTGTTAGGGGAATGCAATGGAGACACTGCCAAGGCCACCTGGGGGATTGTGTGGGGCCAGAGCCTCTTTGGGGGAGAGTCAAGTGCTTAGAAACTCTGAGCAGTGTCCAAAAGTCACTTTTGCTCTCAAGCTCTGGACAGATGAGGGCACATATATTTCTTCACAAGATGCATCTACCATGTGAAATTTGCTGCCTACAGTTAAGGCTACTAGCTTAAGAAATATTTGGAAAGAAGAATTATATAAATCTGCAGAAGCTGTGAAAACTAAAGGGAGCTTCTGAGGACCAGTTTCTCTCTGTCCCTGTCTCTGTCTGTGTAGAGAAAACAATGGAGGGGACTCATTGCCCTGATGCCTTGCATGTGAGTTTCTGTCTGTCCCCTGTTGGAAACAGAAGGCTGGGTCTAGATCAAGGGTCCCCAACCTGTGGCCCATGGGCCAGAAGTAGCCCACAGAGGCCATTTAACTGGCCCACGAGCTGCCCCCGAACCAAGCCACCCACTGGGCGAGTCCCCATGCGTTTCGCTAAACCGGCACAGCACGGCACGGGGACTCGCTTCCACGGCTCCAGAAATCGCTTCTGCGCATGCCCAGACGCCGAAAATCGCTTCTGTGTAGGTGCGATTTCCGGTGTCTGGGCATGCGCAGAAGCACTCTCTGGAGCCGCGGACACACGCAGATGCGATTTTTGGCGTCGCACTGCGGCGGTCCAGCCCACGGAGGATCTCCATGGGAGCGATTCGGCCCATGCCTGGTAAGCCTTGCTGACCCCTGGTCTAGATGGATCCGCTACCCAGCCAGGCCGCTCTCCCATTCTGCAGAGGCAGCCACTGCCTCCAGGAAAGGGTCAGAATGGGGGGCAAGTGTTTCCCACTTACCAATGGCAAGTTGGGGCAGAGTGCAGCCCAGCCGCTCGGCGATGGCCTGCAGTTCCTTCAGCTTGGCTTGCTGCCGCCTCCCTTCCTCACTCAAGATCTTGTCTTTCAGCCACTGGTAGCCCTGCGGTTGGGGAGAGGAAAGAGACCAGTGGCAGGTACAGCAAAGGGCAACAAGGGACAAGTCAGAGGAAAGGGACATGCAATAAATGCTAAACCTTATCCAAAGTATTGTTATGGGTTGCAGGGGGGCGGGGTTTTCAATCAAGATGATGCCTTGGGGTCCCTTCCAAGCCTGCAATCCTGTGTATGTGAGGTATAGATGGAATATAGTGGGACTAACCTGCTAAACCAGCCAGAACAGTTCATTTGTTAAGGTGATGGCTTTGGCCGGCCAGTTATATACTGCCATTTAAGAACACAAGGAGAGCCTGGTGGATCAGGCCAGTGGCCCATCTAGTCCACTATCCTGTTCCCACAGTGGCCAACCAGATGCCTGTGGGAAGCCCGTAAGCAGGATTTAAGCACAACTGCCCTCCTCCCTCCTGTGGCTTCCAGCAACTGGGGTTCAGAAGTTGTGGAGGCAGAGCATAGCCATCGTGGCTAGTAGCCATTTACATTAAAAGGAGGTTGCCCTGTTGCCACTGAGGCAAATCAGGGTAACCTCCCTCACCTAGCTGAAAAAGACACCACCTTGCAAAGAGGAAGAACAATGACCAAAGTTCTGCCTGTGAGCTTTAGCTGATGCTGGAAGCTGGAGACACATAGAGGCATGCCTTGCTCTGTGCTGGGCTCGAGAGCTGTGGTTCGGGGAAGGCGGATCTGTTGGGCTGTTAATGCTCCGAGCCCCTCCATCCTCTGCTCAGGACATTTCAACGTATTTATTATATGTGCCGATAAAACCATATATCCTAGAGACGCCCCATTGACCTTCATTCCAAGGGAATGGAACCCCTGGTAAGTCCTGGGCCTCCCCTGAGTCTCCCGTCACTCAGAGACAGGGGCACATGTGACAGTATTTCCCTTCTGCCGGTCCCAGCGATCAAATGTCACCGCTCACTTTTAGCGATGCTCGTGAGTAGGGAGGGATCCCCCCGTCGTATTTCCCCGAAACGATTCCACATGCTAAAGGGGACCACGTCATGGCGCCCACACCTAAGGGGAGAAAGAGGAAAAGGCAAGTTGGGGGGTGGAGAGCAAATGCTTAACAGCAATGTTTAGCCTGGAGAAGGGAAGACGGAGAGGTGATGTTATTTGTTATTCACAGAATTCATTAGTCCCAGGGCAACCCAAAGAGACTTACAACAAACCAGACAGACAACCCCCCTCCCCAGTTACACTGAAACCAAGAAGTAAAAGAAGGTATTTATTTATTTATAAATTATGAGTTGTGTGTCCTTGCTTCTCCTTTTACTTGGTTTTTTTGTTGGCATTTTATGCATTGTGACTTGCCGGAAACTTTTATTGATTATAGTTTTTAGCAATTATTGTAATGGGTAATTATTATTAGTAATTGTGATTGGTAATTATTATTTGCTGATATTTAGCTTTACTGTTTACTATTATAGTTTAATGGATTGTTGAATATTGCTTTATTTGATATCAGTTGTTTATTTTAACATATCGTGGTTGCTTTGTATTGGATGAGATGGTTATTACCGTATTTCTCACCCCATAGGACGCACTTTTTCCCCTCCAAAAATGAAGGGGAAATGTGTGTGCGTCCTATGGGGCGAATGCAGGCTTTCGCTGAAGCCTGGAGAGAGAGAGGGGTCGGTGCGCACCGACCCCTCTCGCTCTCCAGGCTTCAGGAGGCTATCCGCAAGCCTGGGGAGCCCGCGGGAGTTCCCATACGGCTCCCTAGGCTTGCAGATAGCAGCCTGTTCTGGTGCTGGGGTCGGGGGAAACTCGGGCTTTATTTCCCCCCAAAACAACTAGGTGCGCCCTATGGGGCGAAAAATACGGTATGTGTGTGACCTTTGCTGACTATTTTGTTTCTTCAGCTTGTAAACCACCTTGAGTATAGTAATATAGAAAGGCGGTATAAAATTTAAAAGTGAAATAAAATGGGGAAAAATAGAAATCTATTAAAAACATTCCATTTGCTTCTGAAAGGCCACAGATAATTAAATGCCAAAGGTCTGGCTATAGAGGAAAGATTTAGCCTGGTGCCCAAAGATGTATAATGAAGGTGCCAGGCAAACCTCCCTGGGGAGAGCAGTCCACAAATGGGGAGCCACTGCAGAAAAGGCCTGTTATTGTGTTGCCACCCTTTGGACCTCATGCAGAGGCAGCACACAAACAGGGGCCTCAGAGGATGATCTCAGGGTCTGGGTTGGTTCATATGGGGAGAGTCAGCCCTTGAAGTATTGCAGTCCTGAACCATTTAAGGTTGTAGAACGTAAGCTCCCATTAATAGCCAGGACAACATAGTCAGATGGGTGGCATAATCATCATCATCATCTACTAATCCCCTAGGACCAGTGATGTGTGTGTGTGTGTGTGACACACTGTGTGACTTACCGGTAATTCCATCTTTCCCCCCCTTTGTGTGTTTCTTTAAAACGCATTTTATTTTATTACATTCCTATCTCGCCTTTCTCCCTTTGATGGGAATATAAAGGGGTCTGTACAGCCAGGCACTGATCAGCCCTTTTCTACCATCAATAAAAGGGCAGCCCAGGGACCTCCAGCCCCTGCAGAGCCAGTTCAGAGAGGCTAGGATGGCGAGGTCAAAGCTGTTGGGACAGGATTAAACATTCAGAGGAAAGGCCGCTGCTCCTGGCCCCTCTCTGACATTTTTATTAATGATAATTAATATGCTGAAAGCCTCTTAATCCCAAGCTGCAGTTTTGAGCCAGCAGGGCAAAAAAGGTTAAGCAAAACAGTTTCCCCAAATAACCGCTTTTGGGGGCCCTTTGGGAAGCAGATCGCGGGGGAGGCACCAGGATGCTGGGCTTTCCATCCTGTTGCTTCCCTGAGCCAGGGGCAGGGTGGGATTTAAGGACCAAACCGGATGGGAGATCTCCAGTTAAATGGCCTGGATGTTTTGGATAAACTTTAAAGCCCCCATGGAGTGTGTGCTGAATCAGGCCCTGGGCTACAGGAACTGGGGTGGAGAAGGATGCTAAACTGTTCCACCCCCACCCCTTGCTCAAGTCCTGTTATTTATTAATTGTGTCCCACCTTTATCCTCCATGGAGCTGATGTGGTTTTCTCACTTCTCCTCAAATAATCCCACAACAACAACCCTGCGAGGTAGGTTAGGCTGAGAGACAGTCACTCTGAGCCCCCATTCTGGTCCCCTGGGAATCTGTACTTGCTGACCCCTTCTGCCTCTTGTCAGCTGTACTAAAGCAAACAGCCTCACCGAAGCTAAGAGCATGGCACCCCTTTCTCTCCGCAGGGCAGCATCACCTCTGCCGCCTTTATTCAGCCTTGCTGGCATCCCAGAGGCAGCTTCCGCACAAACTTACCGATCTTGTGGAATAGCTCTGGAAGCTGCACTTCCACTTTCTCTCTCTGAAACATGTGGTACTCTGCTTGCTCACAGATGGGCGGGATGAGGTTGAACTGGCGAGCCACTGAATACGCTTCCTATGGGGGTGGGGGAGGAAGCAACACCCCGAAGCAGTCAGGAAGGGGGTGAGGTGGAAGAAGAGAAGAAGAAGAGTTTGGATTTGATATCCTGCTTTATCACTACCTGAAGGAGTCTCAAAGTGGCTAACATTCTCCTTTCCCTTCCTCCCCCACAACAAACACTCTGTGAGGTGAGTGGGGCTGAGAGACTTCAGAGAAGTGTGACTGGCCCAAGGTCACCCAGCAGCTGCATGTGGAGGAGCGGGGAAGCGAACCCGGTTCACCAGATTACGAGTCTACCACTCTTAACCACTACACCACACTGGCTCTGCCTGCTCCTTTGCGCCATGGTGTGTAGCATACCAGACACCTGGACCTCCTCCCCAGGTCCACGGCTTGGCAGGGAAATCAAAGAAAGCCACTCCAGGGATTGAGGAGAGCTAGGGTTCAGGTACCAGCGCATGCAAAAGAAAAAGGCTGGAGGACCCCTGAGGATGCACAGAGCACCTCATGACTGAGTAAGTACAGAGAGCTCCTACCCATCTTGGCCCCTAGCCCTGTTTAGGTATTTGACCCCCTCCCCCCGTTAGAATAGCACCTCTCCCCTGTTGCAACCCCATTGCCCAGTCATGCCACCCTACATACTTTTGATGTGAAGGTCTTAGCTGCACCTCCACTCCTGTTTCTCTCCCCCACATCAAAGCTCCAGTATTTGGGAGCTCTGTTCCTTCCAGCCTTTGCACACCCATTGGGCAACTCAGCCATTCCATTCTGCTTCTCAGACTGCGTCTCTGGTTCAAGGAATGACTCTTCCACCTTGTTTCCCAGAGCTGAGCCTGCAGCTTTTATCTCCATTCCTGGCAATTCATCCATCTATCCTCCTAGGGTCATTTTAGGCAAAGGTCGGAAGCGGGTGGGTCCCAGTTTTACACATCTGCCTGGCATCTTTTCTATCAGCCGCCCACTCTTCCTCTCAGCTTCCCCTTCTCTCTCTCTCTTTCTGCCACCCTTTTTACCACCCCCCCTTTCTTCATCCACAATACCATAATCTCCATGGAACTCCACCGCGACGTCCCCCAGTACATGGCCATCCCTTGGTTGATGACGTGGGTCATGGCTCGCACCGTCTCTGGAAAAACGAGAAAGGAAGAAAGAGAGAAGGAACGAGAGAGGCGTTAAACCCAAGGCGATGAGCCGGCCTGCCCTGTCGAATTAAGGCCACGACACCAAAAAAAAAAAGGAGAAAAGAAAAGGAAGGACCAGGGTGGGGAGGCTTTGACTACTCAGACATCTTGCAAGCAGCGTAAATTATTGGCCTCAAAAATGGGGAGGATGGGAGGATGGGGAGAGGGAGGGAGGAGCTGAGAACAGCAACTCCCTATGGAAAACCAGACTGTATCTCCAGTGAAATGCCTCACACTGATGGTATGCCAGGAGATCCCATCCAAAAACTGTCAGAAAGGCAACGAGTTCGCGAAATGAAATGGAAACAGACAAAAGGTGGGAGGATGAAGCCGTCGGTGACCAGATGGGTGGGGTGGGGTGGGGTATGAAGGGACAGCACAGAAGGGCAGCTTATGGAAAAGAGCCTTCCAGAGCGGGCATCGAAGGGTCAACCCAAAGGGCTGTTCCAAAGGACCCACTGTGGCCTAGAGAAGTCGCTAAGCACAGGGTGATCAGCAGGGACATTTCTGACCATCCTTCCCAACCAGGACCAGGAACTCAAAGAGGTCCTCCTGACTCTCAGGAGCCACCTGAGGAGAAGGTCAAGATGGTGCACTCCCCATTCTAGGTGCAAAACCTGACTAGACTGGTAGCTGGGTTTTACTTCAGAACAGGTGGCGGGACAGAGTGCTCCTCCACAGCCTAGGGCAGCAGGCTAACTTAGGAGCTGCACAGCCCTAGTCACTTTCTGTCTCTCAGAATTTGCCGCCTGAGGCAGCTGCCTCATTCTGCCTTGTGAAAGGGCTGGGACTGCTGACTCTGAACAGGGAGGCGCCTGCCTTTGAGATCTTGTGTCATTAGATTTGTCCATGTAGCCCAGCACTGTGTTGTCCATGTAGATTTGTCCATGTAGCCCAGAACAGCCAGGAACAAGAAAGGGGACACCTTTTGGAGGCTTCTGGCTGGCGTGTGTGTTAGATGGGGACAATGATTTCATCCAGCAGGGCTCTGGTTAAGGATGTGGGGAGAAGTTCAATCCAGTTCACTCTTACTAGAACAGTATGTGAACCAAAAGACAGACAAGTTTCCTGAAGCACCATTGGAGTGAATAGGAACTTCCCAGGCTGTGCATCAAGGCTGCCTCTAAGATTATTATTTTATGTGATCAGGATTTTATAAGCCAATGGGGAGCACCCACACTTCTCCCTGTGCCCCCAAGCTAACTGCCCCACCCCTCTCCCTTCACAACAAAGAAAAATCCATTCCCTTAGATCTTCTCTCTTCCTTTGAATATTTCCACAAGGCCTGTCCACTCGCCTAGCAGGAAAGCATTGCTTCTTCTGGATGCCCAGGTACCGAAGAGGTCATTCATAAAACTAGGAGCTGGTTCATTCATAAAACTAGGAGCTATTGTGGGACAGAGGATAAGGCGGCTTAGGGCAAGGGTGTTTCTATTTAAAAGCTAGGTTGAAGGAAGGGTTGCCCTTCTCAAATACAGAAGCTGGGACTGGGCATAGAATTTAGCATCCTTAATTAAACAACAACACCAACAGGTCAAGTTTCCAGCCCTTCAGGTCAGAAAGATATGCTTGAAAGCGTCTGAGGAAGTAGCTGTGAAACTTCATGCTGAAATCAATTTGCCTTTGCAGAGCCACTGGGTGTTTCAGGGACCCTGGGACTTTTGGGTTTTGGACATTCTTTCAGCTGTCCCGCCGCCATGGGGGTTCTGAAGCATGCATGGCAAGAGTCCTCAAAAATCCTTCCAGCCAAAGCAAAATAATAAGAATAAGAATAAAAAACCAACAGCAACCAACAACCGCAAAACAGTTGCATGCCAAAAAGCAGAGTAGGAATTTGAGAGCAAAAACGAACCAATCACATCCCATGCACCAAACTAAAAGGAGGCCCCTTTTGAGATGTCTCTAAAGCTGCTCCAAGTTCTCAGGGTTGGAAGAAAATCAAGGCTTTATCTAGTGCAGCAACCTGCTCTCACAGTGGCCAAGGAGATGTCTATGGGATTCACGCTAGTAGGACCTTAGTACAAGAGCCCTCTCCCCTCCTTCTGTTTCCAGCAAATGGTATTCAGAAGCATCGCTGCCTCCAGTTATTGACATAGCCTTCTCCTCCAAGGTCAGCCCTACTCAGATTATGGGGTAGAACTAACTTCAGTCTGTCCGTTTCAATGGGTCTACTCTGAGTGTAACTGAGTTGGATGCAATCCTTAGTTTTCTGCAGTGATCTGGTATCACAACCACTATTTCACATACACAGATGTTCAAAATAATTCCTCTGGTCTCCCAAGCTACTCTGCTGGCTATTTAGTTATTGAGATACTAGACCACCGAAGAAGACCAGTTGGTGGTCAAGATGCTTTTCGTGTACATTACGTACAAAAGATTGCATGTCCGTTCATGCTTAAGGACACACTGAGCTTTTTGTTTTCAATACTTGCGGCCACAAAATTTGTTTTACAAAGGGCGCATGTTACTTTTATCACCACCACCATCATCCTTCATTGATTTAATCAAAATATTCATAGGCCACTAGTCACATCGGAGCAGTTTACAACAATTAAACTTTAAATCATACAAAAACCATTATATAAAGGTTAAAATATGTTACTGAAACCTATATTCTTAATTGCCTGCATAGGCCTGATGGAAAGAAAAGTTTTCCGTAGGCACTTCTCTTCCGTAGGTTGAAAGGGAAAGTGCCTGTTAAATTTCTATTGGCACAAAGCATTCCACCAGACGGGGTGAAAGACCCTAAAGATTTGGTTTCTTGCGGTTATCAAATGAGTCTGGCCAACTCAGGGTACACTTCTTATTTTAATAGTTCCAAGTTTCTCTGTTTCTTATCTACAAACTGCTTCACAGCCAATGGGGTGACACCAAAGGAGTGTACATTCGCTGCTTGGTGTCCTTTGGTGTCCCTTCGCAGTTTTTGCAAAGGGGTTCGATTTCTGCCAATCTGTTCCTTTGCCTCATGCATTCTCAGAGGCAGTGAACTCAGGGTGGGAGATTATTGCGGCAAAACAGCGGGCACATTTACCGGGGTCTTGGGATACCCGGCTGCATCTCGTAGGTTTCTTTTTGAAAATGACGAGCATCTCACGAAAGGGGGTGAGGCAGGGTGCAAGGCCCACCCCACTGAGAACTTCAGGAAGAGTTGTCAAATTTTGAAGGGGTGCAGGAAAGAGCATCACAGACACAAGGCATGCATTTCAGAGACAGCAGAGGAAAACGTGGAATGGAATGAACCAGGGAGGACGGTGGGGTGGTGGGGTGGCGGAAGAGATTTTGGATTTTAAATTTTACTTGCAAGATGTTACTAAAGGGACAAAGGGTTGTTTTGTTTTTTGTTTTTGGGTGGTATTTTCCCCCCTCTTTCTTTCTTTGCTTCCGTTGGGCATTTTATGGAGAATTTTGCCATCTGAGTAATGGGAGAAATTTTGCCAATGAGAATAAAATAGAAAAAAAATGGGGAAAAAAAGCAAAACTGCATGGATTATTCCATCCCATAAAATGCCACTTGGATGCAGATAATCAAGATGAGGTGGGGGGGTACCATGTACCTTCTATGATGAATGTTCGCGACTTGGAAGAGCTAAATGGGTTCCCTGGTGATAAAAGAAAGATTTAAGAGAGACCAGAGTTTACAGCTGCCGCTGGCGTATTGCAAGGCACGGTGTACAACAAAAGGGTATTCTGGGCAAAGGATGAGACTCGTTGCCCCTTCCACCACCACCCTCCAAGTTCCCCTTTTCCTTTGCAAAAATCAAGACTGTCCTTCCCAGTCTCAGGACGACAGATCCTCACCCAAAGGGAACTTTAAACCAGGAGTGGTTAACCTCCTGTTTGGGGGCATCCCTCCACCCCATCCCCTGCCACCCCACTGATTTTGGCAGCGATGGCATCAATAGCTGTGATTCCTGCATCGCAAGAGGTTGGGTTCATCTTGGGTCTCCATCTATTTTTTGGACTACAACTCCCATCATGCTTAGCTAGCAGCAGTCAGGGATGAAGGGGTTTGTAGTCCAAAAAACCCCTTCAAACTCTACAATTCTCTGATTCTACGAAATGAAGAAAAACAAAGGCAGATGCAGTGCTGGGGTTGGGCAGAGCCCAGGAGCCTGATGAGACCACCCCTGGTCATCGGATCAATCGTTTCATGAACAGAGAGAGGGGCGACACAGTCTCCACTTCAGCTCATCTGCATGGATCAGCTGAGGGTGGTGGCGGCTGTTGTGCCCCCTGTTTGTGTGCCAGGGGTGGGTGGGTTAGTGAAACCTAGTCCTAGGCAACCCACTGCTAGCATGTAGACAATGTCCTCCCCAGCTCCATGGGAGGTGAACATGGCCATTGGGTCAACAAAGGGTTAGCTACCCCTGTTTTAAATTCTCTAACCAGGCAGCAAGGTCACATTCACATCACACATGTAAAGTACTGCAGTACCACTTCAAACAGCCATGGTTTCCCCCAAAGACTCCAGGGAACTGTAGTTTGTTAAGGGTGCTGGGAGCTGTTAGGAGACCCCTAGTCCTCCCTTCCAGAACTACAATTCCCACAGTTCCCTGTAAAGAGGGATTGATGTGGAACCACTCTGGGAATCATAGCTCTGGGAGGGGAACAGAGGTCTCCTGATGACTCTGAGCACCCTTAACAAACTACAGCTCCCAGGATTCTTTGGGGGAAGATACGACTCCTTTAAAGAAGCATCACAGTGCTTTAAAATGCACGGGGTGAACTTGACTCAGGAGATTCAGCAACTGCTGTGGATCCCATTGTCGCGGGCAGGAAGGACTTGGGGTGACAACCATCCCTGTCTTTCGCGCCCAAGAACAGAGATATGCGGTTAATTCCCACCAAAGGGAGCTGGTGTGGTGGTTTGTGCAGCCAGGAGTCAGGAAAGCCCCTTATTTTTGCCACAGTCACTCAGGGGCATTCGGCACGCGTGCACGCACACACAAAACAACACACACACTTTCTCGCGACCTCAGTCCCCACATCTGCAAAATGGGAAACCATTACACCGACTTACCTTGCGGGTTGTTGTAAGCATTAAGCGTGACAGTGAGAGCACCAATCAAACGTATTTTGTCATCCAATTCACTCCATACTGTGTGAGTCTTGTTGGAAACCAGGGATAGGGAACCTGGGCTCCCCTCCCTCCAGGCATTGTTGAATTCCTATTGGCCCCTGAAGCCAGCATGCTTAATGGTCAGGCATGATGGGAGCTGGAGTCCAACATGCCCTTGATGGCCACAGCTTAGTCTCACTGCTGCAATAAACAACTGATGGAGCATATGGGCTGAGTTTTCATGCCATAATGTGGGGAAAGGGGGAATGAGGACAGTGACTCATGCAGAAGCACAGAGGGCAGCCTCCACTTACTCTTCCACAATCTTGGAGCAAACCCTTTTTAGGTTGAGTGCAAGACTGATAAACCCGGACCTCCTTTTTAAGCTCGGAAAATAAGTCTATCGGATGTGTCAGAGGTATGGGGGTCATTATCCGAAGAAAGTAAGAAGAGCTTGCTTGATCATGCCAATGGCCTATCCAATCTAGCATCCTGCTCTCACAGTGGCCAATCAGATGTCCCAAGCAGGACCCAAGCACAAGAGCCCTCTCCCCTCCTGCTGTTTCCAGCAATTGGCACTCAGAAGCATTGCTGCCTCCAACTCTGATGGCAGAACATAGCCATTGTGGCTAATAGCCACTGATAGCCTCTCCTCCATGAACTTGTCTAATCCTCTTTAACCTTAACTGTGTGGTCAATATGGTCATCACTTACAAATCAGTCAGATCTGAAAGGCAGATGGAGACATGCAGGTGTCTGGATTAGTGCCAGTATGAAATAAGCACCCCAATTTTACAGGGGTGTTCATCTTCTGTGGGAATAGGGGTGCTATTTTCTGCAGCCTTTTTGGGATAAAGGGTAAAGGTAAAGGAAACCCTGAGCATTAGGTGCAGTCGCGGACGACTCTGGGGTTGCGGCACTCATCTCGCTTCATTGGCCAAGGGAGCCAGCGTACAGCTTCCGGGTCATGTGGCCAGCAGGACTAAGCCGCTTCTAGCTAACCAGAGCAGCGCACGAAAACACCGTTTACCTTCCTGCCGGAGCGGTACCTATTTATCTACTTGCACTTTGATGTGCTTTCAAACTGCTAGGTGGGCAGGAGCAGGGACCAAGCAACAGGAGCTCACCCCGTCACGGGGATTTGAACCATCGACCTTCTGATCAGCAAGCTCTAGGCTCTGTGGTTTAGACACAGCTAATCACACATGGGGTTTAAAGGTACAATGGAGAGCCCCCTTGGGCCACCGTTTGCAATAAATTAAGATTAACAGTCCCTTCCTCTTGAAAACAGGAAAGCGATTCTCGGAACTCCACTCCAAATGTTTCCAATAATTGCTTGTTTCTAAAGGGGGTCAATCATTTTGAAGGTGAAACTGCCCGTCCCTGGAACCAACACATTTCCACAGAAAATTAGAAGCCCTGAGGGAGAGCAAATTGTGATATTAAGTATTAGGCAGTGGTTTTTTTTCTAGACAGAAAGGTGCCGGCAGTCACCACACAAGGGAGGGCTCTTGGACCCTTCCAGAGCATTGTGCCTCCCTCCCTAAGCCAGGCAGAAGCTCCCCAGGCTTTGGGAAGGAGGGGTGAGGCATCTGACAGAATCCTGCAACCCTCCTGCCTCCTTCCCAAAGCTGGGTGATACTGTGTACCAGCTTGTACTATGAAAAAAGCAAAGCAAAACAAAAAGCACTGAGTATCTCTCTGGATTGAACAGCATAGAAAATGCCATTCAAGAGCTGTTTCAGTTTTCCTCACTGTCAATCTCTACTCCCCAAGACCTTGTTTTGATTCCACCCCTCTTGAAACTCACAACTCTTAAAACCTGAAGCTTGAATCTTGGCTTCACACAGGAAGCTTACTGGGATAGCCTGGGACCAATCAATACCTCTGAGGTTGGTCTCCCTGCCAGGGTTGTTGTATGGCTCTGTTGAATAAGTATCATATCATGGATAAATGTTTCTTTTTAAAGGGAACAGTCCCCGCTCCCCCTGGCCTGCTGTCTAGATATGCTCCAAATTTCATCCACCAGCTGTTTGGTGGGGCGCTCCCCAACGTGAAAAGGACTGTGTCAAATGTGCAATTGCAGCTCCTGCTGCGAGAAAATAAAAGAAGAGGGGGAAATCCCTTAGGGGACTTGTGTTCCTTGCAAATGCATGGTCCATGCAATTTGCAACTGCATGCATTTTGGGGGGGACACAATGGCATTTTGAGGCTTTAAGGAGCCATAAGGCATGGCTTGCTGTTTAGTGGTGTGTGATTTACTTGCCTCTGATTCAACAAGAAACAGCTTTGTGTATGTGGAATTCTCTCTCTCTCTCTCTCTCTCTCTCTCTGTGTGTGTGTGTGTGTGTGTGAAGCAAGTAATTTTATGCAGGGCCAGAACCACATACTATTGGAATGTGGTCCCTGACAGGTCTTAGCTGAGCTAATGTGGCACTTGGCTCAAGAAAAGTTTTTCAGCTTCTCTACGATGCACTGTATTGTTATGGAAATAGAAGACAGTATCTCACACGAAAACATGGAAATGCACGAGTTCAAAATCAAATATGTGTGCTCGCGCACACAAACAAACAAACAAACAAACAAACACATATACACACACACAGAAGGCAGAAAACAGGTAACATTCAGAGTTGAGATCTTTAGCAAGGCAACCAGATTGGCAAGGAATTGAGGCTTTCCATGGCAGAGTGGGAAATTCGCTGGGGTTTACAAGTGCATTTACAAGTTGGGTATGTTTCGCCTGGAGAAGGGGAGACTGAGAGGTGAGGTGATATCCACCTTCAAGTATCTGAAGGGTTGTCACATGGAAGATGGAGCAAGCTTGTTGCCTGCTACTCCAGAGGGTGGCACCTAAGCCAATTCATTCAAATGTCAACATACAGCAAAACATTAGGAAGAAATTTCTGATGGTTAAGAGCTGTTCGGCAGTGGAAGGGGCTACCTTGGGAAGCGTTGGGCTCCCTTTTGTTGGAGGTTTTTCAGCAGAGGTTGGATGGCCACCTGTCAGGGATTCTTTCACTGTGGTTCCTGCATTGGAAGGGGTGGACCTAGATGACCCCTGGGGTTCCTTTAAACTCTACAATTCCACGATTCTACAAATGACGGCACAGGGGCCCTTGTTACAGATAACTAAGCAGAAACCAAGATAATGGGGTATTTTTTCAAGGTCTCCTGAATGGGTGAAATCTGTGGTTCTTTGGGGTGGGTGGGAAACCTTCCAAATCTGCAGAGGTGTTACAGCTCATTTTAAAAACCTTCAGTGATTTTATCCTGCCAGGAGTAAATTAACTGAAGTTTCTGTGAGCCTAGTGTCCTCGCCCGCTGACAGAGGAGGCAGCCTGCTGCATCTCTGCATGATTTTCGGTTCTGGCCTTGCTGCCTTGCAGTCTCTTCTGGAGGCAGGTAATCGCCCCTCATCCTTGAATCAGGTGTGACTGCATCAATTTCTCCTTAGGTAAGATGCAGCTGATTTACCTGCCCTCAAGGGAGGCTGCCCGGTGTGCCCCTGCAGGATTCATTGCTCTGGCTTTGTACTGTTTCAACTATTCTCTGCTTGGGGCAGCCTCCTCTCTCCATCAGCAGCAAGTGGATCATCCAATCACTCTCAAGTCAGAGATGCAGCAGGACTTACCTGCCCTCAGAGGAAGCTGCCTGTTGCATCTCTGCATCAGTCATTGCTCTGGCCATGCCTCCTTCCAATCTGAGGGAAGAGGGACTCCTGTAGGCACATGGGGATGGACCTGTAGATCCTTTCAGGTATGAGAAATCAATGTGTGGAAGGGGAAAGAGGGAGGAGAGTGCCTCTTCTAGCTGACGTTTGGCAAACATGGATCTCTTCCCCTGCTGCCGTGGTCAAGGACTGCAGGGTTCCACCTTGAAGAGACAGGTGCTCTGAGAGAGAAAGCAAAATGCGGCAGCCAGACCTACCTTCCATGGGCGTGTTGGGGTCTGGCCGATTGGCAAACACCACGTCCACATATTCCAGCTGCAGCCGTTCTAGCGAAGCCTTCAGGCCTGCAGGGGGAGGCAGAAAACAAACGCATCAGAGAGAAAAGCCTACACTGAGCACTGCAAGATCGTCTTCTTCATTAGGTGGCCTCTGGAGCCAGCCAGCAGACCACCAAGGCTGCATTTGCACATACATTTAACACACACCCTTCAAAAGGGTTCTTGGAGCTGTGCAAGGCAACACTTTTGAAGGACTATGATACCACTTTCAACAGCCATGTCTCCCCTAAAGAATTCTGGGAGTTGTAGTTTGTGAAGGGTGCTCAGAGTTGTGAGGAGGCCCCTATTCCCCTCACAGAGATATGATTCCCAGAGTGGTTTCACAATCAATCCCTCTTTCCCAGGGAACTCTGGGAACTCAGATAAGGGAATTATGGGGTGGTCTCCTAACTCTCAGCAGCACCGTTCACAAACTGCAGCTCCCAGAATTCTTTGAGGGAAGCCATGTGATATTGCAATGCTTTAAATGTATGATGCGAATGTCCCTCAAGTCTCTGCCACCTCTTTCTCTCTGCCTTCAAGGGTTCCCTTGCGGGCACCTCGATGCCCCATATCTCACCCTGGAGACGTGGGGCATATGTACAAAGAGAGAAATTGACAGCGATTTGGTGAATGCACCACCCTCTGGAGCTGGCCCCATTGAAAGCACCACAGTCCCCACACATTTGCAGAACAAGGGTGGTCGCTGCCACCCCATACAAACTGGGGGATACAACCCCAGCTCCCTACTTTCTGTTTTTTTTTTTTAATATATATTTATTGAGATTTTTCATATAAAACATGCTTAGAAAAAAAAGCACAAATCATCATTATCCATTTAACATCTTTCCATTGTTGCGTTGGACTTCCCCACACCTCCCGCATACACTTGCATCATTATAAAATTAGTTCCAGACAAATTATCATTTTGCTCATAATCTTAAATTTAGCTAGCATATAATCCTCTCTTAGATCTAATTTAGTGATAGACAGTTATTTTCTACTCTGACATCCCAATCAGCACTCAACCAAATTACAATGCTTTTGTAAATAAATCTTAAATTTTCTCCAGTCTTCTTCCATCCTTTCTTCTCCCAGGTCTCGAATTCTGCCGGTCATCTCAGCTAGCTGCATATAGTCCACCAGTTGCATCTGCCATTCTTCCAAAGTGGGTAGCTTCTGAGTCTTCCATTTCTTAGCAATCAGTATTCTTGCTGCTGTTGTTGCGTACATAAAGAATGTTCTATCCTTCTTTAACACACTCTGGCCGACGATACCCAAGAGAAAGGCCTCTGGTTTCTTAGTAAAGGTGTATTTAAACACCTTTTTTAACTCATTATATATCATCTCCCAAAAGGCCTTCACTCTAGGGCAGGTCCACCAGAGGTGAAAAAATGTTCCTTCATTTTCCTTACATTTCCAACATTTGTTATCAGACGAATGGTATATTTTTGCTAATTTGACTGGGGTCATGTACCATCTATACATCATTTTCATTACATTTTCCTTCAAAGCATTACATGCAGTGAAGTTCAGCCCAGAGGTCCACAACCTTTCCCAATCTTCAAACATAATATTATGCCCAATATCCTGTGCCCACTTTATCATTGCCGATTTAACCATTTCGTCTTGTGTATTCCATTTCAGCAGCAAGTTATACATTTTTGAAAGTACTTTAGTCTTAGGTTCTAACAGTTCAGTTTCTAACTTTGACTTTTCCATTTGGAATCCTAACTTTTTGTCATTTTTAAACACTTCTTTAATCTGAGCATAGTGTAGCCAGTCTCGCACTTTATCTCTCATCTTCTCTAAACTCTGCAATTTCCATTGTCACCGTCTTTTTCTATTATCTCCCAATATTTTGGCCAATTGGCCTCCATATTGGCTCTTTTTCGGGCCTTAGCCTCTAGGGGTGACAACCACCTCGGAGTTTTATTCTCCAATAAGTCTTTGTATCTCATCCAGACATTAAAAACTGATTTTCTGACAATATGGTTCTTAAAAGCCTTGTTTATCTTAACCTTGTCATACCATAAGTATGCATGCCATCCAAATGCATTATTGAAACCTTCCAAATCCAATACATCCGTATCCTCAAGAAGTAACCAATCTTTTAGCCAGCAGAAAGCTGCAGCTTCATAATACAACTTTAAGTCTGGCAGGGCAAAGCCCCCTCTTTCTTTCGCATCTGTTAGTATTTTGAATTTAATTCTGGGCTTTTTGCCCTGCCAGACAAATTTGGAGATGTCTTTCTGCCACCTCCGAAAACACTCTGTCTTATCTACAATCTGTAGTGTCTGAAACAGAAATAACATTTTTGGCAGTACATTCATCTTGATGGCAGCTATTCGGCCTAACAAGGAAAGTTTTAATCTTGACCAACTATCCAAGTCTCTCTTAATTTCTGACCAACATTTTTCATAATTATCTTTGAATAGACTCAGATTTTTTGCTGTTATGTTTACCCCTAGGTACTTAACTTTTTTGACCACAGTTAGTTCTGTCTCTTTCTGAAACCGTTCCAACTCAGTGTCTGTCAAATTTCCCCCCAAAACCTTAGTTTTTTGCTTATTTAATTTAAATCCCGCCACACGACCAAAATTTTGAATCAGTTGTAATACTCTTTTCGTACTAGATTTCGGCTCCTGTAATGTCAGAACTAGGTCATCTGCAAAAGCTTTAAGTTTATATTGTTTCGCTCCGACCTGGATCCCTTCCACCAACCGGTCCCCCCTAATCATGTTCAGGAGCACTTCCAGAACCGAAATAAACAGTAATGGGGAAATCGGGCAGCCTTGTCGTGTACCTTTTTCAATTTTGAACTCTTCTGTAACCACATTGTTAACTATCAGTTTGGCCTTTTGTTCTGAGTATATTGCCTCAATCCCATTCTCAAACCCCCGTCCCACTCCCATTTCTTTTAGGTTCCCCTTCATAAATTTCCAAGATATGTTGTCAAAGGCTTTCTCCGCATCTATAAAAATTAAAGCTGCTTTAGTGTTTATGTTTGTTTGCAAAAGTTCCAATATGTCTATAATGTTCCTTGTATTAGCAAACATGTGTCTACCCGGGAGAAAACCTGCCTGGTCTTTATGGATTATCTCACTTAAAACTTTCTTGAGTCTGCGTGCCAAAACATCTGCAAATATTTTGTAATCCACATTTAAAAGGGAGATGGGACGGTAGTTCTTAAGTTGTGTCTTTTCAGTTTCTGACTTTGGTATCAATGTGATAAATGCTTCTTTCCACGATTCTGGCGCCTTCTTCCCCTCCATTATTTCATTACTGACCTCCAACAATGGCTGTATCAAGTAGTCTTTCAATGTCTTATAATAGTTGGAGGTCAGTCCATCTGGCCCTGGCGATTTGCCCTGTTTCAAACTCTGGATGGCCTGCTCGATCTCTTGTCGTGTTATTTTACCATTCAGAATTGTTCTGTTTTCTTCTGACAGCTTTGCTAATCCATTTTTCTCCAAAAATTGTTTAATCTCTATTTCGTCTTGTGGCCCTTGAGTATATAACTTTTTGAAGTATCTCTGGAAGCACTTTCTAATCTCTCCAGGGTTCTGGATATTCCTTCCTTCAATCTCTAAATTTGTTACCGTATTTAATCTTTGTCTCCTCTTCAACTGCCAAGCTAGCAGTTTTCCACATTTGTTAGCCGATTCAAAGGTTTTTTGTTTCATTGTTTTAATCTTCCATTCTATTTCCTGATTTATCAGTTTAGAATATTGTGCTTGATAAAGTTTAATTTCTCGCAGAATCGGCTGAGACTTCGGGTTGGATCTTAACTTCTTCTCTAACTCTTTAATTCTTTCCAAAATTTTGTCCTTCTTTTCATTTTGTGATCTTTTCTTTATAGAATTCTGTTGTATCAAGAACCCTCTCATCACAGCCTTACTTGCGTCCCAGATAGTTCTTTTTTCCACCGTGGTGCTCATATTAACCTCAAAATAGTCCTTTAAGGTTTTTTGGGCCTTCTTTGCAACCTTTTGATCTCTAAACAGGCCATCATTCATCTTCCATCTAAAGGAGCCGGTTGGGATCAGTGTCATGTCCATTCTCAGTGTGTTATGGTCGGAGCATGTCTTTGGGCAGATTTCCACCTTCCTGATCTTGGGTGCCAGACTTCTAGTTATCCATATTTGGTCGATTCGTGTCCAGGTCAATTGGGCTTCAGAAAAAAATGTTCCTTCTCTTCCCAAGGGGTTTCTCACTCTCCAAATATCAATCCAATCCATATTGTCAGTCATTTCAAAAAAAGTCTTAGGTAGTCTTCCTTCTTTAGTGATGTTTTGATTCTGTGACTTATCCATATTCGTTGATACGACCCCATTCATATCTCCCATCATGATGATGTTGTTATAGTCCAGATAATCCAGCATGGTCTCATGCAACTTCTTGTAGAAATCCGATTTTCCTTCATTCGGAGCATAAATTCCTAATATCAGGATTTTTTCTCCTTGGTATTGTATTTCTATTGCCAAAATTCTTCCATTTTCATCTTTAAAAAGAAATTTTGGTGAAAGGCTCTCTTTTGCATAAATCACTACACCTCTCTTTTTAACTGTGTCCGAAGATATAAATTCTTGACCGAGCCTTTTGTTTATTAACACCTTTCTGTGGAGCCTAATCACATGTGTTTCTTGTAAGCATATAATGTCCAATTGTTCCTTTTTTAATATGTGAAAAATTTTTGCCCTTTTTTCCGGGCTGTTGCAGCCATTTATATTCCAGCTCAAAAGCTGCAGAGACATCCTGGATAAATCTGGTTATTCTTGCTGGGGTGGTACCTTGTTCTCTGGTCCTTGAGGGTCCGAGGGGGCGGGCTCCCCTGGAGGTTCGGGCGCTGGAAGTCCAAGTCCTTTGTGGAGGTCTTCTCCGTGTGCTTCAAGAAATTTGTCTCTGTCCTCCACTGTTTTGATTTTGATCTTTCTCCCTCTGTAGGTAAAGGATAATCCTTGAGGAAACTCCCACCTGAAGATAATTGCGTTGCTTCTTAGCAGTCTTGCTAGTTCCGTGTAGTCAGATCTAAGGTCCAACAACTGTTTAGGGATATCCTTGTAGATTTCAATTCTCTTGCCCAAAATGTCCAGTGACTTTTCGTAGTGCAGGCCCAAAATCTTGTCCCTTTCCTCCTTGGATCTCAATATTATCAGACAATCTCTGGGCTTCTCTTTCCTCCTAAGTCTTCCAAGCCTGAAAGCAGATACTATTTTAAAGTCTTTTTCCTCTAACTTCCAGAACTTGGAAAATTCCTTGGTCAAAAATTCAATTAAATTATCTTCTTCCACTTCTGGTACTGACCGTATCCTCAAGTTGGCCTCCCTGTTCCGCAGTTCTGTCATCGAAAAGTAAATCTGATGTTCTCCAACTTGTTTACTGAGTGGTCTTACCTCTTTCTCAAGTTCTCCCAATCTTTGGCTAGTGTCCTCAGCCAATTTCCGATTTTCACCTACAGCCTCCTTTAATTCTCCAATAGATTGGGCATTCTGTGCGACTTGTCCAGTCAATTTGTTCAAACTTTCTGTGTTCTGTTCAATTTTAGCCGTTTGCAAATCAGCCTTTCTGTCCAAAGCCTCCAATTTTTCAAAAATTTTATCTAAAACAGTGCTACTTATTCCTGAAGCCATATCTTCCAAATGCAATTCCTCTGTTTCTCCCTCCCCTGCCTGCGTCAGGGAAGCCGCCTCTATCTCAGGAGGCAGAGTGGAAGGCAAAGCAGGCACAGATGATCTGCGCTGTGAGGCTGCAGATAAAGTTAAAGTTGTCTGTTTGGTTCTTCCTCTTTTCCTTGCACCACTCATTCCAAAGTTATCTATAATCCAAGGTCAGACCAAGTTGTTCCCATGAGAAAGTAGGAGCCCAGATGCAATAGTCAAATAAAGGCCAGGAAAAGGAAAATAAAACAAAGTCACTGCTGTAAGTCCAAAATCCTCTAGAGGGAGCTTAATATGTCTTTAGGGAGAAAGTTTAATCCAATTCAAGTTAATAAGTCAAATTCCACGTCCGACAGCCTCCACAGAGTAATATTTTTTAAGCAGAGTGTACTTAAGGCAAGACAGTATCTCTAACAGTGCCAGACTGCAACTGTTTCAAAATATCAAGTTCCTGCTCAGGATGTTTCAAAGTCTGGGTTCAATGTATCCAAGATTGCAGACTGGTGCTCAGTCAGGCAGCTCCAGCACCTGGGGTTCTTATTTAATTTATAGTCCACTAGTTCAACAGAAGAAAGATATCCTTAAATCCAAAAATCCAAAAATCAACAGCTTAAAGTTTTTTTATCCAGTCCAAAAAGCAATTTAAATGGGTGCCAGATCAGTTAGTTAAGGCATCGCTCTTTGTCTCCACTCCTCCTGCACTTTGCTTTCAAGTTCAGTGTTAGCGGAAGACGGACTTCCTGTTTATCGTCACTCCGCTTTCAGCCAAATTCCAGCTCTTAAGAAGCCTTAAGAGCCTTAAAGTTTTTAAAATCAGAAGTTGTAAAGTCCAAATTACTCACGGGTTGCGACTTTCCAAATTTAGAGGTCTCAGGAAGAAAGGTCAGCGCTGAAAGACAACAGCAACGCGGCTTCACTCCGTTGACCGCGAAACGACCCACAGCGCCGCTGCCCCCTCCGCGATCCGGAGCCCCTTACGGGGTCCCTTCAGCGTTTTGGGGGGTGCTTTCTGGCGCCCGCCGGGTCTCAAGCCCACAGGCTTCTGCCGCCTGTGGTTCTCCAAAGTGGGTCTCCGCTTCGCCGTAGCGGACGACCCAAATTCAACGGAGCTTCCCTCTCCTTAGCGGGAGAAGGCAGCCATTGCCGAACGCGCCGCCTCCGGAAGTCCAGCTCCCTACTTTCTGGCCCTTCATATGTTTCCCTGTTAACTCTATTCGTAGCCAGCAATCAATGACAGACAACCCTGTTTCAAATGGCCAACGTTCATTAAAGAATTAGGGCAAGAATTAACGTCACCCATTATACAATATTTTAATGTTTTTAATCGCATCTGGATTCCACAAAGCTTAAGCCTTCCAGCACAAAATATCTACTGCTGGCACCTCTGCGTGCTTTGTTTTGTAATTGAGGGTATCAATTAAAAAAAAAAAAAAAGGCACTGGGGTCAGCCAGTCTCTACTTAAAAATAACAAGGGGAAAAATATGGCATATCCAGTTGGGCAGGTGGGGTGTATAAATGAACCCTTGTTGCTTTATAGCAGCTAGGGACACAAGAAGCTGCCTTATGCTGCCAGTATGCTGAGCCTAGCCCAGTATTGTCTGCACCGACTGGCAGAGGCTCTCCAGGGTTTCAGGCAGGAAGTCTTAGCCCAGCCCTTCCTGGGACCTTCTGCATGCAAAGAGTCTGCTCTACTGTTGAGCTGCAGCCCCATGTTTTTGTATGTGATTTTGCACATTTATTTATTTAATGCATTTATATTTCTCCAAGGAGCTCAAGGTGGCCTACATGGATCTTCCCCTCCTCATTTAGCCCCCACAACAACCCTGTGAGGTAGGTCAGGCTGAGTGCACTTCATGGCTGAGTGGGGATTTGAACCCTGGTCTCTCCCAGGTCCTAGTCCTACACGCTAACAGTTACACCGCACTGGCACATTTTACAAAGCGATTCCCCTAGTAGGGTGCATTTTTGCATTTTCTAGAATATATGCATTTACCTCGGGATATACATTTCTGTTCATATGACTCGGCTACAGGAACGACATTTGGAGCAGTGCGATTTCCAAAGGTCAGGTGTGTTCCAGTTTTTGCATTGTTTCGGAGAGCAGGAATAGAACTGAATTGAAATTCTCCGCTATCCTTAGCTGACCTCTACAAGGGCAACTCAAACACCACGTGGAAATACCAAAACACACTGCAGGGGAGTCTTTCCCAACCTGGGGCCCTCCAGGTGTTTTGGACTACAACTCCCATCAGCCCCCATGTCACACGGTCATGCTGGCTGGGGCTGATGGAAGCTGCAGTGTGCCAGCACCAGAAGGGCACCTCGCCCCATAAACTAACATTTTCATAGTGGTAGCCACCACCCATTGGGACTGGTAGGGTGGAAGTCAAGGGAGGCCAACAGCAGGTGGCGCCAGAGCCAAGGAGAGGCAGAGCCAACTAATCCTATTTGTTGACCCATCCTTCTCCCTGCTTGCTGAGTTCTACAAGAGCAATAAGGAGACTGATAAGGAGGCTGATCACTAAAAGGTGATCCCTGCATTACAGGAAGATGGACTAGTTCACTTCCAGCTCTACAATTCTGTTGGGAAGATGACAGGCAGTGGTGTTGCTTGCAAGGCTGCCCGTCTCCCACAGAGCCAGATTCAAGGTCCTTGTATTAATCTACAAAGCCCTGAAGAACTTACATCCAGGGGACCTCAAAGACCGCCTGAACCTTTATATCCCAGCTCCATCACTGAGATCTGCAGGAGCTTTGTTGGTCACCAGGTTGGCAGGGCTTACTCGAGAACAACAAGAAACACATCCTTCAGTGTCACCAGTCCTGTGGAACTCCCTGCCACTGGAGATTCAGCAAGCACCTTCTGTTGTAACCTTTGAAATGCCTGCTGAAAACTTTTCTATTGCATCAGGCAAATATGCAGGCAATTAAGAATACCGTATATACTCGGGTATAAGCCGACCAGAATATAAGCAGAGGCACCTAATTTCACCACAAAAAACTGGGAAAACTTATTGACTTGAGTATAAGCCGGTTCACCACACCACAAACCTGGTGGTGGTGGCGGCAGCAGCAGAGGAAGAAGGAGCAGCCCGAAAGGACTCTCACTTGAGTATAAGCCAAGGGGGGCTTTTTCAGCATTAAAAAATGTGCTGAAAAAGTCGGCTTATACTCAAATATATACGGTACATCTTTCTGTTCTGTAACAGCTGATTTTAGCTTTTTAGATGTTTTCTATTATATGATTTTAAATAGAAGTGCTGCAAATTCCTCTGATACGTTTTTTATTTTATTTTATGAACATCATTATATAAATATGTTTATAAATAAATTAATCAAATATCTGGAGAGTGCTAGGTTTGAGGAAGAGGCCTCTTCCAGGGAACACCAACTGGGTTAATTGTTAAGTGCTCAGCAGTTTGGCTTCATCTTACCTTCTATAATGTGCTTTCTTGAGAGTCCTCTCTCCGTCTCGGCTCTGGGGTGGGAGGAGAAGGAGGAAAGACTGAAGTCAGAAGACTGATGTAGCCGAAATCGTTAACTTGTTCTATGCAAAGATGACTATTTAGAAAGAGAGGAGCTGAAACTAACTGCCCTCTGAGGCTATCCAGAAATGCTGATCTTTCATCCCAAAAAATCATATACCGGCTAGGGAGGATGGAAGGGGGAATGGCACTCTCTCCATGCTCAGAGGCACACCCCCTTTTCTCAAAAGGAAACTGTGGGTGGATGATGCTTGAAAAGTGAATCCCTAATTCTAAGGATCAGTCCCCCTTTCTGAAACCAGTCAAAGCCCCCTGGCCCTCCACCGCCTGCCAGATATTCTTGAATTTCCTCACTCAAATGGCACACAAGCAGGGTGGTTGAAACGCTTACGTACTTTCCTCCCCAGAAGATTTTGGTTGTTATCACCAGGCTGGAACGTCTGCAAGGAGAGTGGAAGAAGGGGGGAGAGAACGGATGTGTGATGGATAAAGGTAAATCTCCTAAATGCATTCACCACCATCCTGAAGTTTCCCTCCTCCCAATGTAAAATCTGAGAAGGATTAGACATTCTTCTGATGCATTTGGCAAATTATCTGTCAAGTATCCCGAGCAAGACTGTGATGAGAAAAGGTGTAGTAGCACCACCCTGGACTCCTTTGGGAGGAAGGGTGGGTTAGAAATGTAATAAAAAAATAAAAATACACACACACACACACACACACACACACACACAATATTCGGCAGACAATGTATAAACGTATCACTTGTGATTGTTTTGGTGGTCAAAATGTAAGGATCTGGGATTTGGACTATGTATCTTGCTATATACATAAAAACCTAAGGCTGTCGTCACGTTCTGCAGTTCATGGGGCTCTTGATAGGTGGCACTGTGAAATACAGTGTGGTGACATACTGCTCCCTTGTTTCGTTTTACTGTCAAGCAGCAAATAGCTTTCATGAAATAAACATGTCTCATTTTGATTATGACATGGATTTTGTTTAAAGTTTCTAGTCCACATGGGTTCTTGAACACGGTGGCGGGTTAAAACATGTTAAAGCATACAGAGACAACAGGAATAACCACAAGATGGAACGGGATTGGGATGTGGTCCAAAGCAGAACAGTTACCTCCATCCTTTTTTCTTAATGATATTCCCTAACACGACTTCAGCCCTACAAGACACAGAAAGAGAAAGAAAATGTGGCTGTTAGACTCACACAGAAATGAAGTCAAGCTTGCTACAGCGAGTGTAGCCAAAATGAATTCTGGTGACCAGGATACAACCCCACATAGGGGGAGAAAATAATAATCAGGGCTTAAGCTAGTATTCCCTCACTTATTGGACTTTCTGAACTGAAATTGGAGATGCATTTTACTCTTAGACCTTCAAAGTTTTATTTTTGGAGTGTCAACATATAAAGTTACCTGCTTTCAGAGGAGCTCCCCCTCAATGTCTCTGCATGAATCCCTGTTCTAAGTTGGCCATGTGATTAGAAGGAGGAAGCTCTGTAAAATGGACGCATGGGCAGGGAAAAAACCAGGCAGCCTTCCTTGGTGTTCTGCAAAACTGACTGATCCAACCACACTGGAAGCTGAGAAACAGTAACAGCAAGGACTGCTTGTTTTTGAGGAGTCACAGGTGGGAGTGGGGATGCTTGCAATGGTTCTCTGGGTTGGGGTTGGGGGTTGAAGATGGACTCACCAGGTGGCCTCAGACAGGCTGCTCTCTTATTCTCAGTCCCCTTCCCACCTGTTGTGGATGACTAGCCTACCTCGCAGGGCCGTGGGTTGGATGACAGAGAGAATGTATGGGAAAGGGCTCAGAAAAGCATGATGGGGGTGTTAGAAATGGGTGGGTGCACCTACTTCCCTGCAGCATAGACTTCCGCCGTGTCAAAGAGATTGATGCCGTTGTCGTAGGCCAAGGTCATCAACTGCTCCGCCATCTGAAAGAGAGGCAGAGGTGAGGTCCTGTGTGTGTGTGTGTCTGTGAGGACTGGTGGGATTTTCCTGCCCCCCTCCACCCACCCACACCCAACCGCTCATCCGTTCATTTCTAGAACACAGCCACTTCTCTGTGTTCTCACCAGTGAATCTATTCCATCCGCTTTCCGCCACCATCTGCAATTCTGATTTTTAAACCCACATCAAAGCTTGCATTTATATGGTTATTTTAAAATGCGTTTCCTCACAGCAGGCAGAGTTTGAAATGCATTCCCTCTCTTGAAGCGTGCATATTTATTGCTACACTTATCTTCCTCCCTCAAGGTGGCATACATTGCCACCTTATACAGTAGCCTCACAACAACCCTGTGAGGTAGATTGCGCTGAGAGATGGGGACTGGCCCAAAGTTCCCCAGTGGACTTCATGGCTGAGTATGGATTCGAGTCCCAGTTTCCCAGATCCTAGTCCAGCACTCTAACCGCTACCCAGCACTGCCTCGCTGTTCTGATGCATTGTTTTTGAGCTGCGGACTACACCGGGACATTGGGGAGGTGTGAAATTCAGGGTACAACTAAAAGTAATGCTAGTTTTGCTGAACAGCCAGGTTTTCACTTAGAGCAGCGGTCCTCAACCTGTGGGTCCCCAGATGTTGTTGGACTACAACTCCCATCAT
>JAXCMG010000016.1:45847317-45894111 GCA_034642415.1 Podarcis siculus | reverse complement strand
ATCCCTGAGCTCTGGCCTTGCTAGCTAGGGGTGATGGGAGTTGTAGTCCAACAACATCTGGGGACCCACAGGTTGAGAAAGGCTGACTTAGAGGGATGTCGCCAGGCCCTTGATGGACTCAGGGCACAGGCCAATGACACATCTTTGCATACAATTCAGATATGCTAATTTATGCATATAGGTGCAAATTTAGGCTGGCTCTAAGAGGGGAAAAAACAACAAAGTTGCTGTCAAGGCTTCAGTTGGGACCCTCCAGATGTTGCTAGACTCCAGGTCCCATCATCCTTGATGCCTGGGGTTAATAAGAGCTGGAGTCCAACAACTTCTGGAGTGGGGCACCAGTTCCCTCCCCCAATTTAGGGGATCCTCCCACCCCAGTTCACATCTTCAGTTCAGGAGAATAGATCTGGGGCAGGGGGGGAGGAGGTACCAGTACCTTCTAGGAACAGATCATCAAATAAATAAACTAAATAAATATGAGGGAGGAGACAAATTCTTACCTCATCCGTAATCTGTCCTCCAAATGTCACCCATGTTCCTAAAAAACAGAGTGAGAGCAAGAGAGAGAGGCAGACAAAAGGATTTTCAAAAACGAAAAGAAGGATTTGGGGAGAATCACTGAACTGCAGAGTTGGGAGGGATCCTGAGGGTCATCTAGTCCAACCCCCTGAATGAAGGAAGGACAAAGGCAGGATGGAACTGAACTCCTGGAAAAAAGTCCGTTCATTGAGTCACAGCTCAGTGGCAGGGCACCTGCTTGGCTGCAGAAGGCTCCAGGTTCAATCCTCCTATGGCATTTCCATGTAGGACTGGGAATGATCTCTGTCTGAAACCCTGGAGAGCTGCTGCCAGTCAGTGCAGGTTGTACTGAGCTAGATGCATCAATTGCTTGACTCAGTATAAGGCAGCTGTCTGTACTGGATGAGTTTCAAGACATGTGCATCTCGTCCACTGTTTTGTCTTCCATAGTGGCAAGCAGATGCCTCTGGGAAGTTCGCAAGCAGAGGAAGAAGGCAAGAGCTTATCTCTGCTGCTGTGTGGCTTTCCAGAAACGGGACATCCATTGGCATACTGGGTACTATGCAACCCTGAAGCAACTGTGCCACCATCCAGATGGGGGTCCCTTGAAGGAGGAATGCCCTGGGCTCACAGGAGCCTTTGGATTTGGGGATTTAAAAAGTTTACTTGTATGCACCAAGCACGCCACTTGGGAAATGACTGATCTGCCTCTTTGTGGGGCAAAAGTTTGCCATGTGTACAAGGTGCAGATTTACTGTTCCTAGCAAACCAGGAAAGCAAAAGGGGGTCCCAGATTTGGTTCTCCATGCTATTAAATGTCCAGAATACCAGTTCTGTTCTGCAACATTAACTACCCCTCCCAGCTTGATATCACCTGCAAATTTAAAGAACATCCCCTCAATTCCTTTATCCAAGCCCAGGCCAGAACACTGCAGCACCCCACCTGTCACTTTTCCCCCAGGAAGATGAGGAATCATCACTGAGCACTCTGGATTTGGTCAGTCAACTACCTACAAATCCACCAAACAATGACCTCATCCAGCCCACATTTTACCAGCTTCCCCGCAAGAATATCATGGGGGACTTTGTCAAAAGCCTTACTGAAACCAAGATACCCTACGTCCATAGCATTCCCCTGATCCACCAAGCTTGTAACTCCATCAAAAAAAGAAATGAGACTTATATTTGAGAAACCCATGCTGGGTTCTTAGTAATTGCAACATCCTTTTCTAGGTTCTCCTTGACTGACTGACTGACTGGCTGGCTGGCTGGCTGGCTGCCTCGATTGGCTGGTCTGATTTCCAACCTGTTTATTTTTAATACCAAGAGGATCACTGCAGAATGAGCTTGAATGAAGCAGGAAAGGAATTGCTGAGCTGCACCCAAGACAGGGAATAGGTATGGAGGAGTTGCAAGCAGACCCTTTGTGGAGTTAAAACTCCGGGACAGTTTTAATTCCACTTCCTGCAGGAATGGCACCTCCAACGGAAGCTCAGAACAATTGTCACGCTGGAACAAGCTTGAGCCCATCCACCTGAGCAACTGCTTCCCAGGAGCAGGGCCAGCTTAACAGAACAGACAACGCAAGAGCAGCTGTGGAGGCCATCAGGATCCCAAGCCAGGAATGATATCCATCAGGAAAGAATGATTCAGCCGGGGTGGGGGAGACAGGGGCCTGCAAACAACTCTCAGCACCCCAAGCAAATTGCAGCTCCCAGGATTCTTTTGGGGGGAGCCATGGCTGTTGAAAATGGGAAAGCAATGCAGACAGATGTGGATGCCTTCTGCCAATCAATTCATCTCTGGACAGCTGCATTGCACGGCATCTTCCACAGAGCACATTTGTAGTGTATGCACCAAACTGAATCTCTCTCTCCCCCCGCAAACTGAATTAAAAGGAAAACCCCAAGAATTCCACTTACCTAACCCGAGGCAGGAAACTCGGAGTCCTGACTTCCCAAGGTTTCTGGAAAAAAAACAACACACCACCTTTTAATAGGCAGATGGAAATGTCGGAAATAGACGCTGGCCATTGGCATCTTCGCACCGATGCTTACAGAGAGCAGATGTCGTTTCAGTTCCAATCAGCATTTTGTGTTTCCCTCAAAAGATACAGGAGGGAAGGGAAGGAGAGAGGAGGAGGCGGGGGGGGGGGGATATACCATTTGGTGCTTTCATAATCATGCAGAATCAGACACAGGGAAACCTCCGTCTCCAGCTGGGTTAGACCCTATCCCTGGTGGAACTAGAGAACTGACATCAGGAGTCCTGGGCTTGGATCTCCCCCAGTCTGTTCTTGGTTTGCAAAAGAATTATTAAGAAAAGGCAACGGGAGGGTTTGCCAAACTGGACTCTTTCCCAGGGAATCAGAGATCTCCTGACATCAAGTTCACCTTGAGGCATCAACTGGGGAAGCCAGTGTAGTGTAGTGGTTAGAGCAGGGTTTCAGCAGGGGGCCGGACCACTGTCCCTCAGACCTTCTGGGGGACCAGACCATATTTTTTTTTGGGGGGGGGAATGAATGAATTCCTACGCCCCACAAATAACCCAGAGATGCATTTTAAATAAAAGCACACATTCTACTCATGTAAAAACACCAGGCAGGCCCCACAAATAACCAAGAGATGCATTTTAAATTAAAGGACACATTCTACTCATGTAAAAACACGCTGATTCCCGGACCGTTCACGGGTCGGATTTAGAAGGCGATTGGGCCAGATCTGGCCCCCGGGCCTTAGTTTGCCTACCCATGGGTTAGAGGGTCGACCTGGGACCTGGGAGACCAGGGTTCAAATCCACACTTGGCCATGAAGCTCCCTGGACTTGTCCTACCTTACAGGGTTGTTATGGGGATTAAACGAGGAGTGGGAGAGCCATACATGCCACCTTGGAGAAAATGGTGGGATATAAATGCAGTAATGGATAATACAGTAATAACATTCAGTGCATTCCACACACACCCAGCAAGGTAATACGGTGATGGTAACTCCAACACAGCATACAGGCTTGCTGTAAAGATTGCCGAGATAATATGCATAATACTTGGCGTTTAGAGAATAAATCCTACAAGGATACATATATGAATAATCCTACACTAACGATTTTCTTGGGGTTCTCTCAGGTTCAAATGCTGCCATCAGAGCTTGATTGGCAGAGGAACACCCAGGATGGGCCCTTGGGGAGATTCTGTGCGTGTTTGCGTGTGATGCCTTGCTTTGAGCTGTCTGTCACTTTTTGCAAGCCGCAGACTAAATATTTTGTGGCGGCTCCAACGCCTCTCAGCATTTTCTGACCTTCCACATGAAAGGGCCAGCCATCAGCCTGGGGCAGGGTGTGGGGGGGGGCTGAGGAAGAGGAAGTTTGGTTCCTGGATGGTCCAGAAATTTCTTATTCGTAAGGTGACATGGCCAGGCCATTTCCCACACCCTCGAAATTTTGCTCAGAGCTCTATTCCCCTTCCCCTGTGCACACCGGGCGTTCCCACCTTATGACCTCATCTCCATCATCATCATCATCTTATTTGCAGATCAACAGATTGAAACAATTAATAGAAATGCACATTAGCGCAACTGAAAAACACAGAATAATGATGCTAAGCAGTATATCGCCTGATATAGAATCGCAGAATGGAACTGTAGAGTTGGAAAGGGCACCCAAGTGTCATCTAGTCTAACCCCCTGCAATGCAGGAATGACAGTGAAAGAATCCCTGACAGATGGCCATCCAACCTCTGTTTGAGACTTCCAGTGAAGGAGAGTCTGCCGCCTTCTTCTGTTCCACTGCCGAACCTTTCTTACCACCTGAAAGTTCTTCGTAATGTTTAGTCGGAATCTCTTTTCCTGTCATTTGAATCCAGTTCTTCGGGTCCTGCCCTCTGGAGCAGCAAGAAACAAGCTCCATCTTATACAGCATATACATGTACTGTGACGCATTTTCATACTGTGTTTTTCATTTGCGTTAATGTGCATTTTTAGAAATGTTATTGATTGTCGATTTTTCTAAATTGTGCTTTTTCAAAAATTTGCAGCACATATCACTTATAAAGAGTGATTCATATGCAGCTGAATTTTGCATTTGTTTTTGCAACCTGTCTTCCCACCCACAGTGGCACCGAACGTCTATTTTATTACATTTAACTTTTAAGTCATATCACCTTTTTAAACAAAAGTCCCATTCCACAAATCACCATGTGTTCTCAGAGGCCTATGTATCTATTGGTAGAAAATGGTTATTAATTGTTTAAATAATCATTTGACTGCAAATAAACGGGCGAGGATGACAATATACCACCACCAGACACTTCACCCCATTCCTCAGCCATCTCCCCACAAGCTGCAGCGACCCCAAGCAGACCCTCTGCCCTTCACAAAGGTCCCCCCCCTTTCCCTCCCCCTTGGGAAAAAGAAACACATTGGCTTTTAATGTCCTTCATCCATGTGCTCCAAGAAGGAAACAGGCTGAAGCGCATCAAGTTTATCTATGAAATCGCCTTGCATCATGCATGCAGAGTTGGCAACATCACAGGTGCCACCCGATATCCTTTCCGCATTTCTAAGGAATCAACCGTTTATTGTGGCAGCACACATATCTTGGAACTCCCTGCCTATTGACAGCAGGCAGGCAAGGGCCTTCCCTGAACCCTTTTGGGCGCATGCCATGAGCATTTTTCTTTAGAGAAACACGTGGAACCTTGATGTATGTTTCAATCCGATTCTGGTATATTGCCGATTTTATCTTTTGAATGTTGTAAAGAGTTGTTTCTTTTTTAAAAAATAATATTTTCTATTAATTTTAACATATAAATTATAAAATGCACCACAAAACTTATCACTAATACAATCTTTTTGGACTTCCATCAGCACCTCTGATGATCCACCGTTTTAACCACTTCTTATGCATTTCTTAACTTTATATTGCCTTTACATCTCTTAACAAATCATCCTCCCCCCTTGTCCATTTTTACAATACTTCTAATAATACTCCTCACAAAACTTCTTGCAACCCTACAAACGTCGTCTGTAAAGAGTTGTTTCTACTGATAATTTCATTGAATTGTTCTCTTCGTAAAGCCGCTTTTGGGGTTGTTTTGTAATCAAGCCTTGTGAAAATAATAAGAAATAAATAAAGTACTATCACGGTGTTTTAAATGCAGGGTGCAACTATGTCCTATGAGAAAGTCCTTGTGGTGTCAATTACAGTGGGCAAGTCACTAGAAGCAGGTGGCCACAGGTCAAAAAAAACCCAACACCCTGAAGGTTATGATATCTAGGTGGGGTTCCCTGAGATCAGTGGCTGAAGGCTTGAGCGAGAGGTCTTCCGGCTGAAGACGTTGTATCTTGAAGGCCTGCAAAGACTTTCCTTCCTTCCTTCCTGCCTGCCTGCCTTTAGGAACCCAGTAAGTTGCCTTATATACTGAGTCAGAGCCTTGGTCAATCTAACTCAGCATATTGTTTACACTGGCTGGCAGTGGCTCTCCAGGGGCTCAGACAGGGACTCTCTCCCAGCCCAACTTGGAGATAATGGGGATTGAACCTGAGACCTTCTGCATGCAAGGCAGGCTCTCTAGCAATTAAGTTACGGCCCTCCCTTCCAGAGCTCCCGCCCCTTCAAAAGATATCTATCAATTAACAGGCGGATTAACAACAGCCAATGAACCGAGCAAGGAAACGGCTGATTCAAGGAGACAGAGTGCCTTGAAGCCCACAGCAACGTTGCTAAACGGACCACAGAACTATCTCCTTACGAAGGCCATTTCATTTCATTTTATTAATGTGGCCGGCGTTGGAACGATACAATTTAAAACAGACGTGTGCTGCATTTAAAACATTTAAAAATATTCTAAAGCCATTTAGAGCATCTGAAACTATTTAAAGCACCAAAAACCATTTCAAAGCAAACATGCATCCCACCCTCACAGTTACTGATTTCAAGAGTGCCATGCCCAGAGTCTAATCACCAAGAAATATTAGCCACTCATAGTGTGATGGCAGTTAATTTGGCATGGGAAAACTTGCTGGGAATGGGAAGTCCATAACAGGGAATGTCAGGGTCCTTGGCTATGAGAAAGACTCTCTGGTCAAGGCTGTGGCACATCTAAAACAATGGCAAATAGTGCAATGGAGCCTCTTTTACTGTCATCAGACAGGCTGAGCAGCTGAAACTTACAGAGAGAAGGATTTCTGGCTTGTAAGGACAGCTCCGCAGCATACGTTTAGAGGACACCCAATGCACATTTAAAATGCATAGCTTCCCCCAAGGAATCCTGGGGACTGTAGTCGCCCCCTCCCAGAGCTACAGTTCCCAGCACCCTTAATAAACTATAGCTCCCAGAATTGCTTGGGGGAAGTTACCGTATGCGCTTTCAATGTGCATTGCGTGTGTTTGAAATGCATGGTGTGGACCTGCCCTTGTAAGGCTAATGCAAAAACTTTCCTGACATTGCACTGGCTACCCTAATTCACAAAGGAGGATCGCTTTTCTTGCAGAATTATGTAAAAACCATTCTGGCTGCTGCTACGGAATTCTGCGTTTGCAAAGGACCAAACGTTAAACACACACTTGCTGGTTTGCTTGCAAAGAGCCGGTGGGTTTGTGCATTTTTACACGAATAGCTAAATGGCGCATGTTGCTGGGCTGGGGGTCAGGGGGGTAGCTGGAGCAAAACCTTACCTCCCCACTGCATGAAATTTCCCCTGCCCCCTTCCAAACCTGCTTAGTTTGGGTATCAGAGCCAGGGTAGTGAAGGCGGTGAAAATTAAAGCAACAGAGGTAAAGCAAAGGAGGGCAGCAGATTTCATGCACGTGTCCTGTGTTTAAAGGCAAAGGGACCCCTGACCATTAGGTCCAGTCATGACTGACTCTGGGGTTGCAGCGCTCATCTCGCTTTATTGGCCGAGGGAGCTGGCGTACAGCTTCCAGGTCATGTGGCCAGCATGACTAAGCCGCTTCTGGCAAACCAGAGCAGCGCATGGAAACGCCGTTTACCTTCCCGCCGGAGCGGTACCTATTTATCTACTTGCACTTTGACGTGCTTCCGAACTGCTAGGTTGGCAGGAGCAGGGACCGAGCAACGGGAGCTCACCCTGTTGCGGGGATTCGAACCACTGACCTTCTGATCGGCAAGCCCTAGGCTCTGTGGTTTAACCCACAGCGCCACCCGCGTCCCGTCCTGTGTTTAGGGACACAGAAATGAACACACTCACACCCATTACCCAAACGATCTTTACAGCTAAATCAACAAATGTGTGTTTAATGCACAGAACTGCTTTGGTCCTAACACAATCACAAGGATGTTTTCTGCAGAGGGGAGGACCCGAACAAATGGATTCAAATGAAAAGGAAGGAGATTCTGAGCTCATCCACACTTCCTTCTGAGCTGCATTTCTAGGCACTTTAAAGCTCCATGTCTGAGCAGTGTCTGTTTGTTTGACCCAGTGCTTTCCCTGGGAAAACCTGCATTTTACAGCTGAATCAGAGCAAACAGCAACTGGGTTTTCCAGGGACTGCTCTTTGCTCTGACTCAGCTGCAAAACACGGGTTTTCCTGGGGAAAACACCCAGAACAAGAGAAACACAACACTTGGATATGGAGCTTTAAACCCTGGAAAGCAAGGTTGAATAGGAAGTCTGGGTGAACCCCGACTAAATGATAGGAAGAAACTTCTGACAGTAGGAGCCGTTTGACAGTGGAACAGACTGCCTTGGAAGGTGATGGAATCTTTTCAATGGGGGTTTTTGAGCAGAGTTTGGGTGGCCATCTGTCGGGGATTATTCCGCTGCAATTCCTGCGTTGCAGGGGGCGAGGCTACATGACCCTTAGGATCCCTCCCAACTCTACAGTTCTTAGATTCAAAAGCCTAAACCGGTCCATCGCAATAGGATGAAGGTTTGTCACCATATTATGTCACTTTGCACATGAGCTGTAATGGCAGACAAGGAGGCCAAATTTCAAAACAAGGAGATGGGAATTGGCTGAGGTTCAACTTCCAAGTGAAGTTTTCGCCTGTGACATTTTTTTTTGGTGGTGGTGGTACCCATAGTATTTCTTCAACGTTCTCTTTTGCTGTTGTAGAAATCCAGCAAAGTTGCAAGGTTGTTCACCCTCCCCGGTTTGATGAAATCCCACTGACTATTAATGCAGGAACTACCAGATGAAATTCCTCATTTCAACCAGTATGCTTTGAGTTACATTCCTCATATTTTTACAGGTTGTAAACATACCTTCTCTTTAATAAAATGGAACTAGAATAATAGCATTTGCAATTTGTTCAGGGTCACCCTAGATATTGACTGTGCAACCTGGAAGAAACAAATGATATCCTCGGAAAGTTTAAAATACACTACTAGTTTTTCAGTGGATGTTTTAATCAGGTATGGCTAATGCTCCCCCCCCCTTTCAGGTTCAAATGCATCCTTGCCCGCCTCACGCTCTCTCCCTGACTTCTGCATGAACTCAAAGGGAAAGATGCAAGAACATCTCCACTCTCAGCTGATTGGAGCAGATTAGGTAAGGAGCAGAGTGGGCAGCCTATCACCTGCTCTCTACTCATTAAATGTGATTCAGCAGCAGCAAAAACAAACAAACAAAAACCCTAATGCAGTTCCAGGCTGCTTCAACTATACTTCTGTCCAGATCACTGCCTATCCAGAGGCAACGGAAGGCAAGGAGAGGGATGGGTGGGGAAGGAGCCCACAAATAAATTAAAGTTAAATTCTGCAACCAAAAGTTAAATTCTGCAGAATGGATCTATCCTATCCATTTATCCATCCATCTATCCATCCTGCTTTGTGTTTCTCCCCAGCTTCTCCTTTCTTGAGGTGGGACAAGGAGATTTGTAGGGCTCTCCTACAACCCCCACCGCTGGAAACTCATAAGAGCTGGACCCTGCTCAGGCTTGAGTTTTCACCCGTCATTACCAACATGCTGAGCTGTATCTTAGTAGCAGAGCACCTGCTCTGCATGCAGAAGGCCCCAGGTTAAATCCCCAATGGCGTCTCCAAGCAGGGCTGGGAAAGGCACTTCTCTGAAACCCTGCTAGTCAATGCGGACAGAACTGGCCTCGGTAGATTTGCAGATGGGGGGTAAGCTCAGTGGCAGAGCACCCGGTTTGCATGCAGATTCAATCCCCTGCATCTCCAGTTAGGACTGAGATCCTGAAACCCTGGGAAGGTGCTGCCAGCCCGTGCAGACAGTACTGAGCTAGATGGACCCATGGTTTCACTCAGCAGAAGGCAGCTTCCAATGTTCCAATGACTAATAGGCTTTGTACCAAAATACAGTTTCTGGCATTTCCTCAGCCTACCTTTGCAGCCTTTTGGCAACAGCCAAAAAACAATCTACAGGTGCCATTATATTTTTGCCTTTACAAACAATAATAATTACAACTGCCCACTGTCTCCCACCCACACTTTCTAATAGCCAAAGCAGCCCTGGGGCTGCCAACCTGGAACAGTGATGTGGTGGGCATTGGTTTTAACCCTTTCCCCCCAGAACATCCCCACCGAAAGCTGCTCTTTGCCTCTGAAGCTGGTACCGGAAAAAATATATGCAATTTTCAGGGGGAAACCAGCACATGTATAGGGAAGAAAAGATTAGACTCCCTCCAACCTGCTTCTTTTGTCATATCCAGACAATGGCCGGCCAGTTGTAAGCCTGCTTTTCAAAGTGTATGCTTTGGGGAACTGCTATTGTAGCTCAATGGTAGAGCATCTGTCTTGCAGACCAAAGGTCTCAGGTTCAATCCCCAAAGGAATATCCAGGTAAGGCTGGGAGAGACTCCCTGCTTGAAACCCAGGAGAGCTGCTGCGAGTCAGTGCAGGCAATATTGTGCTGGATATTTAATTCAGCACTTCATTCAGAACCACGAGGATTGGACCCTACTATTTGTAGGGAAGTGGCTGCAGCTCAGAGGTAGAGCGTTTGCTGTGCAGGCACAAGGTCCCAGCTTCAATCCCCAATGGCCTCTCCAGGTAAGGCTGGGAAAGATTCCTTGCTGGAAAAACTCTTGGAGAGCCAATATAAGCAATGCAGAGTTGGATGGAGCAATGACCCAAGAGTTTGGCTCTGGGAGTCTCCAGAATTTGGGTTCTGCTTCCTGCACAGCGAATGGTTCTCAAACTCTTCCCGGGCGTATGGTGCTTCACCCACCCTCCCCATACCTGTATTTCATGCCAGTCTGCTTCACACTGGAGTCGCTGGAGGACGGGGCGTTCTGCGCGGAGAAGTGCCCCAAGCTCCGGGCCACCATCGCCACTGCCCGGAACCGACCCCGCGTGCTGGGACTGTTGGCATTCTGCCGGTTGAGCCGGTCCTCTGCGCTCCGGTTCTTGATGTTGTGGTCCGAGCAGACGAAGGACACTTGCATCCTGCCTGCTTCTGGTGTCGCCTCCCCGACCTAGAGGTTGCCCTGGTCTTCCCTGATGCTGTGTCACCTGTTCTCCAGGATATGTCAAAGGAGGAGGAAAGTCTCCCGTAGAAACCTTCTCCCCAAGACCTGGATTCTCCTGACGCAGCTGCAAGGATGCTCTCCCGGAACAAAAAAACCCCCAGAAAAATAACCCCAGCAGGCCCGTTACCCCATCCAGGAGTGGCAAAAAATAAGGGGTCCAGGCTGACCGCCCTTCCAAATAGCAGCCATCCCCCTTCTCCTTCTGACCCAGTTCCTCAGTCTGGCAGTGTGGCGACTTTGGACATCTCCCTAGGGTGCTTCCGTGGGCGAGGGATCCCCGGCGCTGGATTTCAGTTTAATTTGGGAGCTGCAGCTGTCATCTCCTTGGAGGGTGATTCCCCCACTGTAACTCTCAGGGGGGACTAAGGAGCTGCGTCACTGAGACCCAGATGGATCCAGGAGGAGCAAATCTCTCATGAGAATCATCCTGATTCAGAAGGGAGGGAGGTAGCAGGGGGAAGGACACTGATGATGATGATGAGGATGATAGGGAGCGAGGGAGGAGTCTTGCCTGCCTTCGCTCAGATCCCTGAGCCAGTTCATTCACTCACCAGGCACGGGGCTGGATTTCGGGAGCCACAAAGCCCGCTGTGGTTCCTCCGCTCCGGCTGAGACTCTGGAGTCTTGCTGAGCAGCCGGCGAAGCGCACCAAGAGAGCCGAGCTTGGCAATTGGTGGACAACAAAGGGACAAAGACGACTTTTAATCTGGAGTCAGTGCTCCAGTGTCTTGCCCAGGCGCGGCGGCTGCTGCTGCGGCTTACTCACAGCTCCGGCTACTGCCGTCTGATGGTGAAAGCATCCCCCCACCCCCCCAGACACCCCAGCCCCGCAGCCAACCCTCCCATCTGCTCCCTTGCCTCCCCCACCCCCGCTCTCCCCCGAGGCTTGCAGAGGGATGATGACGGGAAACTAAATTTAGCCACAAAGCCAAGGGAGATCCCGTCCTTTCCCAAGCAGCCTCCTTCCTGCAGGATCCCAAGAAAGGGGAAAGGAAGAGAGTTCGAATAGTTCACCAGGGGAGAATCCAGTGCGAACCATCTGTTAGGGCTTCGAAGCAGGACAGAGGAACGCCAGGAGCTGCCTTGTTCTGAGTCAAACCAACTGGTGCACCCAGCTCAGCTGTGTCTGCACGGGCTGGCAGCAGCTCTCCAGGGTTCCAAACAAAGGACAGACCCAGCTCAGGCTGGAGATGCCAGGGTCTGAACCTTCTACATGCAAAGCAGATGCTTTCAGGTGCTGCACCCCTTCCCCTATCACAGGCTGCTTTCTGCCCACACCTTGAAAGTATATGAAAAATGGCCTGCTTGCTCTCACCCTGCCCTGCTCCCCCAGCTACAACAGGGCAGGATGATCTGGTTGCCTCTTAGGCACGCTCCTTTTGGATTTGGTGAAGGACGGTGGGGTGGGGGGCTTTTATTTGCTTACTCTGCTCTGCTCAGCAGCAGTCTGCTGGCTTCTACACATTTATTTAAAGCACATTTTTTTTAATCCCACGGTTCAGTAAGAAAAAGGCACCTAAATAGCTCTGAATAGGAAGACAGCCTGTGCCCTAAGGCTTATAATTTAAAAGATGCAGCACAAAAAGAAAAAAGGATTCGGAGGGAGGAAAAGGACACAAAACTCAGGCACAACTAATCTAAAAGCTGGAGGTCACGTGTGAGTGGGAAAGGTTCCATTGACCCACCTAGCAGAGGATGGTCTTTACCAGGTCAAGGGAACCTGCAGACCTTCAGATGCAGCTGGGACTCCATTTCCCATCAGCCCCAGCCAATGGCAAGGGGTGGGGTGGGGGCTGTGGTCCAGCAACACCTGGAAAGCCGCAAGTTTCTTGTCTCTGGTCTGCACTGACAGACTTCCTCCAGGTTTTCAAACCCATTTTCCCCACCCCTACCTGAAGATCCTGGGAGTAGAATCTGGGGCGTTCTGCATGCAGGGAAATCTCTCACAAGAAATATCCAAAGTGGTGATGTTGGGTTGAATTCCACTAACTTTCACTCAGTGTAGACGCATTAAAATTAATGGGCACGATTAGCTCGGGTCCATTCATTTCAATGGGACTACTTTGAGCACAGGTTAGTTGAATACAGCTCATGGATTTGCACCTAAAGAAGCGTTACTCAGAGTAGACCCAGTGAAATTAGTGGGCCAAAGTGGATCACAACCTTTAATCTCAATGGTTTTACTCTGCATAGGAGTAACAATGGACACAATCCATTCCATAGTTATCGACTACGGAACTGGCTCCTGCAGGAGGCAATGCGGCCACTGACTTAGGTGCCTATAAAGGGGATTGGACGAATTTATAGAGGAGGATAATGATATCAATGGCAACTAGCAATGATGGCTGTGCTCTGCTTCCATGGCTGGAGGCAGTCATGTTTCTGAATACCAGTTGCTGGAAGCCATGAGAGGAGAGAGTGCTTTTGTGCTCTGGTCCTGCTTGCAGGTTTCCCATTGGCGCATCTGGTTGGCCACTGTGAAAGCAGGATGCTAGACTAGATGTGCCATTGGCCTCATCCCTCTAATGTTCTTATGTCTCTGGCATAACCTGGAGTCCCATGGCATCAATGAATGAAATCTGTTTGGTGCCAACTCAAGGGGAATATTCCACCTACAAAGGACTTTCTACTCTGGAAACAGCCTTCCTTAGTCTCCAGAGAGCCACCAGCCTGACTAGCAAGAGAAAAATCCTGGCACCTCTCTCATGCAAGGCTTGTGTTAGACCAGGGGGTTGCCAACATGGCACTGAAACTACGCCTCTGCACTAATGGCACCCCCCGAAAACAAGACACTGCCTCCCCCCTCTTTTCATCACAGAAAGGTCTGCACCATGGGTAGGCAAACTAAGGCCCGGGGACTGGATCCGGCCCAATCACCTTCTCAATCCTGCCAGCGGACAGTCCGGGAGTCAGCGTGTTTTTACATGAGTAGAATGTGTCCTTTTATTTAAAATGCATCTCTGGGTTATTTGTGGGGCATAGGAATTTGTTCATTCCCCCCAATATAATCCGGCCCCCCACAAGGTCTGAGGGACAGTGGACTGGCCCCCTGCTGAAAAAGTTTGCTGACCCCTGGTCTTTGGCTCCTCTTTGAGAGGGAGCCCATTATTATTATGGGATGCCTGAATGTGGACGTGTTTTGTTGCTGCTGGGCGCAGCATGAGGAACCCATCTAGCATTCTGGAGAAGGCAAAGAGCAGCGGGGGGGGGCATTGTCGAAGGCAAAGGCATCAAGGAAGAAGCAAGGGGGAAAGATTGCCTTGCTTAGCAAAACGAGCCTCTGTGCATTGGGATCTCTGCTGCAGAGGGACTTTTCTCTGCGCTGTTAAGCAGCGCTCTGCGCCTGCCATGCGCAACGCCCACACAAGGATGAATTAGCACACGGCAAGTTGCTCCTGCCCCGCTCTGCCTCCGGGGCATGAGCTGACACAGAGAGTTTATTCTGGTGCCTTGGCTCTTCTCTGAGAAGGAATGACGGGGCAGGAGAGGGGGAGAGGGAAGGAGGCATTTGAAGAACCTGCCCCTTCTGTTTTTCTCCTTGTCTTTATGGAATTCTCCCCAACACCCCCCCACAAGGTTTCACCCAGGCTTTTCGGTCCTGAAAAAGTTAGTCAATGCTGCGTGTTTTTCATTTCATTTATTGCATTCACACCCCACCTTTCCCTCGAAGTAGCTCAACGTAAATATACAGTATTTTTCACTCCAAAAGACACACCTGACCATAAGACGCACCTAGTTTTTAGAGGAAAACACGAAAAAAAATATTCTGAATCAAATGTTGTACTAAACTGTTTAAAGCAGCAAAGCGGGCAGTTCCTGTCCACTTTGCTGCTTTAAAGCGAGCCACAGAGGAGGGAAGGAAGGGGAGCCATGGTTCCTGTCCGTCCCCCCTCTGTGGCTTGCTTTAAAGCAGCAAAGCAGACAGGAGCCGCTTACACACCCCTCCTCCGCGCAGCATTCACTTCATAAGACGCACAGACATTTCTCCTTACTTTTTAGGAAGAAAAAAGTGTGTCTTATGGAGTGAAAAATACGGTGCGTGGTTCTCCCCATTGCCATTTAATCGTCACAATGACCCTGTGAGGTAGGTTAAGTTGAGAGGCTGTGATTGGCCCAAAGTTATCCGGTGAGACATCCATGGCTGAGTGGGGATTTGTCTGGGGATTTGTCCTAGTCTGGCACGCCAAACTAGCCAGGTGATTCTAGGGTCAGAGAGGCCATCTCAGCATCTTTGATCTCTCCTAAGCCCACACCACCTTCTTCCAGCACAGATTCATTAACCATTTTTTATAAGATTCGGTGATCACTGAATGCCTGGTGTTTCCTCCCTTCTGCTTGCAAGCTCCTTAATCCATACAGCCAACGTAATCCAGATTTACTTCATCAGCTCCTGATTGCAGCACTCAATTCAATTTGGGGAAACTCTTAAAAAACACATACAAAAAACTCCAATCCACAAAGACCTCCATGCTCCTGAAAGAAGGAGGGATGGTGATCCTGCAGGCTCATAGGTGAGGCAGTTGTGAAAAGGAACAGCTGCTCTTTGGATCTCTGGGGCAAGCAGCGGCAGGGGAAAATATCCCATGGATTCAAAGACTAGCTGGTCTGGAGCAAAGGAAAGACAGGAACCAGATATTTCTATCTATCTCCCCATGTGTGTGTGTGTTGGTCTGCCATCACACAGCCCCCATTGGAGGAACTGTAGTGCCTCATTAACAATCCTGGATTTGCATGACATCAGCAAAGAGTTGAAGATGAAGGCAGGGGCATGAAAGGGTGTGAATAAGAGGTGTGGGTGGTGGCTTCAAACTGGTGGTTTGTGTGGAAGTGGGGGTTGCTCAAAAGGAGGAGGGAGGAGCCCTGGCTGGTGACCAATGGACGCTGTAGTCCAACAATCTCTGGAAGGCCTTAGGTTGATCAACTCTGTTCCAGATGCTATGTTTGTTTCCAAGGAGAAGTCGAGGAAGAAGAAAACAAGAAAGCAAAACCTTTAGCTTTTGATTATATGGAGATACAAAGAGAAGAAAGCAGGATTTGCCCAGCACCTTACTTCAAGTAGTCCAACCAATGAGTGTGTTTCTGTGTAATATTTGCCATGGGGATCTCCTGGGCAAATGTAGCATCTAGAGCAGAGGTGACCAATCTAGCTCCCTCTAGAGCAGCAGTTCTCAACCTGTGGGTGCCCAGATGTTGTTGGACTACAACTCTCATCATCCCTGAGCTCTGGCCTTGCTAGTTAGGGGTGATGGGAGTTGTAGTTCAACAACATCTGGGGACCCACAGGTTGAGAAAGGCTGCTCTAGAGGCTGCTGAACTACAGTGTGCCTCATTCCTAACCACTGGCTAAGGTGGCCAAGGGGCCCCAGCATTGTAAAACGCTGGTCTAGACAAGGCCATACTTGCATCTGGCACCATTAGGGTGAACTGAACACTGCCCCACTAACTTCAGTCCACTCTCTGCCAACCACACCCTCCTGCCTCTGACACTGATATGACGGAGCCATTTCCAACCCTGGATGACCTCATTTCCCCAGAATGTGCAGTGCACGGGGAGCTCACCTTCGCACCACCTTTCCACCCTGGGGGAATTGTGTTGCCATCCTTAAGAGTTTGAAGGCTCTAGCCATGGTCTCCCCAATTCTGTTGGGAGACAATGGTTGGCAAAACTTTTAACAACTGGGTTTCTTGCAGCAGAGATGAAGATGGCCAACCAGATTAAGCTGTGGTCCTGTTAAAATCTCCTAAAGTTTGTCTGGTGCTGTATCAACATTCAAAGATCTCTCTAGCTCTAGTGCCATGTGGAGCTGTTCGTGGTGCTGAACTCCTCATCTGGTAGCAATGTGTACAGTGGTACCTTGGGTTACAGACGCTTCAGGTTACAGACGCTTCAGGTTACAGACTATGCTAACCCAGAAATAGTACCTTGGGTTAAGAACTTTGCTTCAGGATGAGAACAGAAATCGTGCTCTGGTGGTGTGGCGGCAGCGGGAGGCCCCATTAGCTAAAGTGGTGCTTCAGGTTAAGAACATTTTCAGGTTAAGAAGGACCTCCGGAACGAATTAAGTTCTTAACCCGAGGTACCACTGTACTAGAACAGGTCTCTTCCCATCTAAGGGCTGAGGTAGGACAGCAAAGAGGTGTTCTGGGTGGCTGCCTCTCAACTCCTTTCCCTTAGAGAACCTTCAAGGCCTGATGCTGCGCAACTTCCGGAACCCCATTTGTCTTCCTTTGGATAACCAGTAAGAGGTAGTTAATTCATGTAGCTGGAAGCTTTGTGGTTAACGTATTACCCAATCCAAGGCAGTGAAATAAGGTGAGCTATCTGTGGACCTTTAAAGTCAGACGCAGCATAATTTTCCTGGATGGCAGGTGAGGTGTTGCAGATTGGGGAAATAGGGAGACAGGAGAAAAGGGAGCTCTTATCTGATACCTCTCCCAAGAGTGATTTGCTGGATTTAGACCTTCTCCATGTTAAACGAGCCTCCTGAGGGCTTGCTGATCAGAAAGATGGTGGTTCAAACCTGTGCAACGGGGTGAGCTCCCATTGCTCTGTCCCAGCTTCTGACAACCTAGCAGTTTGAAAGCACACCAGTGCAAGTAGATAAATAGGTACTGCTGCGGCAGGAAGGTAAACAGTGTTTCCGTGTGCTCTGGCACTCATCACGGTGTCCCGCTGTGCCAGAAGCAGCTTAGTCATGACCCGGAAAACTGTCTGCGGACAAATGCTGGCTCCCTTGGCTGGAAGCAAGATGAGTGCAGCACCCCATAGTCACCTTTGACTGTCTTAACTGTCCAGGGGTCCTTTACCTTTTACTACAAATCAAGTTAAAACACCTATATCCACCCCTCTTCCACACAGATTACCGTATTTTTCAATGTATAAGACGATGTTTTTGCTAAAAAAAATTAGGGAAAAATTGGGTGTCATCTTATACACGGATAGTGAATGCATAGGAGGGACGTGTGATTAATGGCAGCAGCAAGCAGAAGACTGGCAGCAGCGATTGGGCAGGTGATTGGTGGCTGTGGTGAGGTGGGCAAGTGATTGGCAGCTGCGGCAAGTGGGCAGGTGGATGGCGGTGAGCGGGCAGACAACTGGTGGCTGTGGCGAGGTGTATGATCAGCAGTGGCTGTGACAAGCGATGGGCAGTGGCGGGCAAGCGATTGGTGGAAGTGACCTCCCCCCCCCCAAAGCTAAATAACTTAATCTCTTAATTTTGGGTTAAAAAAATAGGGGCCGTCTTATGCACGGAAAATACGGTACCTCATTCCTTTCTATAGTCTCAGGAAGAAACATAACTTTTTTATGCAACTGGTTCTTTTCCGTGGGAGCAGAAATGCAAGCATTTGAGCTCATCCGACACCATTCCTGTAACACACCCAGGGTTGATGACGGCGGATTCAGCCATTGAAATTCATCAGTGGGAAATTGCTTCCCTTAACCCCATCCATTTCCCTCATTTGGATTTTGTTTTCATTTGTGGGGTTTAAATTAAGCTCTCCGGCAAGGATTTCTAATCTTTGATCAGAATTGCATCTCTTGCTTTACCGTTTTCCAAAACCCAGCATGCACTTCAAAGGCTCTGCACAAATTAAGTCCTCCTTTCTTTGGGGGTTGAGGTGTGCCCTTGCTTCAGGAAGTGCCATGGCTCAGTGGGAATGTTCCCTGCCTGGAACCCAGGAAAGCCACTGCCAGTCAATGTCGACAACACTGGGCTAGATGGACCAGTGCCCTGACACAGTGGAAGATAGCTTGCTGTCTTTGGGAGCATCTCCTAGGAGCCTAACCACAGAGCTTAAGGCTTGCCGATCAGAAGGTCAGCAGTTCGAATCCCCGCGACAGGGTGAGCTTCCGTTGCTCGGTCCCTGCTCCTGCCAACCTAGCAGTTCGAAAGCATGTCAAAGTGCAAGTAGATAAATAGGTACCGCTCTGGTGGGAAAGTAGACGGCGTTTCCGTGCGCTGCTCTGGTTCGCCAGAAGCGGCTTAGTCATGCTGGCCACATGACCCGGAAGCTGTACGGCGGCTCCCTCGGCCAGTAAAGCGAGATGAGCGCCGCAACCCCAGAGTTGGCCACGACTGGACCTAATGGTCAGGGGTCCCTTTACCTTTTACCTAGGAGCCTACAATTGCAAAGTGTTGCCTGTAGAATTCAGCATCTCAGCAGACAAGTAGGCTGTTTATATGGGTTTTAATCTGGTTTTAAGTTTATCAGCTTTTTTTTTTTAAGATTTCGGTGGTCCTGACGAACTTCCAGCTCCCCGCCTGACTTTGCAGGCCCCAGGAGAGATTAATAATATATCAACCCTTATTAGGCGAGTGTAACCAGACACTCTCCCAAACATCCTTCGATCCGTCAAAACTAATAAACAGAGCCACTTGAAATATTCATGGTCCCTCTGCGCCAGGGCAGGGAAGGGCATGCAATATTCATGGGATGCCAGCTGCTCCCGCCCTCCGAGTCGATCTGCCAGCTCGACGGGGCATCTTGGCTCTCAGGTTTCTCCCATACAAGGCCTGGGGCGGGCGGGGGGGGGGAATTGCCATCCCTTGCCTGCAGGATGGCGGCTTGCTGAACAATCCTTCCCGGACACAGGCGCCCAAGGGTGGAAAAGGCAGCAGGGCTTTGAATAACTTAGCATCACAGCAAGCGCTTGGCATTTGGGGCCCCTGCCTTCGTTAAAGATCCTGCTCTCAGGAAGCATGTGGCTGGAGGGGTGGGCAGAGGAGGAAAGCAATGCCCTTTTGAAAACAAGGACTGCCATTTCGGAGGTGGGATCAGAACCAGGATGAGCTACAGGAGCCAGAGTTCAACAGTGCACTTGCAAATCTTCATGAATTATTATTGCACCGTCCATCTAGGAAGAATGAAAATGACAGGACAGAAGAGGCTGGATCAGGCCAAGGATACATCTAGTCCAGCATCCTGTTGTCACACTGGCCAACCAGATGTCCCAATGGGGAAGTCCACAAGCACTCTACCTTCCTGTGGCTTCTAGCAACTGGTATTCAGAAGCATTACTGTCCTAAGAAAATCAGAAGAGCTTGCTGGATCAGGCCAAAGACCCATCTAGTCTGGCATCCTATTCTTGCAGTGTCCAACCAGGGCAGGTGAGCCTTCGGAGAGGGAGAACCAAAAATTCTGACTCTACTCAGGTCCTGGCTGATTCCTTTTAGCTGCCATGCCAGTAATACAGTAACAAAGGGCCTTGCTTAACAAGATCTCTAATCTAGATGTGCAAAAGGGGAAAGCTTTGTTACCAAGAAGCAGCCCTCCTTTATCTTGGATCTTTAATAACCAAGCCGGCAGGCATGTGGACCCTTCTATTTAAGGATGGTATTGTAATGTAATGACTACAATAAGCTCAATGGGAGACATTTGGCCAAGGCACAAGACTCTGGAGGCAACTGCAGTACCTGCTCTTGAGACTCAGCTCCTAGCTCTATCTCTGGCTCAAGGAAAAGCCAGACTAGAATTAACTTTATTATCATTAATTATTACGTAACTTTCTGAAAGTGCCAGTGTGGGTGCACAAGGCAATTGTGAAATAGGGCACACTTTCAGGTTTACTTGCATCTGTGCAACAGTACTGCACCGATGCAGGATAATACAGAGTTTGCTGAGAACAGGGAAAATGCTCCGAAGCCTCCACATGAAGTTAGATTTTTGTGTGACGTTTTGTAGTGACAGCGGAAAATGAAAGCGGAAAATAAAGACAATGCTCTGTGAAAGAAGGAATTTGGAAGACTGTGCTAGGAAACAGAAGCTGCAGGTGTAAAGAGATTCGGATTCAGCTTTGCCAGATGCAAAGCATCACTGATCAAAAGCTGTGAAAACACTCCATGCGCAGTGCAACCCAATCCACATGTAAGCTGCACTTGGTCATCGCACACAGGTTGGCAGCCTCAGAGCGGGGATTTGCTTTTCTAGCCTTCCTGCCCCCATCACTAAGCCACAAGTAGGAGTGTCTCTGTTTCTGTTCAGGAGAAGAGACCCAGCAAACTACCGTATTTTTCACCCTATAAGATGCACCAGACCATAAGACGCACCAAGTTTTTGGAGGAGGAAAACAAGAAGAAGAAAAAAATCTGAATCCCAGAAGCCAGAACAGCGAGAAGGATCATTGTTCTGGCTTCTGGGATAGCTGCGCAGCCTCTTCAGGGCAGTGGGATGAAGGTTCCCCGTGCCCTGAAGAGGCTTCGCACAGCGAAGCCAGAACAGCGAGAGGGAGCGCTCGCAGCGATCCCTCTCACTGTTCTGGCTTCTGGGATAGCTGCACAGCCTGCATTCACTCCATAAGACGCACATACATTTCCCCTTACTTTCTAGGAGGGAAAAAGTGCGTCTTAGAGAGCGAAAAATACAGTATTTTCACAAAAATCTCTTGATGTTTATGGACACTTTGGTTTCCTAAAAGGCTTCCACAGTGGGTGAGATGTTCTTTCCTGTCTCTGTGATGCTCCAAATTGAGCTCTCTTGAGGGCAAAGTGGCACATTAGGTTAAATCCATGATCCCATTTAAGGCATTTGTTTACCATAAGGTGTGGTAGTGGCAATGTTTGCCCAATTTGATGGCTCTGAAAGGAGATTAGGCAGACTTCTGGAGGACAAGGCTATCAATGGCTACTTGGCACTATGGATGAGTATTGCCTGGAGGATCAGAGGCAGGATGCCTCTGAATTACTAGTTCCTGGGAAACACAAGTGGGGACTGTTGCATTCCTGCTTGCTTGTTTTCCTTTGGGGGTGCTTTCAGATGTGGGGATTATTGCATTAGCTTTCTTCATTATAATGCTAGCGCTTCCGTCTCATTTTCTAACATTCCTTTCACACTGCAGTGCCTGCTATGGAATTCTGGCTTTATCACCGATATACCAAGAAGTCTTGCTAAATTTCATTCACACCAAAGTCTGTGGTATGACAACATACATCTTTGGACAATGTTGCTATTGGCTCCCCTTTCCTTACATGCATGCCTCTGTGTTTCCTCCATGATTGCCCCATGGAAACGGCAGGAAAGAACTGTATGCCAGCATAGCAACCCAAATTTCATCACTTTATTGCCATGATTTTCTGGGTTAAGAAAAATGGGTTCTTTTTTTTTCTGGACTCCCTGAAATGAGGGCTGATTATGCACTATATTCCATTTTCAGAAACGGCTTTTATGTAGTTTGACAGATTAAATGCAATGTGGAAATTTACAATATGAATGCAACCTGGGGCATCTAGTTCGCCACTATGGGAACAGGGTGCTGGAGGAAATGAGTCTTTATTCTGATCAAGCTGCAACGCTCTCCCCATGTTCTTAAGCATGTATATATATACAGTGGTAAGTCGGGTTACATACGCTTCAGGTTACAGACTCCACTAACCCAGAAATAGTACCTCGGGTTAAGAACTTTGCTTCAGGATGAGAACAGAAATCGTGCTCTGGTGGTGTGGTGGCAGTGGGAGGCCCCATTAGCTAAAGTGGTGCTTCAGGTTAAGAACAGTTTCAGGTTAAGAACAGACCTCCGGAACGAATTAAGTACTTAACCCGAGGTACCACTGTACAGCCGCAGGATTGGGCCTTGCCCACATAGTCACCGAGTTGTTCTTAAAGCCCTGAAGCATAACCATCTCCCATGTGCATAAGACACCACCAAAAGCAGTGGTCCCCAAGCTTTTTGAGTACGACAAGTCCAGATTTTCTTGGTGACCTACCAAATTATTGTCACGTGAATTCCGGAGCTTAAGGTTTTTGGCAGATGCTGGTTTTGTGCATTTCAGCTGTAGGTTTAACTATTTATTTTGCTGGAAGCCGCCCAGAGTGGCTGGGGAAACCCAGCCAGATGGGCGGGATATAAACAATAAAACTATTATTATTATCATGTTGTTATTGTTGTTGTTATTTCGTAACTGCTGCCCGAGGTTTGCAAGCAAAAAATGCCCCTATTCATGTGGAATTTGTTGAAATATTTCTAGTACGGATGAAGTTATTCACCGTTTTTTAGTTTTGTGGGAATGCAAGCACACCAACCATCAGACAGCAGGGCATTTGGGGTTTATTTATAAAGCCCTTGAACCTCTTGCACAGGCTGTGTGCCTCACTTGCAGGTTGGACTCCACAGCCTGGGAAGCGGAGATCTAAAAGGAGCCTTGGCTGCTAGAAATGTCAATCCCACCACACGCAAATACACAGACACACTGATGTGTAAGGAGGAGAGCGCCATCTAGCGGCATTTTGATGGCAGGCCCTTTTGACTACCCAGAAAAGGCAGGTGGAGAGTTCCTGCCCTTGACCAAAACACTGCTAGTGTTCCGTTTCAGTAACTTAGCCTATCAGCTCGGTGGATCGGAGACCGGACTAAATGCCGCCTCCAGATTCCTTTGGGATCGCCCTAACGCCTTTAAACAGGCATTAAAAAAGGAGAACACAGGAGATCAGAAGCACATCTTAAGACCAAGGTTAGGGCCCTGTGGTGTAAGGAGGCGTTCCATTCCATTTATTCTTTATTCCATAAAATTCTATGCAGAAGGTTTATAAAACATGGGGTGCTGGAAGAGCCTCACCCCCCTCAAAAAAGTGGCCCGATAGAAGGGAGAAAAAGGTGGAATAGTAGCTACTTCTGACACTTCAGGAGTTTTTTTACTCTCCTCCAGCGGGAGAGCTGCATGCCCCGGCACCGGGGGAGGAGAACGGGTGGAAATGTGGTTGGCGCGCATCCCGGGGGCGTGGCATGTGTCCCAGGGGCATGACGTGTTGCCCGCGGAGGCGTGGCACATGGTGCACGGTGCAGAGGGATGTGCAGTGTGCATCCTGGTAGCGATTGGTGTGCATCGGGGGCAGCTGCTGCGATGATACCCTACCTGGCATGGCACCCGGAGGGGGTGCTCCCCTCACCCTCTTCCTCCACCAGTGCTCTCTTCCTGCCCAGGTCAAATAATCCTTAGCTCCTCCCCTGCACTCTTCCTTTGCACTAACTGGTGTCCTCTCCTTCCTGCCCAGCCCTCCAGTGTTCTCTTTTCCTGCCCTTTCCCACTCACTGATGGTTACATATATGGCTTGGGACAAGGCTACCAGGAAGATTATAGCTCCCTACACAAGCCTCCTTGGGTGCTGAGACATGGCTGGTAGTGACACAAGAGAGGGAAAGTGCCTTTTCTGTGGCTGAACACCCAGTTTGTGGAATTCCCTTCCAAGAGAGGCGCAACTGGCTCCCTCTCCATTATCCTTCCACTGGTCGGATAAGACCTTCCTGTTTAGAAAGGCTTTTGGAAATTTAGGAGCAAGCATGGCTGATCACTAGGCTGCTGTCACGGAACCTTGGTTTTCAAACTTAATCTGTTCCAGGAGTCCGTTCGACTCCCGAAACTATTTGAAAACCAAGGCACGGCTTCCGATTGGCTGCAGGAGCTTCCTGGACTCGTGCAGAAGCCACAGCGGACGTTCGGCTTCCGAAAAACGTTCGCAAGCTGGAACACTTACTTCCGGATTTGCTGCGTTCAGGAGTCGATTTGTTCGGGAGCCAAGCTGTTCAAGTACCAAGGTACCACTGTACTTTGATTGCTGGCTCTAAATTATGTATTTCAATTGTTGTTTTTAACTACTTTGCTTTTAAATGTTGGAAACTGCCTTGAATCCCAGCTTGGGAGAAAGGATGGATAGAAATATTATTACTACTATTTCATTGCATGTGGCCCCTAGAAGCTTGTGAAGTTGTGAGTGAGGCTCTAGGCCTGCAAGAAAAAGTTCCCCACCCTTGGCATGCTGGCTCCCTCGAGAAAGTTGCTTTTGCTTACCTATACTTCATGCCGGTCGTTTGCGCTGTGCACTCGTCCAGGGACAGCCCGTGCATCCGCAGGAACTCCTCCCTGATCCTGGCCTGGGCTGCCACCCGGACATCCCTGAGCCTCTGCAGTTCCACCGTGTCCGTCTGCTGGATCTGGTGCAGCCCCCACTCCGAATGGCACCTACTGGCCACGCTCCGGAGGCTCCCGCTGTACGTCATGGACAGCATGATGCTGCCTGACGGGGGGATCTGTGAATTTCCCAGGCGTTAAAGGGAATCGTGCTCAGGTGAACCAAATTCGCTTCCTAGCCTAAGGTGCCAAATCAACCTGCCACCGACACTGTGATTGTCTCCCCTAGCTGACCTCCAATTCACATTGCTTCGACTAAGCCAGCCTGCTCTGTTGGCCACAGAGTATGCATGCTTCAGAACCAAACTGGGTTCATTATCGGGTGGGAAGGAAAAGGAACCAACTCCGGGCCCCGTACAAATAGGAATGGAGTTAAGTGCACCAGGGCTGCTGGAAGTTTGCTGCAGGTGTGGTAGGGAACATCTGTGGCACTCCAGATGTTGTAGGAGAACAGCTCCTGTTATCCCTGGTGATGCTCGCTGCAAGGAGTGATGGGAGTTGGAGTCCAACATCTGCAGGTTGGGGAAGGCTGCCCTAAGCTATCATTTGACAGTACATCTCCAGCAATGGACAACCCAAAGACTCAGATGCTGGGTGCAAAGGCAGAACAAAGGGTGATTTCTCTCTCCCCTGCCCCTGCATTTTCTTCTGTGAGAATTGATGGTCTCTACACAATCTCTTGTAGATTGCAGTTCAGTCCCTGGCATCTCCATCTAAGTCTAGGAGAGACCCCTGACTTAAATCCTGGAGAGCCCCTGCGAGTCAGTGTAGACAACACTGAGCTAGATGGACCAACTGGTTTCACTCTGTTTAAGGCAGCTTCCTATGCAGTACATTGTCCCCAAGATCTGACTGTTGGTCACTCTGAAGCATGGCAAAGAATGTTGGGAACTGCCTTTTCTACACATCTTAGCCAAAGTGTTCTGACTCTTGACTGGCAACAGAGGAATAGTCATCAGCATTGCCAACTTGACCAGAAAAACAATCGTGAAACCCTGGCCTGCTTTTCACTTTAAGAATTACAGGGAGGTCAAATATGGTCGCCCTGCTACTGCCTGCAGAAACAGCAGCTATTAAAGGCAGAAGAGCCAGGGGAGGTTAAAGTGTTGGCAACTACGATTGCCGGGCCTTGATTTTGAAAATTTGGACCTGCCTCCCATGCAGGGCCGGATTTAGGTTTGATGAGGCCCTAAGCTACTGAAGGTAATGGGGCTCTTTATATGTCCAGCTGTCCTTTGTGAACAACAAATTGTCACTGTTTTTTGTGTTGAATATATGGCATATGGTAATTTATGGACCTAACAGGTATCTAAAGCCATTTGCACATGCAGAATGTAGGCACCCTATATATAGAAATGAGCAAACCAGTAATATATTGGGAGCAGGCTAGAAGGCAGGGCCCATTACTTACATCATAGGAGCCTACACAACACAAAACACTGTTGCTGTATGTAGGTTTAATTTTATTTGTTTTTTATCTTATATTTTGGAAATGTACATCCAGTTTTTCCCCTTTAATTTTTTTTGGGGGGGCCCCAAGAGAGTGGGGCCCTAAGCTATAGCTTATATGTAAATCCGGCACTGCTCCCATGCCAGCCCCTACTCTCCAGGGTAATGTGTACGAGCCAATGCATTTCCCATGGGTGATAAGTTGCTGGACTGAAACACCCATCATTTCTGACCACCAACCATGCTTGTTGAAGATACACTGGGAAATCAAGGCAAGCTTGCATACTCTTTGACCAAGAGAAGTTGTTCAGACCCAAAGATTTCCAGCTCCATCCTCAACAGGTTCAACACACCGACAATGCACCCTTCCATGAAACCAGAAGAGGGTTTTGAAAGGTCACACTGAGCCTGCTGCTTTCATCCAGCATCACATCAGAGTCGCACAGGAACCGCCACTGCATTCTTAGCAAGCACAGACCCATCTGGGGGGATGGATGAGAAAAGGTTGTAGCCAAAAGTCAAGGAGACAGAGCAGGAGGGGAAAAAGGGGAAGAAGGGAGAAGGAAGCACAGGAAAAACAAAACACAAAGAGCCTCGAAAAGATTCTAAATAGCTTGGCACTATCTACTATGGAATGGAAAAAGAAGAAGATGAGGGACAGATCTCAGGGTGAAATGGGTAGATGGCATCAACACAAAATATGAATGATTTAGACGGTTGCTGTGTATGAATGATTAAAACGCAGACCTGAAAACCTCCAGACCTTATTAATATACAACAGATCTCCATCCAACCAGGGAGGGCATGTTAGGGCAAAAAATAAATAAATCTTAATTTAACAAACATGCTCAGGGGGCTGAAAGGGCAGTGATGGACCAGGAATGAGACCTTGGGGTCATAGCAGATAGCTCAATGAAGACGTTGACCCAGTGGGAAAAGGGCAAATTCCATGCTAGAGAAATTTCTTAGGAGAGGAACTGAAAATAAAAGCACCACTATCAAAATTCTGTTATAGAAATCTATGGTGCGACGACATTCCGAATACTGTTAGATGGGCCACTTGCTTGACTTGAGACTCCAGCTTAAAACTTATTGGAGCATCTTAAATAGCCAAGCTTCACCCAGTGTTTGAGGGACCATGGTCCATCTTCCCTCCCAAGGGATGAACCTTCACAGCCAGAGACCGCCTACTTCCAAGCACCAGGTGCTTGAGATGAAACAGAGGGGACCTTCTTTGCTTCTTAGAAGATGCATGCATGGGATCTCAGCTGCTTCATCCTGCCTGCCCTGCAGGTGCTTGCTTCCTGCAGGTTTCATAGGTCAGGGATGGGGATCCTGTGGTCTTCCAGTTATTAATGGGCTCCACTTCCCAGCCCCAGAAACACCTGGAGGGCTACTGGTTCCTCAACCCTGCTGAAAATGAATGTCTTCTCGCTCAACTGAGCAGGCTACATTTTCAAGAAAGAAGATCTCATAATCTCTCTGCACCAACTTTGGTGCTGCATTCCTCCACCCAAGCCAAGCTTTTCAGCTGCAGCGGATCCTGCCAGGCGGCTCAGACCTTCAGCTGGTGCTGATCCAGGAAACATCTGCCCTCAACAGACATCAGTGCATAGGGTTTTTCTCTTCACTGTCTGCATCTGCCTAAGATGTCTTGCTGGCTGCCCCAGACCACCAATGGTGGGAGAGGGCACCAGAAACACAAGAAATTTGGCATTTCTCCAAGCAAGGAGATGGGGAAAGAGCGTGACCACACATGTGGTGGTTTGTGCGGTAACCTCTGTCGTGAACTTGTGGGCTCAGATTATAGTGGACTTGAGCTCTTTACCACCACAGCTACTGCTTTTACAAGCCGATAGGACCACGGTTCAACTAAATTGTTCCCTGAAATCTAGCTCCCTGGTAGAGCAACTGCTTTGCATGCACAAAGTTCTAGGTTCAATCTCCAATGGCATCTCCAGGTAGGAAAAGATTCCCTGCCTAAAACTCTGGAGAGCCTTTGCAGCCAGTCACGCGTCCAGTGTTTCCCAAATTTGGGTCTCCAGCTGTTTTTGGACTACAACTCCCATCATCCCTAGCTAGAAGGACGGGTAGTTAGGGATGATGAGAATTGTAGTTCAAAAACAGATGGAGACCCGAGTTTGGGAAACACTGGTGTAGACAATAACAAGTGAGGGGGAATATTGGTCTGGCTCAGCATGAGGCAGCTTTTTAAGGATGGAGGGAGGAGAGATGAAACAGAGAAGGGGGCTCTGTTCAGAAAAGGCCAGCCAAAATGATCAAGGAGGGGATGGAATGACTCCCCTGTGATGAAAGGATGCAGCATTCTGAACTCTGGAGAAAACACGAATAAGAGACAGCATGGTAGGAGTTTATGAAATAATGCATGGCATGGAGAAAGTGGACAGAGGAAAGATTTTCTTCCTCTCTCATAACACAGGAATCAGTGGACAGCCAATGTAGCTGAAGGTCAGGAGATTCAGGACAGATACTCAGCACAGAGTTAAACTACAGAACTCGCTCCCTAAGGAGGCAGGGGTGGCCATAGACTTGGATGGCTTTAAAAGAGAACTGGGCAACAAGAGAGAGTTGGGGCTGGTCCCTGTACTGAACTAAATGGACCAAATGATCTGACTCAGTATATGACAACATCCTTGGTTCCTGCAACTTAGATCCACTGTCAATTAGACAGTGCACCTGGATAATAACATTAGTTATTATTATATAATATAATAGATAATATTATAATATTAGTTGTCATTATTATAATATTAGTGGAAGACAGGAGTGCCTGGTGTGCTCTGGTCCATGGGGTCACAAAGAGTCAGACATGACTAAACAACTAAACAACAACAACAATAATATATAATATATATCTATATATTAATGTACGGAAATGTAACTGATTATATTTGCCTTATTATACCTTTCTTTCTTATTTTATGTTCTACACTTTTATCCTCCTCGTTTTCTTTGTTCTTTCAACCCTTTATTTTCTGTTACTGAAATTCATTTAATCATCATCTTAGATCCACGGTCATTCACATTATTATAAGTTTGAATAATATTTTGATTCCAATTATTATTAAGGTGATTTTTAACTGTAGGAGGTTAAGTCCATTGCATGTGGACACTGTGTGTGTGTGTGAGAGAGAGAGAGAGAGAGAGAGAGAGAACGGGAGAGAGAAGGGACGAATTACTGGAAGGAAATGTCCCTTTCTGTCCATTTCCTTCCCCATTCCTTTATTCAGGAATAACAAAGCCCCTTCGCTGCACCAGAGGCCCCTGTGCAAATTTTGTCACACTGAACCTTGGAAAGACATGGGCATCCCTGGCCCCCATCAAAAGGGGATGCTCTGGGCTTGATCAATACCCATTAGGCTTCAAGAGCAATGAAGGATCCCCGCGAAATTTTGTTTCCAATCAATTGCACTGAAATCCTCGAGTTTAGGATGATAAAGGCAGCACTCGAGGCTGTTAGAGTAGCTGAGACTGCAGCTTTTAAAGGGATCATTGATATCAGCAAGGGAACCCACCTTCTTTCTATAGTCTGATTCTTTGGTCCCAAGGGGAGTGGATGGTGAGAGGTTGCTCAATCCACAGTTCCTCTGTAATGCAATTTGGGGAGGGCTGGAGATATTGCAAGTGGTGTGCCCCCACCTCAGCGGCCCAGGACATAGAAATGTTGGACCCGTTTGTGGCTCACAGTCTGGCTTGCTGATCAAAACAGCTTCCAAGACAGGGGTGGGGGTAGGGTCATGTTCCTGCATTTCAGGAGGTTGGATTGGATGACCTTTGGGGGTCCCTTCCAACTCTACAATTCTATTCTTTTATCTATGGCCCTCCAGTGGTTGTTGGGCTCCAGCTCCCATCAGCCAGCATGATGGCCAATTGTCAGGGATGAAGGGAGTTGATGTCTATCAACCACAGATGTTCTTCACCGATGCTCTAAGCCAGCATCCCTCAAAGCTATGGAAGCTGAGGCTCTGAAATGAAAGCTGGGGGCATGTTTAAAAAGGTAAAGGTAAAGGGACTCCTGACCATTAGGTGCAGTCGTGTCCGACTCTGGGGTTGCGGCGCTCATCTCACTTTATTGGCCGAGGGAGCCGGCGTACAGCTTCTGGGTCATGTGGCCAGCATGACTATGCCGCTTCTGGCGAACCAGAGCAGTGCACGGAAACGCCGTTTACCTTCCCGCCGGAGCAGTACCTATTTATCTGCTTGCACTTTGACGTGCTTTCAAACTGCTAGGTTGGCAGGAGCTGGGACCGAGCCACGGGAGCTCACCCCGTCGCGGGGATTTGAACTGCTGACCTCCTGATCGGCAAGTCCTAGGCTCTGTGGTTTAACCCACAGCGCCACCCGCGTCCCAGGGGCATGTTTACAGGGAAGTAAATCTCACTAGGTGCAAAGGGGCTTGCTCCTGGATAAGCACAGCGGGTAGTGGCAGCTTCTCTATCAGGGCAAATCAGAGAGTCAATGTGTTATAGCACTTTAGAGTTACAGACCAGGACTTGCTTGGACATGAATCTCACCGGGAGACCTTGGGCCAATCACTGCCCCTCAGTCTAACCTACCTCACAGGGTTGTTGTGAGCAGGGGGAGAACCATGTATGCCACCTTGAGCTCCTTGGAGGGGAAAAGGTGGGAATATAAATGGAATAAATAAATCAGCCCCCAGCTGGGAAAGCAGCTCTAGACTGCAACAATTAGCTGATAAATTGATTAACTAAAATCCTCTTGATCACTGAAGCTTAATGTGGGAGGATTCCAGACAGATAAAAGAAAGGACTTTTCCGTGCAGAAAGTTCTTCCTAAGGTCTAGTTGGAATCTCCTTTCTTGTCATTTGAATCCATTGGTTTCGGTTCTACCCACAAGAAAACAGGCTTTCTCCATCTTCTATGTGACAGCTCTTTAGATATTTTAAGGTGGCTCTCCTATCACCGCCCCTCCTCCCAGTTTCCTCTCCTCAAGGCAAAACATTCCAGGCTGCACACATTCCAGCCTGCCAATATCCTCCTTAGACGTGGTGCCCAGAACTAGACACAGTATTTCAAGTGGGGTCTCTGCCTGCCCCCTTGGTCATTTACACACAAGCGTCTGGGAGGATCAGAGTGCATATCGGACAAGGGTTGGTATTCTGCAGCCTTAGAGTTGCATGCAGCCCTTACCCTAATTTAAAAAGTGTGTTGCAAGCAATCAGCTCTAGACTTCTGGAGAGAGAGGGGAGCAGGGAAAGTGAGTATCAGAAAGAGAAAGAAAAGGGAACGGAAGAATGAGAGGAAAGCTGGCCCCACCCACTGCTTATATATGGCCTGCTATAGAACATTCCCAAGAGAATGTGGTCATTAGCAGGAAAAATGTTACCCACCCCTGGTATAGAGCCTATGTGGTGGGCATGTAGCAAGATGTGCTAGTTGGTGCATGTTTAGACTGACTAATCTGTGTCCAGTTTGGGGCATCACAGATGTGGAAGGTGTGCTGAGAAGGGCAACCATGTTCTGGAAACCAAGCCTTTTGAGGAACGGTTGACGGAGTTGGGTATGTTTAGCCTGGAGAAGACTGGGGGGGGGGTGATACAAGAACCATCGTCAAATATCTAAAGGGTTGTTACAAAGATGGGAAAACCCTATTTCTTAGGATCCGAACCAATGGATTCAAATTACAAGAAAGGAGATTCCGACTAATCTTTAGGAAGAATTCTGTGATGGAAAGAGTTTTGTAGTTTTTTAGCTTTTTTCATTATTATTATTATTATTATTATTATTATTATTATTATTATTATTATTATTATTATTAAGGAATTTTCTTTTGCAATTTTGGTGTCTATATTTATTTGTATTTGTTTAAAGCAAAATAAAAGTATTAAAAATAAAAATAAGGAAAGAGCCGTTTGACAGTGGAATGGACTCCCGCAGAAATTGGTGGATTCTCCTTCCTTGGATGTTTCTAAACAGAAGCTTTAGCTGTGATTCTTCCATTGCAGTGGGATTGGAATAGATGACATCTGAGGTTACTTTCAACTCTACAATTCTAAGAGTCTGTAAGGGAGATTTGGGAGTGCAATGGAAGCCCTTCCTTCAAGAAGCTCAAAGGGGTAAAATTATCCTCATAGCAACCTTCAAAGCTAAATTGAGACCCTAAGCTTCCAGGGGCCACCCAATAAGATTCAACTCCAAGCAGGGTTCAATAATCCTGCTTTCTCCAGCCTAATACTCTGGCCATTCCCTTATGCTCATTCTTCTTGAAACTCTCAAGCACATCAACTCCTAGGTATGAAACCAACCTTGCATATGCGGTCAAAGGTTTATGGGCATTCTGGGCAATCCTTCAGGAATGGTAAGTGTGAGGCATAGCAGGGTTTATTAATTAAATTAAAATAATATGCAGAAAGGGAAGGAAAATGACGCACAGCCACATAAATGCACAAACAGAAAATTCAAGGGAAATCAACCTCAGATCTGAAAATAACATACCATTTTCACACAGAGACATCCCTGGACCACATAGAATGCTTTAAAAAAAATACGGTACAGGAAGGAATTAGGAGTGAATTCCTACAGCCTCAGCCATTTCAGGGATGATTTGAAACCAGTATCTGGTGGTTGCTTTCTTCCTTTTCTAAAATCAAAACTCACCGCTGCCCTGAAACAACGACAGCCGCCTGATTCTGTAAGGGTTCAATCCTGCGCACGCTTGCTAACAAGCAAATCCCATTGAACTCAGGACTTTATTTCTGTGTTTTAACCTTCAGGCTGGGAAAAGCGGACGGAACCATCCCATCTACAATGGAGGTCGGTTGGAGTTCACCACGGCTCTCTGCCCTTGCTAGAACCTGTCTCACCATAAAATGCAAAAAATAAAATAAAATAAAAATCCAACCATCGCTGAAATCTCTCATCTTCCCTCAACTTCCAAGCATCTCATCCCCTTATCAAAAGACAAAAACAAACCCAACATCCAAGTTTTGCATCCCTATCCCCGAAATTTAAATAACCGCAAAACTTCCTGGAGAAGATGCTCTGATGTTAAGCGGAGAAAGATGGAGAATCGCCTGGGGGAACCGTCTGTCTCTGAATAGATGCTGGGTGGTCAAAGCCCTAAAGGAAGAGGCAGCCACCCTTTTCCCCACCAACAAAGGCTTCCTCGCCATCAAGACCCCAGGATTCCTAGCCTCTCTCCTGCGAAACAGTGAAATCTCCAACAAGCCTTGCCCTCGCTCTGGTCCCGATCGCTCCGGCGTCCGCCCAAACTCACCCGGTTTCTTGGAATCCTGCTCATTAAATAAAAGTTCTAGCTTGTTAGGTTTTGCACGGAGGGCTCTTAACGAGCGCACAGGCGTGGCTTTCATTAGGGGAGTGTCGACACCAGCCGTCAAGAGCAATCCTGGACTGAGGCAGGTCCCTCCAGAGTCAAAGATGTTTAGCAGCAGATCCATTAAGGCCTATTAAGGATCTCTCTCCCACCCCGCCCCACCTCCCCTTTACCAAACGGGAGCTAAATTATTCAGGATCCTCTCGTTCTAAAAGCATTTGGGGAAAGCAGCCGATTGATGAGGACTGGCGTCCATCACTCACTTCTTCTCGGTGCAAACCTGTCAGGTGCAGAGAGAAGGTGCCTTCCAGGCCTCGGATGTTGTCAAGGCGGTGATGGAGGCAGAGAGACTGGTTGATGGATGGCTCAGGATGGGCCAGAAGTCTCTCTCCCTGCTCCTGGTAGAGCCAGAAGTCAGGAGCAGCTTTGCCAAGGATGGGATGGATCCCTTTTCCTTGGCAAACCACAGTATGGAGCGAAAGTCACCTTGGCTAAAAGAAGCAGCAGCAAACTTTGGCCCTAGTCAAACTCAACCTTCTTGTTGCAAGGGAGCGGCAAAATCCCTAAGCAGAAAATGCACAAAATGGATTTCAGCAGGGACAAATGCAAGGTTTTCCACTTGCGACAGGGATAATCAGATGCACAAATATAGGATGGAGGATACCTGGCTTGACACGTGAAAAGGATTCAGGAGTCTTGGTAGAACACAAGGCTAACATGGGTCAACAGTGTGGTGAAGCGTGTGCAATTCTAGGCTGCATCAATGGAAGCATACTGTCCAGATTAAAGGAATAGGACCCTCTCTCTTCCGCCTTGGCCAGACCCCACCTGGAGTCACTGCGGAATCCTGCTGGCAACCAGGACTTCTGGAAAGTATTCCGTTTGCCCAGAAAATGCACCACAATCCTTTCCTTTTCGGCAGAGAGAGATAGTCCCTCGGGTAGAGATCTTGGGATTAAGGCACACCCTGGTTCATCCCCCCACCACCCAAATTTATGGCCTAGGTCAAAATGTTAAGCTATGTGTCTTCAAGTGACCGTTGATAACGATGGGCAGTACAGTGGTACCTCTGGTTGTGAGCGGGATCTGTTCCGGAGGCCCGTTCGCAACATGAATAGAATGCAACCTGCAGCGGCACGTCTGCTCAGGTTGCGATTCGGCGCTTCTGCGAATGCACATGACATCATTTTGCGCGTCTGCACATGCGGCGAAACCTGGAAGTAACCCTTTCCGGTACTTCCGGGTTGCCGCAGGACGCAACCTGAAAAAATGTATCATGAAGCAAACGTAACACGAGGTATGACAGTATTTACCTCCTATCTTAGAAACCGATTTTGAATGTCACATTGTGGTTTGACCAAGGGGTCATAGAAGATAGGGGCGTCACCAGGGGTCAAAAAGATGGTTTATAAATCCAATGGCAAGCCTGTTCCTTTATCATATAAAAGCTTGGTATGTTCTCCTGGGAAGAAGCAAGGAGCTATTTTGGAAGAGCAATGGACAAGCTCTCCCATGAGATTTTCCACCCCCCACTAAAAAAATCCTAGCCCTGTGACATACACCCCCTACAAAAACTGCAGCCATATATTCATTGCATCAACTCATTTATAGGGTGAGAGGCACTACCTGGAGATGCCAGGATTGAACCTTCTGCACACAATGCAAGTACTAGGTCACTGATTTAAGCAAAGTAGGAAGATGTCTCACATGAAGCCAGGCTATTGGTCCATCTACACCGACTGGTAGAGGCTCTCTATGGTGGTAGAGCAGCGTTCTGCTGAAACGCCGGCTTCCAATTCATCAAAAATGCCCCCTCCCTCAAACAGAAAACCCCAGAGACTTCCATTTCTCTGGCTTTAATGAGAATGGCAAAGGTGGTGGATTCTGCAGGAATGAGAGCATCGCCCATTTTTGTCCTCCCTTTTGGTTTATTTTTTTTAAAGCAATGTCCTTCCTTGTTGCATTTCTCATCATAAACGGTAGAGCCCTTGCTTTGCATGCAGAATGTCGCAGGTTCAATCATAGAGGGGACCACAGTGGTCATCTAGCTCAACCCCCTGCAATGCAGGAATCTTTCACACCATGTGGGGCTCGAGTCCATGGCCCTGAGATGAAATGCCTGCCATCTTCACTAAAAGTGCACCAATAAATAAATAAATCTGCTGGTTGCAAAAGGTGCCAGGCCACGTACAGAAGGCACTCTGGATTCCACTTGAGAGCCTGGGCAGAACTAGCACCACAAACAGCTCAAAGGTCCGCAGAGAAATCAGGAAGGAAAGGAACGATATTGAATGCAATTAAGACAATTGTTTTAAGAAGCACACACAGAGAGAGAAAAAATTTTCTGCTAGGCAAATAACATGCATATTTGCTTTTTAAATATTTGCTGATCTTAGCTGTGCATTAGTGATCATTGTTTTATGCTGTTTAGTATACACCTCTTAAGATACTTTTCCAGTTGAGCAGTTCATGATTTCCGCCCCTCCTGAACAAAACACTAAGTGGTATTCCTGTGAGTGGGAGGGTTTTCAGCACCGGGGAGAGGAGCGGGGTGGGGGGCGGGGGCTTCATGTGCAGAGACCCCTGGTAGCCAGACTCCATTAGGTCAGCCAGTGGCACATTCCCGAGCAGCGATCCCGTTAATGCAGAGATTTCCGAGGCTAAGTGGCTGCTCTACTCTCAAAGCTCAGAACGAGGCTGTTTCGCCTTTTATCCCTCTCTTAATGCATTTTCCCCGATTAACAGGGACTGGACGGCCTCCCAGACTCGCTCTGGGGAAAAGCTAATTGGTCTGGATTTTGCCAACACATCAGCACCGACGCACATTGCGCACCCCCTTGCCAGAGGAGCCGCGCGGGCTGTTGCGTCGGGTGGTTGCTGGCGGCGAGGACTCCGGATATCCAATTATCTCAAGGCCCCCCAAATGCTGCTGCCTCACTTAAAGCAACAACCACGGGCAACTCTGTTAAAAGGTGGGAGATGATGCAAACAGACCCTTGCTCTGCATGAAAGCTTGGAGCGCTGTCTGCTGGCCCTGGGCGGGATGCACAAAGGATCTCACCTGATGCAAAAATTGTTTCTAGGTTGCAGAAGGACACAGCCAGCAAGGACACGTTCCCTGCGTGCAGTTCTTAAGTTTATAAAATGAAGCATGCAGTGGCGTAGCGTGGGGGGTGCAGGGGGGGCCGGCCGCACCGGGCGCAACATCTGGGGTTAGGGAAAATCCATGGGTTAGGGGCGCAAATCCACAGGTTAGGGGGCGCAAATCCATGGGTTAGGGGGCGCAAATTACTTGCCTTGCCCCGGGTGCTGACAAACCACGCTACGCCACTGGAAGCATGACCTGGAGGAAGTGGGTAGGGGGGAGTTTTTCTCCCTCTCTCATCACACCAGAACTTGAGGACATCCAATGACGCTGGATGTTAGAAGATGCAGGACGGATCAAAGAAATCCCTTCTTTGCAGAGAGCAGAACTAAACGGTGGAACTCCCTCCCACAGGAGGCCATGATGTCCACCTACTTGGATGGCTTTAAATGTAAAGGTAAAGGTAAAGGGACCCCTGACCATTAGGTCCAGTCGTGGCCGACTCTGGGGTTGCGGCGCTCATCTCGCTTTACTGGCCGAGGGAGCTTCCGGGTCATGTGGCCAGCATGACTAAGCCGCTTCTGGCGAACCAGAGCAGCACACGGAAACGCCGTTTACCTTCCCACCGGAGCGGTACCTATTTATCTACTTGCACTGGCGTGCTTTCGAACTGCTAGGTGGGCAGGAGCTGGGACAGAACGGGAGCTCACCCCGTCGCGGGGATTCGAACCGCCGACCTTCTGATTGGCAAGTCCTAGGCTCTGTGGTTTAACCCACAGTGCCACCCGCGTCCCTTTAATGGCTTTAAATGAGGATTCAACAAATTCATGGGGGAGAGGGCTATTGGTGGCTCTGCCTTGACTCCACTGTCAGAGGTAGCAATGCTTCTGAATACCAGTTACTGGCAGAGCACAAGGTGGGAGAGTTGCTCATGTCCTGCTTGTAGGATTCCTGATTGGGGCATCTGGTTGGCCACTGTGAAAACAAGATGCTGGACCAGATGGGCTATTCAATTGCCTTGGTACAGCAGGCTCTTTAGATGCTCTTATGCGGAAGGCCCCGAGTTCGAATACTGGAAAGGATCAGTGGGCAGGCAACAATACTGGACTAGGCGGAGCCACAGCCTGATGCAGGACGCTTTCGATGTCCACCCCTCTCTACGACTCTCAGCTTACCCAAAGCCTCCTCCTCTCTTAACGCTGTGTATACACATTACCACTTACTCCTGCTCTGCCACGCTTCTGCTGCTGGGGTTTGAAGCTGAGTATGTATGACTCCAACATACAACCCAGAAGCATCCTGTGGCTCCTTGATGAATGCTCCTGCTGGATGCGCTATCCCACAAGCCAGCTTTCCCCTATCCAAAAACAGAAGCTGCACTTATGCTGAGGTGTGTACAGTTTCAGGAGGCCATTGCACATGCTCAGTCGATAGCTTTGGCGACTTAAGAAATTTGGTGCAGGGAAACAAAGCAGGTGAAAGTCATCAGGTTGCTCCCTCTACAGTCTGTACAGCAATGTAGGATGCAACTTGAAATGCAGCAAGGGGAGGATGATACTCTAATGTCTATGTAGCCCCAAAGTAACCCAAGTCTCCTTGTTCCTCCAGCACCCTCCTAGAACACCAACACGGCAACCATAATTCTTCCTTCAAACATCCACGGTTTCCACCCAACCCAGCGATAGAGAACCAGGTTGTTGCACTACAACTCCCACCACTCCTGACCCTCGGCCGTGCTGGCAGGGTCCCCATCTCTGGGTAAAGCCCTTAATCCTTGACAGGATCAAGGGGTTCACTCCCAACCTGAAGCAAAGCCCAATGGTGTGCAAAACGCATTTGCTAACATTCCTTCCCCTGTGTTTCTGTGCTGCTGTCATCTGAGACTGTAATCGCCATGGGGCAGGGAACCCCCCCCCCCCGCTTTTTGTGCTTATTTTACTCTACCAAAAACAATGCACATAGATGATGTATATTAGTGATTCCAAAACCTATCGAGGCCACTGCCCACTTTGTTCCATAGGTAAAGGTAAAGGACCCCTGGATGGTTAAGTCCAGTCAAAGGCGACTATGAGGTTGCAGCGCTCATCTCGCTTTCAGGCCGAGGGAGTCGGCGTTTGTCCACAGACAGCTTTCCGGGTCATGTGGCCAGCAGGACTAAACCGCTTCTGGCACAACAGAACACCGTGATGGAAACCAGAGCACATGGAAACGCCCTTTACCTTCCTGCCACAGCGGTACCTATTTATCTACTCGCACTGACATGCTTTTGAACTGCCAGGTTGGCAGGAGCTGGGAAAGCAACGGGAGCTCACTCCATCACGGAGATTCGAACAACCAACCTTCTGATCGTCAAGGCCAAGAAGGCTCAATGGTTTAGACCACAGTGCCACCCGCGTCCCAGCACCCTCTAACCTATTCCATAAAAAAGCATTATTCAAAATAGTTGTTCGCATAACCCGCTAAGGAAGATAACACCACAGTAAAGTTCAAAGCAGTAACAATTCGTTACACATCTCTTCAAAATCCAGTTGAAACTATTTAGTTTAATTAATTCACCGGATCCAGTGATCCCAGCTTTTCAAAGTCTGATAGACATTTACATCCCAGTGCCCCCTTGGCTGCCCCTTTCCCTCATTCAACTTGTTTTTATTATTGCTTGTTAGCCACCCTGAGCCCGGCCTTGGCTGGGTGGGACAGGGTATAAATAAAAATTATTATTATTATTTATTATTATTAGCGCTCCCCAGGTAATCCCACCACCCCCTGGGGGCATTGCAGCCCACTTTGGGAACCATTGGTGCATATAATAATTAATCATGTTGCATTTGCTCACAGTCAACTGTGACGCCCTGCCTCCCCATCTCCTTCCTGTCGCTGCTGATATTTAAACTGCAGCGTCCTTGATGCAGGGACCTTTGCACTCCTGTTTAGGGTTGTTCCGAAAAGTCTCAGGCACAAGGACGCTATATTAAATAAGATTATTTTAAAATATGAAACAAGGAGGCAAAAATGTAAGTGCCAGGAAACAGCAGGAAAGAAAGTTTTTCTAAAATACTGGACAGGTAGAAACCTGATCATTTGACAGGCCATTTGACTCAGCATCATGCAATATCAGCTGGCATTCATCTAAGTTAACACCAAGTTGGAGACACTCAAGGGTCAATGTAGAGTCGGCATTAAATATCTTGTTGCATTCAACATGCTCAGTTCCCCCCAATGCAAATAGCAGCTCCAGGAGGAGAGGGTTTATCAGGTTTAGATTCCCCTGCCCACCAGTTCCGATCCTGTCCAAAGGCCCCATGTGGCAGCTATTTCCATTTTAAAAATATTTTTAAAATGGACAATAAATGTAAAAGCGCATTTCACTACATGCAACATGGCCTTTGAGCCAACTGAAACAAACCAATCCATCAGTAATCAGTTTAAACCATACTTTATGTGTTTAAAACACACCTAAAGTGCTGGATGGGAGTCACCTTATCCTATAGCAGCAGAGCAGACAAAGTCCTTTACACGTGCAGATTCAATTTCCCCTTGAAATTTGCAGCACACTTTGTCCTCACTCAGGTAAGCTAAACCATGGCATTGCAGTAGGCAAGCAAACTGTCAGGTTCCCAGAGAGGAGATTGCAGCCACCTTTCTCCCTGAAGAATGTTTTTGCTCCTGTGCTACACTGAGTTAAGTTGTGGTTTGGCTTAGCACATTGTCCAAATCTGGGCTCGTGGTTTTAGCTCTCTCAGCCAGACCTGAGCTACAAACCATAGGGCAAACTTTGCTTACTAGCTTGTGGTTTGTCTGGAGGAAGCAAAATTATGAGCCAGGGTTCAGGAGGGCTGTGTGGTCGCCTGGTATTTGTTTGCAAACTAGCACCTTTTCTTCATTTGGGTGAAAAGGGTGATGCCGGCCACCTACTTCAAGGACCTGGACACATTCTAAGCAGACAATACACTATTTACATCTCTAAATAGCTGCCAACTTTGAAAGCAGGTTTTCCTTAAGAATGGCTGCCAACTTGATTGGTCGAGCATTTTCCAGGGGAAACTAAGACCCCAACCACCCCCACTCCTTGCCACTGGTACAAATTTATTTATTTACTTATTACTTTATTTACTTATTGAATTTGTATACTGCCCTATACCCCACAGGTCTCAGGGCAGTTCACAAGATAAAACATAACATACATAATAAAAATATAGACAAGAACAAGAACAACCAGATAATCAGATCCACATTGAAGTGAAGAGACCATCAGGCGTATAAATCAGAGAGGGAGCCAGTTTGACTCTGAAGGATGAGCAGACACAGCATCAAAAGAGGCCCTCCAAGATGATTACGCCATCCTTGGAGCCATACAAGCAGGTATTTTGGGAATATGTTGGTACACCCTTCAAAATACTGTAGAAAATAAGTTTGCAACATCATATCTCTGAGCATTTCACAACTGGGTGGTAGCAGGCATTCAAAGAGGACCATTATTGTCCTCCCCCTCCGAAAAGAAAATGGAGATGTGGTGATGAAAGATACACCTGTTGCATTTCTGCCTCCGATACAGCAGGTGGAAGAGTGACTCTGAGCAGTGGAGGGAGAGATGCGGAGTTAACCACAATGAACCAGCAGCTACCTGTGCAGAGACACCCAGACTCAGGTGCATTGAGAAAAGAAACGCTGGTGGCATTACCTGTAAAATTGGAGCTGTCTTTTGGGACTCCCGTAGCGAGCACTTCCGAAAGCAGAAGGGAGAGAAAGAAGAAAAGATCCACAAGTCACAGTAAAAAGAAACCAGCGCACGCACACAAACACAAAGTAGACCTCTCTGGGATCCCAGTCAAAGATTCATTGCTCATTTGCTTCCTCTCTCTGTTATGGTCCTGCTGGTCTACTTCTTTGATACAACGGCGCCACCAAGTGGAAGAGGTTTGCACTTCTCTGTAAATTTGACTGCAAATCTTTACGTTTGCAGAGATCGTCATTCCAGCGTGTGTTTGCGGCTCACCTGCACAGGGTCCTGGACCTAACTGCATGGAGGGCAGGGAGGAGGGACCTGTGTGGGAAGGGCAGTTGGCACAAGTTGCACAGCAAACCAAAGAGAGGGGTTTTCACACCCAGCTCTCAGGTTTTTGACATACGAGCGCTAGGAACTCTTGTGCAAACAAACAGCCAGCAAAAAGTGAGAAGTGGGCAAACTTCGGTGCAGGAAAAAATCAGCACAGGTGTAAATCTTATCAGCACACCTGCTTGCATTCACCCCTAGCCGGCTTCGCTTCTCACTTTAGGACAGTGATGGCCAAACTTGGCCCTCCAGCTGTTTGGGGACTACAATTCCCATCATCCCTGACCACTGGTCCTGTTAGCTAGGGGTGATGGGAGTTGTAGTCCAAAAACAGCTGGAGGGCCAAGTTTAGCCATCACTGCTTTAATTTCTGGTGGCAAGAACTGCTCTGCAGTGGAACAGATGACCACAGAAGGCAGGGGACTCTCCTCTGTTGGAGGTTTTTAAGGAGAGGTTGGATGGCCATCTGTCAGGGATTCTTTGCTGCACGGCGGAGTGGGTTGACTAGATGGGGGTCCCTTCCAACTCTACAATTCTACGATCTCTTCTGTTCTCTGCCATCAGACTTCAGATGGTAAGATCCTTGGAGCACAGAGAGGATGCCCACAAAGGAGTTTTACGGATGCTCCACCCTTTAAGTATTCTGGTATGTTCCATTGCCCCCAACACACACTTGGTCCTCTTATGCGGAGTGGAATTGAACAAAGGAGGGGCGGGGGTGGGGAATAGATCCCGAAGTCTACAAAAGATTGCACGATGCAGGGGAATCCCTTTAGTACTACCTTTCACGTCTGCCAGAAGTATTCAGAAACCCCATCAACATTTCAGACAGTAAACAGCACTTTCAGCTTCCTGAAGATGCTGGAAGCTTGACCTCTGTCTATAATGACCACTCCCTCCACCGGCAATCTCAGGTGGTGAGTGCAGAAAGAAGTGGAGTCAAAAACAGGGCAACTGAGAAACAAGAGCTTCCACAGGGGAACCCTGCTTCCCCGTTCGGTTTCCAGGGAAGCCCCAAGCCACAGCTTTGGCGCCACCACAGAAGAAGACATGCCTCTGTGTCCAGCATCAGCCAAACGCCTCCCTCCCACCTTGGTCTCTTGTTCCCCATCCTAGGATGATGGGATATCCAGCCAGGTGATGTGGAAAAAGGCCCACTTGTTTGTCTCTATGGCAACCTCTTTGGACATGTAAATGGAAGTACTTAACCGGCCAACCAAGGCTATTACCTTAACAAAGGACCCGATCTGACTGGGTCACCAGCTTCCTCTTGTAGATTCCAACGGCACAGTAACAGGATCACAGCTTTGGAAGGGATCCATAGGTATCATCCACACTGCCCCCACCTCCAAACTTCTAACAAGACATTTCCAAGTCTGGTTCCCAGTTTGCAAATCATGGTTTGCAAGGTCTCAACATTCCCACTGACCTACGACCCTATGTTACTCAAAAGTTTGCATGCCATCCAAGATGATTCAGTGCACATTTACTGAAGCAATTATGTTCGAAATGAAGGATCTTGTGGAACAATAGTCTGGCCTACGATTCGTGTCAACATTTGGCAGAGGCATTATCCAATATGATGAAAGAGAAAGCTGGTGGGCTGCCCTTAATTCACATCCAGGGGCAAATGACTGTCAGAATTAGAGCTGAGTTGCTAACTTTGATGGGGAGAGGTTCAGAAATCAATGGAATGACATTAAGAACCAATGGAGATTTTTCTACATATATGGTATCCTTGTTCTGGGATGACAACATTTTAGATTAAAGTTCTTAAGGCTATTTAAAAGAAGAAGAAAAACGCTCTAGGTATTGCATTTTTAGACCCAGAGGTAGTTTTGATCATCTTTCTGAACTTGCAGGGAAACATATAGTGACACTCATAATGTGCCTAGTTTATGAGTTAAAAGAAGAAGCTAGTATTGAATTTTGCATTGGAGTACTTAGCACTGGGGTTACAATCTACAGCAGGGTCACATTCATTCCACAGTAAATATAAAACGATGCACCCAAGGAATCCAAACTTTACTCATGGAGAGGCAGAAAGGGGCCCTTTTCCCCCAAAGTGTCGAAGACCTTACTCAACCTCCCCTGCGACTTCTGAGATTTCAGAAAACAGCAATCAGACACTGTTCATATGGGCTAGAAACCTGACACACACCCCCACAAAAAAAACACGAAGTGGAAACCATCAGAAAACTGACAGAATCTGCATTCAGTACCATCCCCTTTCCTGCAAAATTGTGGCTTCCCCATTGCCTTTATCTAGCCCTGGAAAGTAGGAAAACGTGTCTGAAGCTCACCTGTAGATCATGCCTGGGGAGCCCGTCTGCCTGTTCGAGAATCTAGCCGGAGAGTCCGTGGTGGATTCCGGATACATGGAGCCCAGCCTCCCGGTTCCAGTTCAAGTTTTTTCAACACCCACTAAAGGAAGCAGGGAAGAGGAAGAGAGAGGAAGGACAGAGTTAGGCAATGCATACACCAGCCCATCAGCTTACACAACAGAGGCCAAGGATTGCCATTATCTTCCCCTTGCTTCCAGGCTGTCGTCCTCCTCACGAAGATGGGTGCCACACACAAAACAGGTCTCACTTTTACCCTAAGATCCACTGCAGACCCTAAGATCTGCTGCTCCAGAGAAGCGGACACGGAGCAATGGATCCAAACTGCAGGAAAGAAGATTCCACCTAAACATTAGGAACATTAGGAAGAACTTCCTGACAGTAAGAGCTGTTCGACAGTGGAATTTGCTGCCAAGGAGTGTGGTGGAGTCTCCTTCTTTGGAGGTCTTTAAGCAGAGGCTTGACAACCATATGTCAGGAGTGCTCTGATGGTGTTTCCTGCTTGGCAGGGGGTTGGACTTGATGGCCCTTGTGGTCTCTTCCAACTCTATGATTCTATGATTCTATGATTCTATATTGAACAGGCAGGGAAGCGGGGAGGAGGAAGAGGATCCCAGTGAAGAGTGTAGCTGGGACTGGGACACACTGGGGATGAAGGAGAGGTTGGTGTAGGAAGTACTCATGGGGTGATGGAGGATGGAGAGGGGATGGGGGTCAGTGCACAGGAACCAGAGCAGCAGGACCCATCACCTGAGCCAGAGGAGCTCCTTTCTCCCCAAACACGGCAGGCTCTGAGGCATAGGGAGCAGCAGGGGGGATGCTCCAGGAGGCTGAGGCAGGCAAGGGCACCCAGCCCAGCTCCCTTGCTGGCCAGGTGGGGCTTGCTAGCTCTGGGAGGAAGAGTGCGATTCCTCAGCTGAAGTAGGCTCAGGACAGGTGAGGGTCACATGCCTCATCAAGCTCAGATGCTGTCATCAGCAGGCAAAGTACACAAGGGAAGCAGAGCTGAGCTGCTGTGTCTGTTCAGCTTCCCATGTTGGTTGGACCATGGTTTGGATGGTCCAGGGAGCTCTTCAGGACTGTTCTTGTGTGGGACTAATCTCCATGAGCCCTGGCCCTTGGATCAGCTGCAGAGGCAGGAACCTGGTCTCACTGGACTTTAGAGCTGTTAGCTTTCCAGACTACATGCTAGCATCTGTTGTGGAACCATGCACACCAGCGAGACCAGCCGTCAGGTATCCTGTGGTTCAGGACAAAAACAAACAAATACAGTGGTGCCTCGCAAGACGAAATTAATCCGTTCTGCGAGTTTCTTCGTCTTGCGGATTTTTCGTCTTGCGAAGCACGGCTATTAACGGCTTAGCGGCTATTAACGGCTTAGCGGCTATTAACGGCTTAGCGGCTGTAAGAAAAAGGAAATAAACTCGCAAGAACTCGCAAGACGTTTTCGTCTTGCGAAGCAAGCCCATAGGGAAATTCGTCTTGCGGAACAACTCAAAAAACGGAAAACTCTTTCGTCTTGCACGTTTTTCGTCTTGCGAGGCATTCGTCTTGCGAGGTACCACTGTAAACTCCCTGCATATCAAAAGCCGGTGCCTCAAAGCCAGTGCCTCAAGGTAACACTATGCCTTTCTCCCAGAAGTGCTAGGTTTCTACATGCAAGGGTTTTTTTGTTTATATGGAAGAATGACACAAAAGCTATTGCTTGCATACACTCTTCTGGCAGTCTGAAGCAAGATTTTTTTCATAATTCTAATGCCTCCATCTGCGTAACAGCCAGACTGACTTGCAGAAAAGTGCAAAGGGGTAGGCAGGTTCGTTCAGCAGGAGAATTCGGCTGCTAATTACTTAACTTTATGGTTAATTTAACCCAGCGGACGAAGTGGGGAAGTTGTGCCAGAACCATCTGTGTAGAGGAGGACATTGAAAGGCTGTTTGTCACTTTAAAAAATAATAATTCTCAGTTCAGGAAACAGATATTTTACAAGATCCAGCTTCACTTAAAAGAAGACCTTGCTTGTTTTTGTTTTATTTTATTTTTCATTCCTGGTTGCGCATACAGCAATGCTGATTTAGCAATCAGCGGTTGACGCATCTCTTTCTGTGTTCTCTTTTTCGTTCAGATTTTGCAAGCCCTCATTCTGTACAAATGTTTCCATTTAAAAAGAACCTTCAAAAACCCACCACGTAACTCAATTCCCCGTTATTGCTAAAAACAGCGCAGCAATTGAGAATAAATTAACCAGGCAAGCAGCAGTATGAAAAGCACGAAAGAGGTGGGTGGTTGTGTGGGTGGGTGGAGGCATGTCAGGGGAAAGAATTAAAGCAGAAAACCATTTAAGGATTGTAACAGATTTAAGGTGCCAGGAATATCAAATCAGGAAAACTGGTGGCTGGATTCGAGTGCTTCACCTGCCATATCACCACAAGAGGGAGCTGTTGGTCTCTTAACTGCTCTTGAGCGCCATCAAAGTGGCTGGCTGAAGGAGGTATTGCACCCTGTCTGACTTAAGCGGGCTTTCTTTTTAGCGGACACAAAGGCCCAATAAGGATATGTAGCGTTGGAAAAAGGTTCAGTAAAGGGCAACCAAAATGATGGCGGGGATGGATTGAGGCACCTATAGGGAGAGGTTACAGCATTTAGGGCGGCATAGGCAAACTTGGCCCTCCAGCTGTTTTGGGACTA
>JAXCMG010000016.1:45804817-45842317 GCA_034642415.1 Podarcis siculus | reverse complement strand
CCAATCGTTGCACGCCGTATACCACCCTGCCAAAATCCTGTAATATTTTTTTTTTTACAGCATGAATGCTCTGGTTTGTTTATTGCCCTGAATTTAGTTGTGCAGGATGAGAGGTGCCCTTCGAGATGGCACAATAATGCACTTACACCGGGGCAGCATCACAGAGCAACTATTAAAGAAGAATGATGTACCAAAGCCAACACCATTTCCTGTGCCAACACCATTTCTGTATTGTAATGCAATATGTGAAAACCAATAAAGAAAAGCAAAGAAGAAGAAGAATGACGTGTGGTTGGTCCAGTATAAACCTACAGCTAGTATTGCATTCATGAATGGTGGCAGAATATAGTAAAGGTAAAGGGACCCCTGACCATTAGGTCCAGTCGTGACCGACTCTGGGGTTGCGGCGCTCATCTCGCTCTATAGGCCGAGGGAGCCGGCGTACAGCTTCCGGGTCATGTGGCCAGCATGACCAAGTCGCTTCTGTCAAGCCAGAGCAGCGCACGGAAACACCATTTACCTTCCCGCCGGAGTGGTACCTATTTATCTACTTGCACTTTGACGTGCTTTCAAACTGCTAGGTTGGCAGGAGCAGGGACCGAGCAACGGGAGCTCACCCCGTCGCGGGGATTCGAACCGCCGACCTTCTGACTGGCAAGTCCTAGGCTCTGTGGTTTAACCCACAGCGCCACCTGCATCCCTTAGTGGCAGGATATATCCCCCCCCCAAAAGCACATCTGGAGGGGCCACACTTCATAGTGTTAAGTTTTGTTTGTATCAGTTTATTGGTAAACTGCACAGGGGACCTTTTAAGAATGCAAGGAGAGCTTGCTGGATCAGGCCAATGGCCCATCTAGTCCAGCCTCCTGTTCTCACAGTGGCTGACCCGATGCCTGGGGGAAGCCCACAAGCAGGATTCGAACACAAGGCTCCTCTCTCTTCCTGTGGTTTCCAGCAACTGGTATTTAGGAGCATTGCTGCCTCCAGTTGTGGAGGCCGAGCAGAGCCTGTTGGAAGTTTCAGGACAGATAAAAGAAAGGACTTCTTCATGCAGGGCATATTAAAACTATGGCACAGTGATGGCCGCCAACGTGGATGGCTTGAAAAGAGGACTGGATAAAGTCAATGACTAGTCTCTACAATGGCTATGTTCTGCCTCTATGGTTGGAGGTTGCAATGATTCTGAATACCACTTGCTTTGCCACCTGGAAAGTAAACCACGCTGTATCTACACAAAAACACACACACACTGTCCATGAGAATTTCACCCAAATTTTATCTGGCCCCTGCTCATTTTCAAACACTATTATACTAGTATTATTGTTATAATTCATATTTGTATACTGCCCTATCTCCGCAGGTCTCGGGGCGGTTCACAACATAAAATCGCAACATAAAAACACAAAATATAATAGAAACGAAAACAAAAACAAACTAATAACCCCCCCCAAAAAACACATTTATTTTCTCATTATTATTTATACCCATCCGACATATATAAAAACATAATAAAACTACACAGGGCTGCCTTCCGGTGTCTTCTAAAGGTTGGATAGTTACTTATCTGCTAGGTTCGGGGGTCGCGTAACTCCATACCCTCCAAGCTTTCTCTGATGAAAATAGGGACGTCCTAAGGAAAAGCGGGACTATCTAGGATCAAATCAGAAACCAGGACGGCTTCAGTAAATCCAGGACTGTCCCTGTAAAATAGGGGCACTTGGAGGGTCTGTGTTTATGAAAATAATTAGATACCACTGTTCATAAAAAGGGGGGGGGGGTGAGGAATCCAAGCAGTTTACAACCAGTCATTAGTTTCCTGCGCATTAAGTATGAATGGTGGGTAAAGTTTGCCCCTGCTGACCTGGGAGCTTCAAGTTTCTCAGCATCCTGATTTTAAGGCCATTACGGCCAGCTTCAGTTTCATCAGGTTAAAAGCTTCTGCCAAGGAAATCCAGCACAGCTACAGCTCCCTCAGAGAGAGGGGTCTTTAGGCCAAGGAGAGAGAGCGGCGAAGACGCCCTGGGTTGAAAGGCGTCATGGAAAAAGAGGCTCACAGAGACAGTGTTCTTCCTGAGTTCACTCCAGGATAGGGACATATTGTTGCACAAACCGCAATCTCCAAGTGGCGTGTGTTTCTTGGAATGAGGGTTGGCGGAGACTGTGGTGTCTTTAGTACGAATGGTTTTATGTACACATATACAGAAGCCGAGCATTGGAGGGATGGGCTCACAGCTTTAATACCTCCAACCGACTTTGCTTTCTCATTCAGTTTCCAGAGAAGCACCAAGTCACAGTTCTTTGGGTCCAGTACAGAGCAAGGCCTGCCCTCCATCTTCCAGCATCAACCAAAAATCACACACGGAACATCTGGCAATTGCTCTTCACCTTACAAGGTGATATCACTTCCCATTAGGTGAGGAGAGTTACCCCCCAATTATCTCTATGGCAACAGAGAGAAGAAGAAGAAGAAGAAGAAGAAGAAGAAGAAGAAGAAGAAGAAGTTTTATTTATTTATACCCCGCCCTCCCCAGCCAAGACCGGGCTCAGGGAGGCTAACACCAGGTATAAAACAATTGATTAAAATACAACTTAAAAACAAGATTAGAATAGAACATTAAAATGCAGCCTCATTTCAGTATAAACTCAAATCAAAAAATTTTGGGGGATGAAAACATCAAATCTTCAACATCTTTCTAATGTAAATGACATTACTGCACTGGCCAGGGTCTGGTTGCGCTGGTTGGCTCTTATAGATTCTACACTCACCTACGCAGGGTCACAGGTTTGAAAGGGACCCACAGGCACCATCCAGACTGACCCCCCAAAACTTAAAACACTATGAAGCTGTTTAATATCAGTCTATTTGATCTACTCTTGACTGATAAAAGTTCTTTCCCAGCCCAAAATTTGGGGGAGATGTCTTGGACTCTGGTGCTGCCCTGCTGTGGAGAACGAGACCCTCTTGAGATGACCATGCTGTAAGATCTGGACTCCCTCCATCTAAATTCAGGTGTAAATAGGTGACTAAATTGTACTTCCTTAAAGCTACGACAGCCTCCGCTGTGTCTTCAATTCTTCAAAAGAGCGTAGAGCCTGCTTGGCAGAGATTGGGATGTTGTTTGGGTACTTTTCAAGAGAAAAACAGGTACTCACCCATACCATCTCCTGTCCAAGAGAGAAGCGAGTAGTGGTAAGGGATGAGTTAGGGACTTTGAGGGAGATCCCTGCCCAGGCCCATGCAGAGCTTGTATGGGGCAGGAGTCCCTGATCAGCTGGCACGGGGCATTCTTGGCATGGCAGTGTAATTCTGGCAGGCCCCTGGTGGCGCCCACCTCCCCCCAGCTGGCTTAGCCCTCTGAGGTCAGGGTAAATGTACCCAGCTGCCCTCCTGCCTCTGTGTGTGTCTTGCCCATGTCCCAAACATTAACTGCCTCTAAGATTCAGTAGCCTGCATATAAATGAAGCCTGATTCCTTCTGCCAAAGGTCCTATCCCAGCAGAGTTTCCCAAGGCAACAAATATGGAGACAAAAGCATGCTCACTGATCGCCATTTTTATATTCTGACCCTAGCAGGGAGGAGGCTGGCATGGAGATAAGTCAGCATCCAATTCAACACCAGCTAGACTTTTTTGGGGGTTTACCTCCTACACAGGATGTTAATACTTAATGCAATTCCTCGCTCACGGGAGGAAACTTAACAAAGGTATTAGAATCTTTTCTTTGCCAGCTGAATGGGAGCCAACAGTGTGCTGCTGCTGCTAAACAAGCTAATGCAATCTTCGCTGCATTAAGAGAAGCAGAGTGTCCAGCTCGCAAGGAGTAATAATTCCACTCTGTTCCATGCTAGTCAGGCTGCAATCTGGAGGGCTGTGCCCAGCTCTGGGCACCGTATTTTAAGAAAGATATTGACAATATACAGTGGCACCTCGGGTTACAGACACTTCAGGTTACAGACTCCACTAACTCAGAAATAGTACCTCGGGTTAAGAACTTTGCTTCAGGATGAGAACAGAAATCATGCAGCAGCGGCACGGTGGCAGTGGGAGGCCTCATTAGCTAAAGTGGTACCTCAGGTTAAGAACAGTTTCAGGTTAAGAACAGACCTCCAGAACGAATTAAGTTCTTAACCCGAGGTACCACTGTAGTGCATGTTCTTTGAGTGGGGATTGGGGGGGCGGTTTGTCAGGCAGGATGGGGGGGGAGGGGAAATAAGAGGATCAGAATGGAGCCGATGGATCAGGTCAACAGTCCAGCATCCTGCTCTCAAAGTGGCCAACCAGAAGCTCCAGTGGGAAACCTGCAAGCAGGACCTGAACACAAGAGCCCTCTCCTCTCTTGCAGCTTCCAGCAACTGGTATTCAGAAGCACTGTTGCCTCCGACAGTGGAGGCAGAACATAATCATCATGGCTAATAGCCATTGATAGCCCTCTCCTCAAGGAATTTGTCCAATCCCCTTTATAGGCATCTAAGTCGGTGGCCGCATTGCTTCCTGCAGGAGCCAGTTCCATAGTCTAACTATGGAACGGATTGTGTGCAGTGCTACTCCTACGCAGAGTAGAACCGTTTAGGTTAATGGTTGTAAAGACTCTGTTTTCCTTGTATGGGCATGTTTTGTTACTTGAATTTAAAAACCAATTTTTAGAAAAGCTATCCATGTTGGTGGCCACCATTGCCTCCTGTGGCAGTGAGTTCCATAGCTGAACTCTGCACTGTGCGAAGAAGGCCTTTCTTTTTATGTGCCCTGAATCTTCCATTTTATCTATGCCATGCAAAGTTCTACAAACTTCTACTTTAGTTGAGATTCCTCAGTTACAGGGAGTTGGACTAAAAGACCCCAAGGGTCCCTTCCGACTCTACAATTCTACGGTTATGCTCTCTCCCTGCTCCCTAGATCATTTTGGTTGCCTTTCTCTGAACCTTTTCCAAATCTACAATACCCTTTTTAAGGTGACGTGACCGGAGCTGTGTGCAGTAGTCCAAATGCAGTCGCACTATAGATTTGTAAAACAGCTTTAATATATTGGCAGCTTTATTTTTCAATTCGTTCCCTGAAGATCCCTAGCAGGGCAGATGCCTTTTTACACCACTGTTGCTCATTAGTCCTGTGAAATTGCTGGGCATGTTAATCTTTCCTGAAGAAGAGAAGGAGGGGCATGATAGATCTCTAGGGTGCTGTCATGCCACAAAAGACAGGGTAAAGATTTCAGCTCAACGGTAGCACAAACTTTAACCCCATTTGCCCTATACAGTGGTACCTCGGGTTAAGAACTTAATTCGTTCTGGAGGTCCGTTCTTAACCTGAAACTGTTCTTAACCTGAGGTACCACTTTAGCTCATGGGGCCTCCCGCTGCCACCCCTGCACGATTTCTATTCTCATCCTGAAGCAAAGTTCTTAACCCGAGGTACTATTTCTGGGTTAGCGGAGTCTGTAACCTGAAGCGTCTGTAACCCGAGGTCCCACTATATATTGAAAGCAATATCCCACCACTTGAAAAAGCTAAGGCTTCCACTGAAGAATCATGGGAAGTGTAGTTTCTTAATGGTGGTTAGAGTTGCTAGAAGACACTCACACGCACACCCATTAGTTTATAGAAAAGATAAGGCAGAGAGGACACATGTTGGAAGTTTATAGAATTACGCCTGGCAAGGAGAAAGCAGACAGACAAAAGGTTTTCTTCCCTCACTCATAGCACTAGAACTTGTGGACCTGAATGTTGGAAGATTCAGGACAGACAAAAGCAAGTCCTTCTCCATGCAGCACCTAGTTTAAACTATGGAACTCACTGCCACAGGAGGCAGTGATGGTCACCCACTTGGATGGTGGACAGTAGTAGCCATGATGGCTATGCTCTGCCTACACAGCTGGAGGCAGCAATGCTTCTGAATACCAGTTGCTGGAAACCACAGAAGGGGAGAGGGCTCTTGTGCTTGAATCCTGCTTATGGGTTTCCCACTGGGGGCAACTGGTTGGCCAGTGTGAGAACAGGATGCTGGACTAGATGGGTCATTGGCCTGATCCAGTAAGCTCTTTTTATGTTATGTTCACTTTCTTCATGTCTCTAAAATGCCACTGAATAATTAGGACACTCTCTCCTCCCTACAGCACCTTATTTTATCCTCACGGTTGCTTTTGCTCTTGAATATTAGAGGGCTGGTGGGGAAATTGTTGTCTTTCTACTGGTACCCAACAGAATTATCCCATCCTCCCGGCTAAAAGGCTAACTGTGTAATTGAAATGTCACTAGGCAGAAATTTCTCTTGCATGCCCCGATCTTCCATCGCAAACTCATTTTCTCTGAGCTGAGAAATGGCGGGACGTCAAGCCAAGCCAAAAATATCTAGCAGAAGCTGGGAATTACAGAAGCATGAATTTTAATAAGTGGGAAGAAAAGCTGCTTTCTCCCCATGGGCACATCAGGAAGTCATTGCTCCTTGACTGTGGCCAGAGTGTTGGCAACAACTGCAGCTTACAGAAGGAAGTTCACACGGAGCTCAGAGCACTGGTCTATCTAGCAGCCTCCTCTATCCCCCTTTTCAGAACCCCTCCAGTTAGCAAAAAGCAAACAAAGGGCTACACACCACCCATCACACAGAATTTAGAAAGTCCCAGGCTGAGTTCCTGGCAGCTCTAGGTAGGGCCGGGAAAGCCCCATCTGAAAACCTGGAGAGCCACTGCCTGTCACTGCAGCCAGTACTAAGCTAGACAGAGGAATGCTTTTACGCTGTAGAAAGGAGTTTCCTATCTTTCATATTGTGCTGTGATTAAAACAGCCAACAGCGCTCAAAACTAAAACTGGGTACTGAAATGAAACAGGCAGACCTTAGCAGATCTATGGCAACATGCGAATTCCACAGTACAAAACTGGAAATTGCTCTCTTCCTGTTTTTGTTGGCACAGTCACCCGCCGCAGCTCCCCACTGCCCTGCCTGCACCCTAAACTGGTCCCACCGAGTGCTTTGCCAGCAGCCTCTCTCAAAGTGGTGCACTGTGACGTCCGCTGCCCGTCCACAATCAGGGCCACCAACCCTTCTCAGCAGTTTCCTTCGCCGCTGCCTTGCGTTACAGAATCTTAGCTGTTCCCCATCCTATCCTTTTCCTGTCAAAGTGCAATTAATTTCAGGGCAGAGACGCAACACTTGTGCCTGACAGATCGCCCTCCTTCCTCCCAGATGCACTGCAGGTGATGTTCAGGCAGCTGCGTCTCCCCCCACCGATTGATTTCAACCCAGTCCTTTCTTCACTTCCACCCTCAGCTTTTGGCAGCACCGGAGGAAAACCACAAGAGAACAGAGAGAACAAAGGGCAGAGGAGAATCTGTGTGCTAAAATGTCCCCTTCCTTTAAAAAAACCCCACAAAAAAACAAAACAAACAGAATCCAATTTGTTTTCCTTGCACCAGAAAAAGGGGCAGCCTAGTTTTTCTAGCTAGATGCCATGGAAACGGCTATGCCGATTAGCTGGTCAACCTGGAAACACACGGGCCTGGAATTAACCGCAAACTATGAGCTGCAGCAAAGGAGAGATTTCTTCTGCCAGTGGCAGCACATCGGTCCCGCATTCCACCTCTTCAATGGTCCTAAAAGAATGTGGGGTTTGATGCTGCAAGGAACATAGACTGCAGAAAATAATGGGGGACGGAGTTAATAACAGCTATTGGCAGTACCATGGGGGAAGGACTTTACAGGGGCACTCCAGGGAATGTATATGTGTGTGTGTGTGTGTCCACAAGTGCATGTTTTGGAGAAAGCAAAAGAAAACACGTTAAAGAGCAAAACCACTACCTCCCCCTCCCCAAATCCATTAAGTCCCAGAGTCTAAAATAAGCCAAGTCCACTATTTGGGTTCTGCCTTTTGTCTTTCAAAGAGGCCAGCCTCCTCTGCCTCTTTGGTTGCTTCCTAGAAGCCCCACAGTGGCTGCAGCCCTCTATACATGCTTCCAGCGGAGCAAGTTCCCTTGAACCCAACGGGACACGCTCTTTCTGATGAAACATGCATAGGATTTCCCAAGAGCCCAGCAAAAGCACCCGGGCACACACCGGCTTCCTGTCGCCCTGCATCTGCCGGAGAGAGAAGTGAGCTCAAGGAGAAATCGTCGCCTGCAGCAAAGAAAGGAAATTGGGGAGGCGGGCGGAGGAGAGAGCTTCCAAAACAGGGGAGGGAGAGAGGTCACCCCAGAAGTCAAAGGGAATAAGAGAGAGAGAGAGAGAGAGAGAAAGAAAGAAAAAACCCGCACCTACCTTAGATGTTGTCGCTTCTTTTCTAGACCGGCAGTCAAGAAAAAAAGCAAGCGGCAAAGTAAAGGAGACGCGGGCGGTGGATCTAGCAAACAGGCATGGTGGAAAAAATGAAATAAGCCAGACGGCTGGACGGACGAGCAATTGGGGAGGGGGGGGGGTAGCAGGGCAAAAAAAGAACAGAGAAAGGTGTTCTCTTTCTACCCCATTCCTTTCCAGGTTCTAGACAGGCCACTTATTTATTTATTTAGTATGGGCAGAGAGAGAGAGAGAGAGAGAGAGAGAGAGAGAGAGAGAGACGAGCCGAAATCCATTTGGCAGTGCGTGGGCAAGAGAGATGCAGCCCCCTCCCTTCCCTCTCTCTCACTGCCGCAACAGCCTCGTTTGTACCTTCAAAGCCTGAGTCAGCAGGAATCTGCTCTGCCAGCCATCGCATTGGCAGCTGATGCTGTTTTTGTAAATTCTGCCTCGCCCCCCCCCCTACTCCTGACACACTACTCCTCCCGGATTGCGGCTAAATGTGGAGATGGTTTGCTCCGGAGGCGTCTGCTGATTAATTGTGTGGGCATCGGAACACGGCAAAGAGGAGAGCCCCCACCCCATCCCCGTGCGGCTGCGAGACAGGTGTCGCAATGGTCAGGTGATGGGGAGCTGGGTGGGCAGGCGGGGGGGGGGGTGGTGGCAGCAGTTAGCTGCTCCCAAAAGTTCAGATTTATCTCAGGGTGAAGATCCGGAGGATGTGGGAGCAGAGGAAGAGAGGACACTGTTGGCTCCATACTCTGGGAGAAGGCCAAGGGACAATGGGATTAAACCTACCGATGAGGCAGATTTAGGTAAAACTCCTGGCAAGAACAATCTCCAGGCTAGCCACTGACTTTTGGCAAAGTCCAAGTCAGTCCAACTGGCTTAACTTGCCAGAACTGTCTGCTCTGTCTCCGAGGGCTTCTCCAGGGTCTTGGGCAGAGATTGTACCTGGAATCTCCTGCATGCAAGGTGTGGGGTCAGCCTACAGGGGATGGAAAGAACACCAGGTTCAAGGTGCTTGTACAGTATTTATTTATTCAAACAACTTGGGTCCAGGATACCTCAAAGAACGCTTGATCCTTTATATCACTGCTTGATCAGTGTGGTCTTCGGGGAAGTCACAATTAGTGGTCCCCCATGGCTTGGATGCATGATTCGTATCAACCAGGAGCTGTGCTGGGTTCAGTATTGTGGGTCCAGTTTTATGGCACCCCCTTCAAGCTGAGGCCAAACAGACCCTTGCCCTGTTGAACCTCTAGCACTTACGGAATACACACACACACACACACCAGCAGGCATTTTAACTGAATTCTGGTTTTACAGTTTTAACTCCTGTTTAGTTTCATTTTGTTTACTTCTCCCATACTGCAATTAAGTGGCATATAAATGGTCAAATTAAATAAAAACACTTGAAAACAAAGTGAGCAATTCGCACATTTCCCTTCCGTGAAAAACAACAGAAATCTCAAAATATGTATGCAAACGTTTAGTTTTTTTATTTAAAAAAGCATTTAAACACATGTTTCCCTTTCAAAAGACACATGCAAATTCCATATTTTGCTAGATTTAAGCTACCGATGACAATTAACATAAGCATGTAATCTGCTGGGTACCTCAACTCTGGCCTGCACATTAGCCCAAGAGGTGCAGATCAGGATGTTTGTATCCACAAAGATAAAATTCCTTGGGCAAAAGTCACCCATGCAGCAAAATCCTTATACGTGTTTGCTCAGAGGTAAATCCTACCATGCTCCAAGAGATTTACTGCCATGTGTAGGCAAAAGTTTGCAGACCAAATTAACCTCCCCTCCCAGCCTAGCAGGTCTTTTCCTGGTACTTTCAGTGCCACGGTAGTAGCAGAGCTTTTGGGTTGCTCTCCATTGCTCTTTAGCACCACCATTGTGGATGGTCAGTGGGGTGAACTGCAGCTTGGCAGAGGTCAGGTGACTCCAGGGACCAATGGAGATCCACTTGGTCGTATAAAGCACCTGACTCTGGGCTAGGTCTTGCATGTAAGCTGTTTAGGGTTGTAGCCAACTAACTCAGGGTAGACCCACACAAATTAAGTGAGGTCCATTAATTCCAGCAACTCGCCTCTGAGTAGAACTAGCACTGAATGGAACCCTTAAGTGTTCAGGTACAAACTGAGCCACTCGCGGACTCTCCATCCCTACAAACCTGAATGCTTGATTCCTGGTTTGGATTATACTACCCCATCATCATCAATCATGATGATGATGATGGTGTTACCTGCTGCAGTGGTACTTGCTCGCCTCCAGACAACTGGCTTTTCAAGCACAATCCTCTTTAACAATCCCACTTTTGCATTGCTGGGCCCTAAATGTGGGTGGCACTGTGGTCTAAACCACAGAGCCTAGGGCTTGCCGATTAGAAGGTCGGCGGTTCGAATCCCCGTGATGGGGTGAGCTCCCGTTGCTCGGTCCCTGCTCCTGCCAAACTAGCAGTTCAAAAGCACGTCAAAGTGCAAGTAGATAAATAGGTACCGCTCCGGCGGGAAGGTAAACGGCATTTCTGTGCACTGTTCTGGTTCGCCAGAAGTGGCTAAGTCATGCTGGCCACATGACCCAGAAGCTGTACGCCAGCTCCCTCAGCCAATAAAGCGAGATGAGCGCTGCAACCCTAGAGTCGTCTGCAACTGGACCTAACGATCAGGGGGTACCTTTACCTTTTAAGGCGAAGACAGGAGGCTGTGTTATACAGAGCCAGACAACTGGTGCACCCAATTCAGTATTGCTCACACTGACTTGCAGAGGCTTTCCAGAGATTCTCCCCCAGCCCTAGCTGTGTTTGAACCTGGGATTGTAGAGCTAAGTCCATTCCCTGAGGGGCTTAGCAAAGGAGCTGGAATGCCCAACCTCTTCTGACCTTTCCACAATGTGGTGACTATCTTGTTTGGAGGAAAACATTGCTCAGCATGCATATAGGACTTTTTAGTTCAGAGAAAGGGTAAGAGGTGACATGACAGAAGTTCCTAAAATTATATGTGGCATGGAAGAAGTGGATAGAGAAAAGTTTTTCTCCCTCTCTCATAGCACTGGGACTTGGGGACATCCGATGAAGCTGAATGTCAGAAGGTTCAAGACAGATAAAAGAAAGGACTTCTTCACGCAGCGCATTGTTAAACTGTGGAACTCCCTCCTACAGGAGGAAGTGATGGTTACCAACTTGGATAGCTTTAAAGGAGGACTGGACAAATTCATGGAGCATATCAGTGGCTACCAGCCATGATGGCTGTGCTGTGTCTCCATGCCCGGAGGCAGCAACGCTTCTGAGTACTATTTGATGCAAACTGCAGGAGGGGAGGGTCCTCTTGTGTCTGAATACTTGTTGCGGGCTTCCTATTGAGGCATCTGGTCAGCCACCGTGAGAACAGGATGCTGGACTCGATGGGCCATTGGCCTGATCCAGGCAGGCTCTTCTTGTGATCCACCAGCAACCAGCGTCTGAGGAGAATGATGCCCTTTCCGCTGCGTTCTCCACCAGGTTCACTCCTATTTTCTGGGGACATCTTGCCTCACCTCATGTGACCTTGCTGCTACCCTTTCGCCAGCTCTGACACTACACCAGCCTTCAAGCAAAGAGGCAAAATGGCCTGGAGCCAACACTGCTCTCTACCTCAAGAGACCTTTCGACACGTGAGACCCATCTGCTCCCTGCTAATTGCCTTCCACTTCCTTCGCCACTGCCCAACGGTTCCTCCAAGTGGTTTGGAAGAGAAAAAATGGCCAAGTAATTAAATTGCTCTTGACTTCAAGGCAAGAGGTGCAGCAGCTTCACTGTGGGCCAACTCTCTCTGCTGGGGGTAGCGGAGAGCAATTATATTGATGGACGGTGAAATCTTCCAAGCCGAGTGTTTACATAAAGAGGTTAGAAGCTCAGAGAATGTGGGAGTCCTTTTTGGTGGCCTGGAGGGCATGTTGATGAAGATAACTAGTCAAGGGCCTAGGTAAAGGTAAAGGGACCCCTGACCATTAGGTCCAGTTGTGGCCGACTCTGGGGTTGCGGTGCTCATCTCGCTTTATTGGCCGAGCGAGCCGGCGTATAGCTTCTGGGTCATGTGGTCAGCATGACTAAGCCGCTTCTGGCGAACCAGAGCAGTGCACGGAAATGCCGTTTACCTTCCCGCCGGAGTGGTACCTATTGATCTACTTGCACTAGAAGACACCAAATGGAGATTTGCCCCTCCACCAGAGTAACCAACTCCTCCTCTCTCTGCTTGTCTTTTGATCAAAGAAAAGAACTCCAAGACATAAGATAAGGAGAACATAGAAGATGGATAATGAAAATAGCTACCATTGCTTTGCCGTTTGCCCAAATGGATGCCTAAGCCATGACCTGCTTCCTGCCTCTTGGGAAGCTGGGATCCCTGCCAGCCGGCATGATACACACTGGACCGTCTTGAAAGTCCCTGTGGGCACCTGTTACTCAGCAACACCCTTAGCTCATGCCACCTTGGGGAATTCCCAAGATGCAAGAGGGTGCATTTAACACTCTGCAGTCTGTCGGCTGCTCACAAGGTTGTCAAGCCTCTCTGCCAAATCCTGAGAGGCAGGGAAGAAAAACCAGGTTCTGCTGCCACATCTCTCTCACTGGCTATGTCCAGTGAGGGGAGCCTTTTTCAGACCAAAAGCCACATTCTGTTGTGGGCAATCTTGAGAGGGGGTGGCGCTTAAGAAGAGCCTGCTGGATCAGGCCAATGGCTCCTCTAGTCCAGCACAAGAGCACTCTCTCCCTCCTGTGGTTTCCAGCATCTGGCATTTCTGCCTCCAACTGTGGAGATAGAGCATAGCCATTGTCGCTAGTAGCCATGGGTAGCCCTCTCCTCCGTGAATTTGCCCAGTCCTCTTTTAAAGCCATCCAAGTTGGTGACTCATGGTGGAGAATGTCAGTGGTGGGTGCAGTCCAGAGAAGAAGAAGAAGAGTTTGGATTTGATATCCCGCTTTATCACTACCCGAAGGAGTCTCAAAGCAGCTAACATTCTCCTTTCCCTTCCTCCCCCACAACAAACACTCTGTGAGGTGAGTGAGGCTGAGAGACTTCAGAGAAGTGTGACTAGCCCAAGGTCACCCAGCAGCTGCATGTGGAGGAGCGGGGAAGTGAACCCGGTTCACCAGATTACGAGTCTACTGCTCTTAACCACTACACCACACTGGCTCTCAGAGGCCAAAGTAGGTGAAGCAGTGGATACAGCTCTTACCTTTTATTTATGTATTTTAACAGAACTTAATACACTGTTGGTTGTAATAAAACCTCTAGGGTTTATAGTCTAGACATGCAAAAGTCAAGATCTCTGTCTCTTTCCCTCTCTAGCTACACACACACACACACACACACACACACACACACACACACACACACCCTTTGTCACCCAACCATCCATCCCAGCTGAGAAAAAGGATCATTCCCCTGGGGCCTACTTTGGGGTGAACATGACAAGCCCAGGTTTGTGTTCTGTTGCTCCTGGCATGGCCAGGGGTGGGGAATGAGCAAAGCGGGGTGGCCTTTTTGAGCAGCCTGCACAAACATGCTACTTCTTCCCATTAAACCACGGCTACATGTTAGCTATGGTGTAACATGGCGTGTGAAGCAGGGCAATGACAGGGGCTGAGCTGAAAAGTGTTGTGTGGCTTCTTCCCTGCTCCACCCCAGAGAAAGCTTTCTTCCTATTACTGCACAGAGGAGGAATGTATGCTCCAAAACATGCTGCTGCGTCTGAAGAGTTATAATCCTACAGTTCATCTTGTAGGTCAGTCCGTGTACTAAAATTAGGAGGCTTCTGAATGGCACTGTACAGTGGTACCTCGGGTTAAGTACTTAATTCGTTCCAGAAGTCTGTTCTTAACCTGAAACTGTTCTTAACCTGAAGCACCACTTTAGCTAATAGGGCCTCCTGCTGCCGTCGCGCCGCCGGAGCACGATTTCTGTTCTTATCCTGAAGCAAAGTTCTTAACCTGAGGTACTATTTTTGGGTTAGCAGCGTCTGTAACCTGAAGCGTATGTAACCCGAGGTACCACTGTAAATGACTTCTTCATTTAGAGATAAGGTAAGTAAGGTGACATGACCACAAGAGGGGAGATTGCTCTTGAGTTTGGGTCCTGCCTTCTGGTTTTCCCATTGTGGGGCATCTGGGTGGTCACAGAGAGAATACGATGATGGACAAGGTGGGCCACTGGTCTGATCCAGCAGCTCTTCTTGTGGACCTACGTTCTTCTGATAAAAGTTTATAAAATTATGAATGGCATGGAGAAAGTGGGCCCCAGAGAGGCTTTTCTCCATACTAGAACTTGTGGACATCTAATGAAGCTGAATGTCGGAAGATTCAGGGCAGATAAAAGCATTTCTTCATGTTCACCTATGGAACTCACTCCCTGCAGGAGGCTGTGATGGCCACCAACTTTGGATAGCTTTAAAAGAGTTTTAGATAAATCTATGCATGAGAGAGAGCTGTTGGTGGCTACTAGCCATGATGGCTATGATCTGCCTCCAGTCGGAGGCTGTGATGATTCTGAACAAGGCCAGCCCAAGACATTATGGCGCCTAAGGCAAACCACAAAATGGTGTTCCCATTCCAGGGAAGATGGGGTGAGTGAAGATCTACATCAGAAACAAGGTGGGGAATAAAGATCTACACCGGGAACAAGGCTGGGAGGAGACCAGCAGTGCCTACTATTCACCAAGAGGCCGCTGTAGAAGTGGCATTGCGGTGGGGCCTGCTGAGGAGATGGCAGATCTTGTCTCTAAGGAGCATGCCACAGCAGTGGCAGGATCAGGCTTAAGGTGCTGGTTTTAACCTTTAAAGCCCTATACGGCCTAGAACCCTCGTACCAACGGGACCGCCTCTCCTGGTATGTCCCACAGAGGACCTTACGGTCTTCAAACAAAAACACCTTGGAGGTCTCGGGCAACAGGGAGGTTAGGCTGGCCTCAACCAGAGCCAGGGCTTTTTCGGAAGTGGCCCTGATCTGGTGGAATGCTCTGTTACAAGAGACTAGGGCCCTGTGGGACTTGACATCTTTCCACAGGGCCTGCAAGACAGCTGTACCACCAGGCCTTTGGCCAAGGCACAGTCTGACCCCCTCCTTTGGAAATCCTCACAGAACTCTAGCCCAATGGTTGCCATTAATTTGATTTTGAATTGATTTTAGGATGCTGTGTTACTTTTATTGTTGTTAGCCACTCTGAGCCCAGCTTCAGCTGGGGAGAGCAGGATATTAATAATAATAATAATAATAATAATAATAATAATAATAATAATAATAAGCATCAGACAATGCATTCCTTAGAGGCCAGATCTGCTGCCTCTGTGGATTCTGCTGCCTGAGGCAGTCACCTCACCTTGCCTCATGGGTGGGCCAGACCTGCTTCTGAATAACATTTGCTGGAAGACACAGGGAGAATGTTCTGGCTCTCAGGTTCTGCTTGTGGGTTTCCCATTGGGGCATCTGGTCAGCTACTGTGAGAAGAGGAAGCAGGACTAGATAGGCCCCCTTTGGCCTGACCCAGCAGGCTCTTCTTATGTTCTTACTGTCCATCTGCCAAACATGGCTGTGCTACTTTTTATCTGGTAGTTGGGGGGGGGGGAGGAGAGACGTACACTACTTTGGGAAGCAGAAAGTGTAGAAGCTCCCTACCCCCACTCCTGAGCGTGCTGATAACTGGAGCATTAATGCTGCAAGGCCAATTCTTCCCGTTCCGCACTAGCAAATTGCACCAGCTGAGCTGCTCCAGCAGAGCTTTTTGCTCTGCTCCCAATCAGCACCAATCGCAGCAACTCAGCAAGAATTTCCCATTATGCTTCAGCAGGGACTTTGGCACCTGGATGACTCAGCGGACAGGCCCCTGGTGACTCTGGAGCCAGGGAACATTTGGCGTTCTCACACAGCCGCACGCACGCACAGACACAGTCACCCGCTGCCTTTTAAGGGGCACAGCCACTGCAATTATTTGGAGGATCAGGTGAGCTTGTGAGGGGTGTAGGGGGGTCCTAGCTCAACTGCTGGTGGGGAAGTGCTCTATTGCTTGGGTCCCGCTTGAGTTTCCCATAGGGTGGCTACTGTGGGAACAGGGCACTGGGCTAGGTGGGCCACTGGCCTGATTCAGCAGAGTCTTCTTATATTCTAATGTGAGCATCAGTTTTGCATGCAGAAGGTCCCAAGTTCAGTATCCGGCACTTCCCATTAAAAGCCATCTCATGATGGGAAAGGCGCTTCTCTGCTTGAGACTCTGGAGAGGTGATAGCTCTCAGAGTAGACAATAAGAGCAAGATGGACCAACGTCCCGACCTAGTATAATTCAAGTTCCTTTGCTCTTGTTATGTTAGTTACCTGCAGTGCTATTTTTTTCTAGAATAAGAGGTGCCAGAACTCACCACGAACTTCTGCTTTGTTCTCTTAGAATGGCAATGGCACCCAGTGAAGAAAATGCTCTGCATTTAATTTAATTCAGGAGCAGAACATCTGTGGTTCTCCATATGTTGTTGGACTCAAACCCCCAACACAAATAGTCAGTGGTCAGGGACAATGGGAGCTGGAGTTCAACATTATCTGGAGGGGCACATGTCTCTCTCCCCCCCCCCCCCCCCGGATTTAGCTGCCTCCCTAATTTTTGTGCATTGGAAAGCTTTGCGATTGTGCCTTCAAAGAAACTCACACCCATCTCTTAGACTCCCTCCCTTTGAGTAAGTCCACCCATGGGATCTGACCCAGTATTTCTTTAAATTTGCTGAAATCAGCTTTCCTGGGTACACAGCTGACTACACTCAGCATTCCCATTTCTCCATATCACGATTCCCAAGATGAACCGAGTCATTTCCACCCCAAATCCCCAGTATCTCATCTCACTTATCAGATTGTTTGTTAATTTTATTTACAAGATTTATTTCCTGCCTTTCATCTCAGGGCAGATCAGATAGGGAGCCCATGACGCCCAGTAAGGCCATTCAGAGGAGCCAACTCTTAGGGGCTTCAACACCTTTCCCCCAATAAAATATATGAGGGGGGCTGGGCCCCCTCAAAGTTGATGGGCATTGCCATTCAAATGGTGTGCATGCACTGTGTCATGTGACTGATTATGCAGGGCGGGGCTTACCTGCCCTCCCATATTTTATTCAAGTTGGCACCTCTGAGACCAATGGTCCATTTAGGTCTGTGTTGTATACCCCAGTACTCCTTAACCTTTCTAGATCTGAACCCACCTCAAACCCAAACCACAGAGCCTAGGACTTGCCGACCAGAAGCCTAGGACTTGCCGATCAGAAGGTTAGCGGTTTGAATCCCCGTGACTGGGAGAGCTCCCGTTGCTTGGTCCCTGCTCCTGCCAACCTAGCAGTTTGAAAGCACGTCAAAGTGCAAGTAGATAAATAGGTACCGCTCTGGCGGGAAGGTAAACGGCGTTTCCGTGCACTGCTCTGGTTCGCCAGAAGCGGCTTAGTCATGCTGGCCACATGACCCGGAAGCTGTACGTCGGCTCCTTCGGCCAATAAAATGAGATGAGCGCCACAACCCTAGAGTCGGCCACGACTGGACCTAATAGTCAGGGGTCCATTTACCTTTATCTTAAGTTTGGGAAATACTGATTTAAATGCAATCACAAGTCCCTGGTTTGAATCTTGACACTCTTATGAGAACTGCCTCCCCACTGCAATGCAATACAGGACAACAGCATTAGTCTCCCTTACAGGATTGTTATTAAGTTTTATTTTGATAATTTTATGTGAGCATGCTAAAGCACTGGATCATGGGCAGCCAACCTAGTCTTCTCCAGATGTTGATGGACTGCAGTTCCATTACCCTGACCAGCTGGGGCTGACTGCAACTGGAATCCAACATCTGGAGAAGAGCAGGTTGTCTGTCCCTGCAGTCCAATAAATGCTAAATATAATAGCAACAGCAATGAATAAAAATGACAGGTCAAATAAGTCCCTGAAAACCCAATCAGTTAACTGATTTTTTTAAAAGTCATTATCTCAGTCTACAAACATGCCCAAGTTATTCCTAATTAAACAAATTCACTCATAACAGAAAGAGAGGTCTGGTGCCAGCAAAATTGGCATAGAGGAGATCTAGGCATTGGACTCAAAATGAGCAGCAGCTTTCAAAATGTCAGAGACAGAAGACTCCACAGGGAGGAAGGAAAGGGAAAGAGAGATTTATGCACCCACATACTTTACTCATCAGGATTTTAGTAAAATGGTAAGCATTCTTTGGCAAATAATCACATTTTCCCCCAATCAACTTCTCCTACACAGTTTTGTACATTATTTTCTTACTAATGTGTGGATTTTTAGACACACTTCCCCTAGCATGCACATAAGTTGGAGAACTGCACTGCAAAGTGTAAATTTCGAAGAACGGCTGCGTTCCAATCCATCTCTTGTTTCCTCAACTGTGATTTAGGTAGGTCTTCATTTAAATGCGAACCAAACTTAAGTCTCTCCCACATCCCTAAGGGTGGAACATAGGAAGCTGCCTTATACTGAGTCAAACCACTGGTCCATTGAGCTCATCATAGACTGCAATGACTGGCACGATTTTAAGCAAGAGTCTCTCCCACCCCTACCTGGATATGTCATTGGGGACTGAACCAAGGACCTTCTGCTTGCAAGGCAGAAGCTGTGCTATTGCTCTATGGTGGTGGTGGGGGAAGAAGATTCTAAGGACTCTTCTTTGCCAGACGCAGAAGCCCTCGTACGCTCTCTTTCCCTGCCTCCCTAGCAGATATCCATAGGTACATTGATGTACTCGATCCATCAATGCTGATGCATCCCAATAACACTCTGCCAAGCAGCCCACCCACGTACCTGGAAAGCACACACCCATCGCAGTCAGCATTCCCAGGGCTCTTCATCTCAGAAATATCTCTGCTGCCCAGCTGCAAGCTCTGCCGAGTCAGAGTTTCCTGAATCAATGCAATCAACTGAACCGCGGAGGCTCTTTTCATGTTTCATGAAACCTGGTACCCAAAGCCTGGAGAAAAGCCTTATTGGCCCACAATGTCACCTGCTTCACATTCAAGAAGGCCTAGATTCAATCCCTGGCATTGCCAAAGATCTCTCCAGCTGAAAAGCTAATCCAGCTCATCCCTCCCCCCTTCTGATTTTTTTAAGATGGCAGGGGATACCCAGTGGTTGGAGATTATGGGAGTGGCAGTCTGATGGCATGTGGAGGGCCCCAGGTTCCCCATGCCTAAGTAGAGAACCTAAGAACAACCAGCTGGATCGGGCCTGTTGTCTACACTGGTAGCAGCTCTCTAGGGTCTTGGGCAGCGGTCTTTATTTGGAGAGGTTGAGGGTGTTCTGCATGCAAAGCACAACTGAGCATTGGACCTTCCCCTACTGCCTTTGCAATTGCATTTCGCCTGCTGCTCAGGGTCTCCAGCCCTTTCACCCCAGGAGTCCCATGCTGGAAAACCTCATTCCTCAGGTTTGGCAGAGGATCTCGGAGGACGCCCTCTGCGCTGCTCAAAGGCTACGGGAGCCTCTCATTCTTATGCTGCCTGACAGCCAGCTGCCAGCCTTTTCAGCTATTCATTTCTTGAAATATATATTTAATCAGAGGCACCACGGTCCTTTAATTTGCTCAGCCGGGGAGAGAGAGAGTGTCCTTGCCTGCGGGGAAATCTTTCAGTGAGTTCACAGTGACTCAAGCACTTCTTCACGGAGGCAGCCGGCCGGCTGCTGTCGCCCAGAGACAAAAGCCTTCAAAAGTGCTCACGTCTTTGCCAAACACCAGAACCTCGGATAATTTGCCAGTTCTGAGGGTGAAAGAGCTCTCTTCCTTTCCACAACCCTTTGCCTCCTCTGCATTTCTCCAGCTGATAAGGGGTGGGGGAGAAAGGAGGGGTTCCCCCCCCCTGCACATAGGCAATAAGATGGCATTGGTGGTGGCAGTTATGGAGACATAGCCTGCTAAGACACTAGGCAGGCTTAGACGGAGAGATTCTGCAACCATGCGAATGGTTTCGAAGGGGTTAAAGAATGTTTTTGTTTTTTTAAAAAGGTGTGGTGAGGCTGACTTGGGAGTAGAACCCATGGTTGCCAAATGAAACTGAATGGCAGTCGAGCCAAGATGGATAAATGTAAGAACTTCTTCCTGCAAGGTGTAATTAACTTATGGAACTCACCTGGGAAGGTAAGCCCATCTAGGAGAAGGAAAACTCTGATCCTAAACCTCCACTGCCTTGTGGAACATCTTTGGGAGAAGAAAAAGCTATGGGGTGAAGCCTACACAAATCCAGAGTGGAGTCCCTAAGAGGGCTGGATGGCGCCTTGTACACCTCTTTCCGACAACTCCTGCAGCCAAGCTGGCATCCAGACAATTGCTTGTCTCTCCTTTGGACCACATCAATGAGGCCGAGAGGGGGGTTGTCATCTGGGCAGCCCAGGACCTCCATACACATTGCCTAGGCTTGCGCCCAAGGGATTTCACCTTGGTGCTGCTAACCCAGTGGTTTGACCTGACTGCTGGAAGCGCACTCCATTGTCTCTTGAGACAGATAGATATCAACAACAACTCACTGCCACATGACATAATAGCTACTAGCTTAGATATGCTTGTTTATTTCAACAAATTACGCTAGTAGGATTACAAGAAGTTTTGTAAGGAGGAATATATAAAATATTGCAAAGAAGAGAGATATTAGTTTTGATATTTAAATGTAATAGTGAAAGTAAGAAATGTAAATTAAGTGGAAAAGATTAGAAAATTTTCAGATGTGATTGATGGAAGTCAAAAAAAATGTATAAGATATAAAAGTATGTTTAATAATGGTTGAAAATGATATGTTAAAAAACTAATAAAAAATATTTTAAAAGATTTGCTTGTTTATTTAGTCTATTTACATCCCACCCTTCCTGCTAATGGAGCCCAAGGCAGCAAACACACCACTGAAGCAATCCCATTCAAAACATAATTATGTATATATGTTGCCTATAAATGATTGTGATAAAATAAAAACCTCAGGGGATGGGTGTATCCTTACCCATTAGCCGTTATAATCAAGCGTAATTTCCATATTCACAAGCAAAACAGACACTAAACATCTGATGCCAGAGACAAACCTTCCAACTTGGCCATGCCAAAGGCTTTCTGTCCAGCATCTGGTTCTGGGTTTCAGCTCATGCAGGACCTCAAATCACCTTCCTTGCTATGTCTCACCTTTGAAATGCGTGCAAGAAAAGATATTGCAAGGAGGTGATTTAGGCCAAGTTGCACTGGACTCTGCACCAGAGCACCCCTTCCCTGAAAAACATTTGCTTAATTACTTATTTGCTGTTTTAGATTTACTTATTTGCTATTTTAGTAGATGATACTCAGCTTTTCTCGATCCGCAGCAAAGTCAAAGCCACTTGCAAATTAACAACAGGAAAACACAACCGGCAGCACAAAGGGCAGTGCAGTTCTTTAGGTTACATCACATCATTGCATGATCAAGAAACAGAACTCAGCACAGGAGTGAGCAGGATTAATTCCTAATAAACAAACATACTCCTTGTCAAGTCAAACCATTAGCCCATCATCCCCAGTACTGTCTGTTTTGATTGGCAGGTAGAGGACCACCTACACCCTACATGTCAAGCACTCTTGCACACAATCAGGGCTTCCCCCTCAAAGAATCCTGGGAACTGAAGTTTGTTAAGGGTGCTGGGGATTGTATTCTGTTACAGTTCTTTGGACTGCTGAAGTGGTAGGAATGTGCTTTAAATGCATCACCAAACTCTTCAAGATCTGAGGCAAGGAGCTTTCAGCTCAGCCTATGAACTGAGAATGCTTATGTATTCCCTGTTCATTTATCTGCAATAGCCTGTCTCTTTGCTAATTTTTAAAAAAATATTTCATAGAACCATAGAATTGTAGAGATGGAAGGGACCCAAAGCCTCATCCAGTCCAACCTTCTTGCAGTTATTTATTTATTTTAATTAAAAAAACAACGATGGTATCACAGGCTAGCCATGTTAGCCTGTTACAGCAAAACCCACAAAGGACTGTATCCAAAGGACTGTCCTACTCAGAGTAGATCCACTGAAATTAATGAACATGATTAACCCAGGTCCCTTGATTTCTATAGATTTGCTCTGAATAAAGATTAGTTGATACAACCCAAACAGTCTTGTGCCATCTAAGCAAAATAAGGCTTGCATCCAGCTAAGTCCTATTGTGAGAAGACTCGTGAAAATTAATGAACCTAAGTGAGTGGCCATCTGCTCATCTCTGTCCTATACAATTCTCAGTATTTCAGCTATCCGCTCATTGTTATGGGAGAACACTCAAGTTCTGTCGCTCTGTTAAAAAAAGAGAAAAATGCATTCATTAATACCCCAATTGCATGCTGGAACATAGCAGGCTAAGAGAAACAAATTAAATTATTAAAGGCTCACATAAGTCCAAAGCTGTCATATGCTCCATCCACATCTCTGCATGGTTTACTACTCAGGCTGCAACTCTTCCTTTGCCCCCATGCTGGGGGTGAGGATGAATCTGCTTCTCTTCTGTATGACATGTGACTGAATGATCCAGCTATTCCCCTGATGCAGAGATGCAGCAGAATTACCCACCCTCACGGGTGTGTGTGTCTCTGTGTGCCTGCTTCCTCTCTGCACGAGTCACCGCTCTGGGCTTGCTTGCTTCTAGCCAAGAGGCATTTCCAGATCAGTGACTCGTGCAGAAAAACAGGAGGCAGGCTCCTGTGAGGTTGGGTATTTCTCTCTCTCTCAAAGCAAAACCTTCAGGGGTGCAGAAGGAAGGGGTGCCTCCCCTTTTAATTCAGGAAACAGCAGGCACCGGTTGCATCAAGATTGGCCAACACTGCATTGCTTAATAGAAATTAGCCAAGCCAATGCATCTTTTAAGACTGTAAATGCAACACCTCAACATTCCAGGAGCTCCTGTCCTGTCACTCCCTTGGCCTTCTTCATCTTTTGGGGCATGCATGGATAGCTCAATCAGTAGAGCACGAGACTCTTAATCTCAGAGTCATGGGTTTGAGCCCCATGCTGGGCAAAATATTCCTGCATTGCAGGGGGTTGGGCCAAATGGCGCCTGTGGTCCCTTCCAACTTTTTATGATCACGGTAAATTCCACCACCATTACCACCTCCACTTGCACGACACACATTCCTAAATTATTCAAGTGATCCCCCAAGAGTGCACACTGATGTGACAGCGGCAGCAGCATCCAACTGACACAGGCGGTGCCAACCAGAAAACGCAAAACCCGCCGCTTCCTGCCATGCATTAGCAACGTTGGAGGTTGCTGAAGTCAGAGTCGGGGAGGAGGTGAAAAGCTTGGTATGTTAGGCAGGAAGTTGAGTAAGAGTGAGGTGGGTGGGGGAACTCAGCCTTGTAGATTTCAGGAAGGGGCTATGGGCAAAGCAAGCCAGAAAACACAGATTATGGGGATGGAGGAGAAGGAGCCTCTTGGCAAATATTTCTATGCGCAGCAACATCTTTGTGAATCAGTTTTCATGGCACAGAACATGCAAAGTAAAACGATGACTCACCCACCTGCTCACAAGTATTTCTATTAGCATGAATGGCTGGTTTTAAAGGTTTTATGTTTTTAAAAGAAAAACATGGTTGCCTGGGGGCACTTGTTAACTCACCATAGGCGATTAGGCAGGTGATGGTTTACAAACCTGCCTAGAGCTGCTCTCTAGATTGGGTTATTTCGCCTTCAGACACGAGGTTGAATATGTACCCAAGCAGCCCTGCAGCCTAACGCTCGTTTTTTCCCCTGTCTGTACAGAGCAATTCCTCTATGAGGAAAGATTACAACACTCTGGTCAGAAAAAGTAGAGGGGCATGTACAATATAATCTGTAGGAGAAAGCAGATAGAGATAAACTTCTCTCTTTCTATCAGTACTAGGTGATGGGGGCATCCAAATGAAGCTGAATGTCTGAAGATTCAGGGCGGGGAAAAGGAAGGTCTTCTTCACATCGCATGTAATTAAATTATGGAATTTCCTAGCACAAGTGGTAATGATGGCTGCCAACTGAGACAGCTTTAAAAGGGGATTAGAGAAACACACCAAGGATGAGAAGGCTGTCCGTGATACTATTCACAATGGCTGCATAGAGCCTCCAGTATCAGAGAAGGTACAGGCCTCTGAATACCAGTTGGTGAGGAGTGCTGTTGAACTTGTAACCAGCTTGTGGGCCTCCCTTTGAGGCATCTGGCTTACCACTGTGAGAACAGGACATTAAGGGCTAGATGAGCCTTTGGTCTGATCCAGCTGTTGAAATATTGATGGTAAGGTCTTTGGGGCAGGGACCTGACTTGTTTATGGCATGCTGAGAGGCGTCACACACATAGAAGGACGCTTGTGTGGCAAGGGGATGGCAGACCCTACAATCAGCAGGTGAAGTCTTCTTGGTGGTACTGCCACCAGGGCCTGCCTGGTTGGCACTGACCCATGGCAGGGCCTTTTCAGTGGTGATTCCTCATATGTAGAATGTCCTCCCTGGTGAGGCTCACCTGCTCCATCACTACTGTACTATCTTTTCATTATTAGCCAGGCATTTGGTGGCTGAAGAAATACCATAGAATCATATATCGTTCCAGGCAACCCTGTGATCATGGGACGAAACAATGCTTCTAATTGAAATTGCTCTTAAATGTAACTGCTTTCAGATGTTTCAAAGTTTTAATTGTTTTTAGAATCTTTTGATCTGTTTTAGTAAGCTTTCGTTTTGCTTTTTACATTGTTTGTCGCCCTGGGGTCCTTGGGAAGGAAGGGTGGGATATAAACAAGCAAATAAATATAAAGAAATAGGATAACTATTATGATGCTTTAAAAACAAACAAAAGCAACTCAGTTGTTGCAGGCCTAGCCAGATTCCCCTTGATTGCTTCTTGCACTGCTCCAGAAATGCTCCTCTGTTTACATCTTCCCCATGTTGGGAAAGGGCCATAGCTCAGTAGTAGAGACTCTGTTTTGCATGCAAAAAGTCCCAGGTTCAATCCCCAATGGTACCAGCAGGTAGAGCTGGGAGAGACCTCCTGCCTGAAACCCTGGACAGTCATTGCTGCCAGTCAGTGTAGACAATACTGATGGAGATAGTGGTCTGACTCAGTATAAGGCAACTTCCTATGATGTGAGTTACCAAGATGGGTTGGGGAGAGGCAGTGCACAATAGCAGATGGCTGAAGCAGCAAAAAGAACAGGCTCACCGTGGCTGAAGCTTCTGTGAGCGAGCTCACGGAAGCTACAATCAATGGGCAAGCCTCAGAAGGACCACTGGACTTCTCGCTCAGCCACCTTCAAATTTCCGAATCCTCCGCCAGCTAGGAAAAGCTGCCAGACTCTCTACATTCACGCACAGAGGTATATCCTGGAGAGCACCTCTCGAGTTATTATAGAATTGGCAGGGACCCAAAGGGTCATATAGTACAACCCCCCATTATGTTGTATTTAAAAGAAGTAACCACAATACATGTTCTTAAACCTATACTGGATGCCATCTTTAAGAGGTCTGGCGTTTTAATTTCGAATATATCCAAGATCCTCTGCGGACACGTCGCATTTTCCCTCCTGGCATCTAAGACACACTACCTTCCAAAGGCGTTATGAAACACCGCCACACACTCTCTTTATGAACTAATACCTCCCTGCCAAGCCTGATCCACTCTGATCCATTCCGTATCTCAGCTTTCACCAACCAAGGTTGTTGATTGGGTTATCCTGCTAACACCCTATAGCACCTCTTTTGGGGGAGCTGCCAATATGCCACTGGGCACTAAATGCTAAAAGGTTTTGCTTTTAGCATTTAAAGCACTAAACAACAGCTTGGGGCCAGGTTACCCAAGGGAGCACCTCGCCCTACATATCTATGCCTGGCATCTGCACTCCTCCGATGGGGCACTGCTGAGAGTAGGTCATGCTTCAGAGGTGGTGTGCTTAGCTTGCACTAGAAACTGGGTTTTTAGCGTTGCAGTCCTAGCCCTCTGGAATCAATAACCAGATAAAATTAAGGGCATTGCTGAGCAGCATGATGTCTCGGCACCTTAAAGACATTTTTATTCAGGAAAGCTTTCCCTGGTGGGTGACCCAGTCACTTATGGACTATTGATTACATATTTGCAGATATGGTTTTATGCTTCCTAGAATTTGTAAGGTACAGTTTTATTGTTTGTAGACTTTTGTAGAAATTATCCTACTGCTCTTAGTAACCTGGCCTTACGTTTTATCCTTTTTGTTATTTTGCACACCTCTTTGGGAAGCTGTTTATAAATCTGTTAAACAAACAAGTAAATCAATACCTGGCAATCCCTCAGAAGTTTTGGACTACACTCCAGCTGTGGTGAATGGCTAATGGCCATGGTAGTCCAAAACATCAGGAGGGCACCAGCTTGGCAAAAGCTGCTGTACTCCTTCGGAGGCCAACCAGATGGAACAAAGACATTTGAGAGCAATGCTGGATGGCAATACAGAAAACCATGTTTTAGGAAATAATGTTGTGGCCACGTCCAACATTTCTACTCTCTAGAGGTAAATCAAATCTGGTTGTTGTTATTCGGGCTGAGATCAAGCAAGTCACCCAGTACCAATCTCTCTCTTTCCTTAAAATCCTTTAAAAAAGAAAACCCTAAGAAACAAAAAAACCCAACCAGGCAGCCGTCACCCCATTTAGCCACCAGGAATCCTAAAGAGGTCAGGTTACAAGCCTCTGAGATGCCGCGCCCCTACAAAGGTATTGCAGAATTGCATTCGGCTTCCTACAAGAGACAAACAGGTCGCCCACCCACCCACCAACGCACTCCCTTTGGGCGATCGGAAGGGGAAAGCTTAGCTTCTTCAGGCATTTTCGGAAAAGAAAATGCAAGTTACGAAAACCTAGCAGCCAGAGGCAAAACCGAGGATCCCACCCTCCTCTCTGTTTTATTACCTCCGGCTGACTCTGCGCTGAGGCACTGCAGCTGGCGTTTGGGAGAAGGTGACAGATCTCAGGAGCGGATCACAACACGCGCAAACAATGACCGTGCTGCCAGCCTGCAGCATTTACAGATCTGGGAAGTCTAACAGCCAGAAAGCAAAGCAGGGGATCACAGAAGAACTCGCTGATCCCACTAGGAAAAAGAAGCAGCGGCTAAATAGCTTCTTTGTGTGGCACCCTAAATCCCAAGCGCCCTCAACTTCCTGTCAAGGGCGCCTGTGCCTCCACTAAACCAGAAGCACAAAATGATCCTCCCCGGACAGACCCCACTGCAAAGCATTAAGACCGCCCCCCTTCCTCTCCACAATGGCAAACAGCCTCCCCCCTCACCATGCACAGACCCCCAGTGCACCCGCCCGTTGAGTCCCCCGCACCTGCAAGAACAACAGCAGCAGCAGCTCAGCAGCAGCAAAGGCACCTCCGCCAGCTTACACCATCTTCGTCCTCGTGGAAGAGGAACTCGCCCCCGGAGCTCCTCATTGGCCCCCGGGCGACGTCAATCGGTCGCATGCAAATCACCGGGGCCCCGCGCGGCGGCGATTGGCTGGCTGGGAAGCGCCTCCTGGTAACCGGCAGGCTGCGCAACCAAAGCCAGGCGCCTCGCCTGCATCCCCTCCGCATCAGCATCTTTCACCAGGCTGGGTGCCCATTTGGTACCCAGGTGGTGCGCTGGCTTGCAGTATCCCTCCTCCGCCTGGAGCATCTTTCCCTGGGGATGCTGCGTTTGTGCCCTCCTGTGGTCCAGTGCACGTTTATCTGGGGGTAAGCCCCCACTTCTCTAAGTGGGAATCGTAGAATCAGAATAGCAGAGTTGGAAGAGACCCAAGGGCCATCTAGTCCAACCCCCTGTAATGCAAGGCTTTTCAATGCAAGGCTTTCAAGTAAACATGCAGTGGGTCAAACACATTGCACAGGTTAACCTGTGGTATTCAGCACCATGAGATGTGGCAAAGGCTACTGACTCTATAGTTTTAGTGTGGGACTGGTGGACCTCCATACCTTACCCTTTCATCATCACTGACTATTCACCATGCTGGCTGGGGCTAATGGGAGTTGGGGCCCAATGACATCTGGAGCACCATGCTGTCCCTGCATTACAGAACGTTACAGACAGAGATCTGTCTATGGAACTTGCAGTCCAGAAGCACTATGCCACTGAATAACAAATCTTATTTACATGAAAATGGGCATGTTTACAGACACCTCAGGGGCATCTGGTTGGCCACTGCAAGGGGAACAGATGGAAGACTAGACAGGCATTAAGTCTAATCCAGCAGATCTCTCCCTCTGCAATTCTGTGTACACTTACCCAGGAGTAAGTGCAACTGAGCAGCACAGTGCATGAGTGCCAACTTGGCCCTGTGACCATGGGTGCCTGGGGCCAAGGGTGCCATGCAGTGTGCATAGCCCTGGCACCAAAATTTGTGGTTGCCCACAATTCTTCATGGAGAATTTTGTGCATGCTCGGGCACTCAGGGCCTCAAGAGAGTTGGCACCTATGGCACAGTGGAACACATCCTTACATGTAAACAGGCAGAAGATTGGCTTGGAATCTTGTGCAAAATGACTAGAGAGGGGTAGTTACATCAGTCTATTGCAATGAAATTAGCAGAGAGTTTAGTGAAACCTTAAAGGCTAACAAATCTTATTGCAGTGTAAGCTTTTGTGAACTAGGTGTTTGAAGCATAATCCTTAGATGCACATGGTCATGGAAATAAAGAAAATACAGATAGGGTTGATTCAATAAGAGTTAAAATGTAGCAACCTAAATGTGTGTGTATGGGTAATGATAAAGTAATTAGGTAACTTGTGTGTGCTTTTAATTAACATATCTAGTGTGAAAGGAAGCCATTGTCTCTATTCAGGCCAAATGAAGAGAGTTCTTGATGAACTGTAATTGCTCCCTGGGAGTAAGCTCCCCTGAACACAGTGGGACTTCCTATCTACACTTACCAGAAGGATTGGGCTGCAATTCTATGCACTTTCCTGGAAATGAGACTCACTCACTACATAATAAATAATTATACATGCACAGGGTCATCTGCAGTTTTATTGCCCGCTTTCTGAGAACAAACCCCATTGAGCACATTGGGACTTATTTCTGCATACACTCCTACGGGCCTTCTGGATTGTCTTTTTCACATATCTTCCTTTAACTGATATGGAAACCTGAGTTCACCATAAGGTAGGTATTTCAGTGCAGAAGGCCCAGTCATCCGGTATCCTGTTCTCTGGGAAGCTCATGAAGAGTGGTGTCACTGTATTTAATTTGCACTTAACCTCTGCATCTTTAACGACAGCCAAGCACACAGAAAACTAGTAACTGAAGCTTTTCTATCTTATTTTCTCAGTTTCAATGAGTTAAAAAAAGCTTCACCACAATGCTGGACTATTTCCATCAGCATGGGCAACAGTCAGATAAGAAAGGAGCGGTAGACCAGCAACATTTAATGGGCTGCAGGTTACCAGCCTCTGTCCTAGAGTTTGTTGCTGAGCAAATGTTTGGATTATAAAGTGTGGAAAAAGGAGATTTTCTTCCCCATATTCCCATAATCAAGACTCACCCTACATTTGTAAACTGCTTTGAAGTTTGTTTTTTTGTCAATAGGTTTATAAATTGTAAGGAAATAAACTGGAAGAGTGTTCAAGAACTGAAATAAACATTGATTTACAGAGAATCACCTAAGAAACGTAAGGGATTCACTTCTACAAGATGTGGTGATGATTGTTGCACGTCTGCACACTCCTGCCAATACACACAGCACTTCACAAAGGCAATCCCCACCCCAGGAGGTTGCAGTATGAAATGCATGGCGATGAATGCTGGTGATGTTGCGCTTTAAAATGATTCAGTATATATTAATGGAAGATAACAGTGTTGAGCTATGACAGCTAAATAGACCCTCCAATAAAGGGCCACAACTGAATAGTACTGGTGTAGCATATGGATGAAGAGACTAAGCCCCCAATTTAAATCTTGCCTCTCCTAGGTAGAGAACACTTATCTAGTTTGCAACTCTGGACAATACTGAGCGTGGACAATAAACCATTGGTCTGGCTTGGTATAAGACAGCTTCCTATTTCCCTTCTTAGGCCCAAAGCTCAGTGGGCAACAATAGGCCTCACAACCTCTCAGCCTTGCCTACCTCACAGGGTTGTTGTGAGGAGAAAAGGACAGTGGCACAGGTTAACTTTGCATGCCTCCTTTAGCTTCTTTGCTGAAAGTCTGAGATACACGTATAAATACATAATATTGGAATTAAGGGAAATTGCACCAGTTTTTAAAATAGCTGGAGGAAGGTGAGAAAAGGAATAAAGCTTCCAATTGTACAATTGTCTGTTTCTCTCGCTGTTCAAGTATAGCAAAGTAATTGTTGCTAAATTGCACAGAAGCAGGGACAGGATAAATGCTTGCATTCTCTTAAGCTATACTGTACAGGGCAGCTAAAATTTGAATTTTCTTTTTCCCCCGCGCGTGCGGTTTCCTGCCCACTTGAGGCCTCGCCCCTTTTCTCCGTTGCCGCGGCAACGCCTATGCTACTACAACGGCCGCCACGCCGGCTCGGGCCGTGCCATTTAGCAAAGTTCGGTGGGGAGGGTAGGTGGCGGAAGAGGAACGGAAGGAGACAAAGAGAGGGAGGGCGGGACGACAGGCAGAGGAAATTAAACCCCATACGGAGATAGAACGATACTGGGCGAAGGGCAGTGGCGAAAGGCAACGTTAGGCCCCTGGTGACGAATGGTTGCTTTGTCCCCCCTCCAACTAATAGGCGAGTGGTTCGGCCCGGACAAGATGGCGGCGGCTGTGCGCCCAAAGAAGGAGAGCATGAAAGCGGCAGGTAACGGGAGGTGGGAGAAAGTGGGGCGAGCACCCCGTCCCATTGAGAGAGGCGATGAAAAGCAGCACGCTGATTGGCTGACCGGCTTCCCCTTCCTCGTATAGCTTTAGGGGTGCACTTTGATTTGCCCCTTTCCCATTGGGGAAAAACAGAGGAGCCCGCTGATTGGCTAGCGGATTCCCTTCACACACACACCCCCAACTCGCGAACTGTGGCGCCAACTGCCTCTGCCCCTCCCTTATTCTTCTGCTAGGTTCTGGAAGGTTCCATTGGCTCCTCTCCCTGCAACTTGGCCTCTCTTGACATATTAAATACTGTAAATATATAAGGTGGTTTGTTTTTTAATCACACACCAGTGCCCTCAAGAAGCTTCACAGACAAACTGCTGAAATAACTTGATAATTTCCATGGAACACCCCACATATATTATTATTATTATTATTATTATATTATCGCCATATACTACAACAGTGGTTTGCAACCTTAAATTTTGAGTCCATGGCTCCGTGACCCCTTGGCCTGCAGATCTGGCAGCCCCTCGCCCCTTTTTTGAACACCTTCCCTTATGGATGGACGTTTCCCTTAGCCTCCTCTCCTCCCCTCCTTGGGGGTCCTCTGGGCAGCTGCCTCCATCGCTCCAAAGAGAAGCGCCTCCTTGTGCCGCCCCACAGGCGCCTGGGAAAAAGATGTCCCCAGCCTTAAGCAGCCTGACAGAGATTGACCAAAGATGAACACGAAGCCAGCACCTTAACTTTGGGAGGCAGCAGCGGGCGCCGCTCAGCCTGCATGGCTGAAAGGCTCCCCTTCTGAGCTGGGCACTCACCTCCCAGGCAGGTGTTGCACATAGCATGCACAAAAAAGGCCAATGTGCTGCCTGCCAGCCCGGACTCCCACTTGCCTGCCTGTTCCCCTCAACAAGGGCTGGCCACCCTCAGTCACCCACTTGCTTGCCTCAGTTCCTGGCAACTGGCACCCCCTGGCAAGCCCGAGAGGCACTATTGGCCCTGGGAGCTTGTAGCCAAGGCTTCTGCAACAAACAGCTGCGCAAGCCTTGGGGAGGCAGAGATGCAAAAGGGTATCTGAGGAGGGAGGAAAGAGGGACGGAGGCTGGTATTGCCCACAGCACGCTTGACCTTCCTTCAAGGCACCCAGGATGCCACGGCACACTGGTTGAAAACCCCTGTCCCTATACCATCGTACAAACTTAAAAGAAAATACCCCACCCTGGCCAGGAAGATAAAGTTAAGGCAGTACATCAAAATAAGACAAGTTCCTAACCCAGGTAACCATTTATAGAGAAGGCAATTTATATACAGTATAGTTTATGCTAACCAATAAGTTTTATAATTTGAAAGGAGTGCTCTTTTTGGCTGTGTATAAATGTAATAAAGCTGTACTGATTAGTTGTGGAGGAGTCTTTATGTGCCAAACCTTGTGCTGATTTTATTATACTATTTCCCACAAGTGCTGTTTGCCACGAGAGCACAAACAAAGGAAAGTTTTTTAAAAAATAAATATTAGTGTTCCGAAAACTTGGTTTTATTGATTTGTGAATGGTACCTCTTCTTCAGTTCAGATCTGTTGAACGTAATAATAAGGATGTGTGGGAGAAAATGGGAGCTTGGCTAGGTTACTACAGTCATACCTCGGGTTGAAGTAGCTTCAGAATAAGTATTTTCGGGTTGCACGCTGCGGCGACCCAGAAGTAATGGAGCGTGTTACTTCCGGGTTTCGCCACTCACGCATGCGCAGACGGTCAAATGACATCATGCGCAGAAGCGGTGAATCGTCACACGCACAGACACACGTACGCAGGTGCGTTCGCTTCTGGATGCGAACGGGGCTCCGGAACGGATCCCGTTCGCATCCAGAGGTACCACTATACTTTACTTTAAAAGGTAATATTTGCACACTGATTGGTACAGTGAAGACATACCACCTAATTTTATATATATAACCACAGTGACTGCCTGAGATTTTACATTCTCCACTTCCCTCCCTCACTTCCTGGTTAAGTCAAACCATAGTTTACTGTTATGTTCAGACTGTGGCATACACTAAGGATGTGGAACTCAATACCCTTCAGATGCTGTTAAGACTACAACAGTATTATTATTATTATTATTATTATTATTATTATTATTAAAATGTTCCTGCTTTTTTCTCAGGCAGTGAAGAGCAAGAGTGGGATTCCCTTCAGCTAGTGCATTATTATTATTTTTTGGTTTTCCTATGTGATGACTTGCCCATAGTGTCATAATGATTTGCAGTTCTGTAGAACTCAAAAAGCTTGCTTGCCATTTAATTTATTGCACAGTTTCCTCCAACCCTTCCTCCAAGCACAAGGTGGCTGACAGCACAGAATATACAATGTAATATAAAAAAAATATACAAGAAAAGCAGCCTAAAATGAAAAACACAAATCAACAACACTAAGAGCCCCTCCAGATTTTCTTTTTACTGCACATTCATTATGATTTATGTTCACGATGCTATTTGGGCAGTCATACACATTCCTGCTTTCAGTTCTGTTTGTCCCTATAAACGTTTTGGGGCAGTCACACTGCTTCATTTTCAATCTGTGCATGTCCAATACCACAAATGCTCTGGTTTATTTTTGTCCCGCTTTTGGTTTGCAATAGTCCCTCTGGATAGCAATAATGTGGCATTGGGGAATCATTGCAGAACAAACCAAAGTAGATTAAATCCACCCCTAATTCTTTATTGTTGGGTCGAGAATATGTTGTAGAATACACCTGTAATAAAACAGCAGTCTGGAGAGCCCCTAAATAGTCTGCTCCAACTTCAGAAGGAACATTGGCTTAAAAACCAAAGGCCTAGATGAATAGAAAATTGATTTGGTCTTGAAGAAAGCTAATGCAGAGGACAATCTCTCGGGAGGGAGCTGTAAATTGGGTGCCACCACCAAAAATGCCTTGTCTCACATTGCTGTCTTGCTCATGGTGCTGGTCATAAGTATTATAGCCAGGGGTCTCTCAGTTGACTGTAGGGCTTGGGGCAGAAAGTATTGCGGAAGGGTGCTCCTTCACGTATCAAGGTTCCAAGAGGGAGAGTGCTCTTGTGCTTGGATCTTGCTTGCTGGTTTCCCTTTGGGACATCTGGTCAGCCGCTATGATGCTGGGAGGCCTTGTTCTTGACATTCCTTGTAGTGGGTCTTACTCTCACATTTACCTGTCCTGTTTCTTCGCTGATTTCTCTGCCCATCAAAAATGCCCCCCCCCCCAATTGATAAGACTTCAACCTTGATCCGAGGCAGACCTTCACTGCCCACCCACCTCCCATCCTAAGGATTTAGGTGCAGATGGTTCCTGTCCTCATTGAAGTGACGGGCCATAGGCCTGCATTGCATACATACAGCCTGGCTTCGGCTTACAATGCCTGCATACATAAGACTCATGTTGATTTTATCTATGCAGTCAGAAGACTGACCCCACATCTTGGGGCTTTGGCAAGGTGTGTGTGTTTGTGTGCCTCCCTATTCCCAAACTAGGGCAGGAGGGGTGCTTGGAAGAGGGAAATCTCCGACAATGAGGAAGGCAGAGGAGGGAAAAGAAAGCTATAGAAAGGCCAGCAAGAAGAGGATGTGAAGGTGCCCCCTTCCACCTGAGCTGGAGCTGCAGGCTTATTTCATCTGTACAGACGAGCTCTAGAAACCCCAGCATGTCATCTATGAATGTTCACAGTGCTGGTTTTCTCGGTGGCAGGTCAGCTGCCTGCCCTTGAATGACTTATCTGGCATCGTCTCCAGGCAGGGCTAATTTGGCAGTGAGTCATCCTTAGACTCCTCAGCTGGAAAGCGAGAGGATTTCTGGATGCCCTAGCCCTGCATTTGCCCAGCAAGCCTGTGTTTTTCACTGTCACTTCTCTGTTTACACACGCACCCACCTCCTTCCTGGTAAAATCTTCCTATACATTGTGTGAAATCAGGTGGCAATGTTTATTTTAGATTACCCCATTCCCCCTCCTTTTTTTACTGCCCTTTACAATACAAAATTCCCAGGGTTGTCAGTGTAAAAAGAAAATGCACAAACAGTTATGATACATATAGAATTCTGTTTACAAATGACAGTGATGGAGTTGGAAATCACATTCCTGGATGCTTCTGCACGTTTGGTTTTCATATATTTCTTATCAAGTTTTAATAGCAGCAGACATGCTTCAGGAAAAACAAACAACAGAAGAAGTAGTATTGGTTATCACTACTGTTAATAAAAAGTATAGGATTCAGCTCTGCAATTTACCTAGTCAGTAAAAAAACATACTGAGAGGAAAAGAATGCGTGGTCTACAATAAGAAAGTGTTCCATGGTCTAAAGGAAAACAACATCCCACCCCCAAACCCCCAAAGGATAGAAAAATAACCTTTGGCTGTCCAAAATCCAGACACTTGCATAGATTTGTGGAACCTAATGCTTCTGAGCCACTTTATTTGTATGTAAAATAGAATTAGACATTTGTTTTAGATAAGGGGGGGTGTTAACTTCAACCCCTTTACATTTAGTAAACTGCTACAGTAGGAAGAAAGATTTGGCCTATATTCCTGAAGTGCTAGAGGAGCACAATTCCCTACTCCACACGCAAACACCCCTGTAGTCTGATGTAATGGAGCAGCCTTTGCCAACCTGGTACTGTCCAGATATTTTGGACTACAGCTGCCACCAGCCCCAGCCAGCATGTGAGAAACAGGATGCTGGACTAGATGGACCATTGGCATGATCCGGCAGGCTTTTCTTACATTCTGCCATGTTGCAATTACTTCTTCTGGAAACTGGAAGAAAATGCATAGGCAGGAAGTGTGGAGCGTGGGCTCCTATGCACAGCCATCTCTGTCAGTAGGTAGTGAGGCAGCTGCTTCAAGCGGCAGATGTCAAGAGGCAGGGAACAGCGGTGAGGTAAGTATTACCTTCAGGCAAGAGTTTGTAAACTGGAACTAGCAAAAGATTTGAAGGGGTTATTGGACCTTGTCAAATGCACCTTCATAGCACAGGAAGACACATGTGTAATGGGAGGGTGGACCCAAAACGTTTCTTGAGTCAAATTCCCTTTTTGTTTTTTTGTTTCCTTTTGAAAGGCAGAGGTCTCTGTGGCTGAGGTGAAAACGGTGCCAGCATTTCAGGCAGCAGGATGGGGGAGTGGCAAAGGATCTTTGCACAAAACTTGACGGTCCCTCCACACAACCAGAGGAGACGGCACTCTCCACCCAGGGAATCAACAGCGTTTCAGTTCATCCTGAAGTCTGTGGAGGGAGATGCATTGAAGCTGGTAAGATACGCCTCCCGTGAAGACCAGGGTTGTTGTTTTTTTAAAGAAAAAATATGTCTGTGCAGGGATATTTGGGGCATCGCCTCACAGCTGAGATTATTATTAATATAATTATTATTTATTAAATTGTAAACTGCCTGTCATCCGAAAATCCTCAGGTTGTTCACAACAGAAAAATACAACATGAGAATACAAAATGCATAATTAAACAAAAACAAACCCATAACCCTGGGGCTTTGATAGGCATGCCAGTCATATGAGCCAGAAAGCCCCCCAGAGCTGTCTGGAAACCCATTAGATCCATCAGCCTCTGAGGGCAGACCATCCTAATAGATCCCCCACCTCTGCAGAGAGGAAGGTGCTGAAAACCTAAATCTCAACAGGGAGGGATCTGACCATGACAAGGATCAATAAGATGCCAATACAATACCGTTTAGATGAAAGGCTCATGGAGGACACCACCCCACCGAAGTGAATCTATGATTCTTCCACTGTCACAAATATAATTCCCCACTAGCATCAGTGTCTATAAGTGGTAACCATCACCCACATCAAGTTGTTGGTGGGGGAAAAGTTGTTGGTGGTTGGTCTTTTTAAAAAAGGAGTTTGCAGTGTAGACGACTACATCAGGGACTTCAACTGGGAACCTTGGGGTCTGTGGGTGGGGTCTGACATCGGAACTATCTCAAGCATGTGTTCTGGCAGAGAAAGAAATAGATGTGCTCAGATAGCCAAACATCCTTCTGCTGCAGTTTATATTTTTAACTGGTGCTGCTGTTTGGTGTAATCATTTGTGTACATGTGGCTGTATACATATGTACACACTAGTGGGGAGTTCTCAGCCCTTCCTGGGAATTTTTAGCAGCAGCAGGAGCAACAACAATGGCATCTGTCTGTCTCTGGAGACAATGGAAGAGTGTGCCTTCAGGGGTAAAGTCAAACCATTGGAGAGTTACAGCGCCTGCTGTGGCTGTAGAGACCAATACGGGAGGGACATGTTTTATTGCAGGTGGAGCAGATGAAGGCGTCTGGTTTTGCTGCTGCAGGTGCAGTCTATCTATCATCTATATCTATATCTATCTATCTATCTATCTATCATCTATCTATCATCTATCTATCATCTATCTATCTATCTATCTATCTATCTATCTATCTATCTATCTATC
>JAXCMG010000016.1:45790505-45804807 GCA_034642415.1 Podarcis siculus | reverse complement strand
ATCTATCTATCTATCTATCTATCTATCTATCTATCTATCTATCTATCTATCTATCATCTACCTAATTTGGCATGGGACATTCTCAAACCTACCTACATTTTTTAACTACATACCATAGAATCTACTTCCCCACCCTGTCACTGATTTCTCATTGTAATGGCAGAATGTGATCTGGCCAGCTTGCCCTGTCTTTCTCATTTCCCCTTCATTACCCTGTCTGTCTGTCTCCAGAGTATGCGATGCTGCTGGTGCATCTCACTTAAAATAAGTAGGATTCACCTGCTAAAGCAAGCCTCTTTCATGTATAAGGGGGTGTGGGGTGGCAAGTGGGCAAGTTCAGCCCCTTCTGTACCACCTTGTGAAAGTATAAAGTGCTTGATTCAACTCCCATCTACCTTATCCAACCTGCAGGCAGAGACCTGAGAAGGTGAACCTGCCACTCTCTAGGCTGAAGTGTTCAGGGGTTTAAAGCCCTGTCCTGCTAAATAATGCAGAGCGACTAAATCTTTAATAGCACACTTGGTAAAGTCTCTCTGCTCTAATCCTGGCCTTGCTGATGGTATTGGAGACAAGGGGCAGCTGGGAGTTAAAATACCTTCTTTTGGATCAGGGGTCAACGCTGAATGCACGTGGGCTGACCCAGGCCCTAAAGGGAGTCCCTGTGCTCAGACCCTCCTCTGCCATGGTCCTGTCCGTTTTAAATCAAGGTGGGATGGAAAATTGCTCACTGATTATTTTGTAAGATAAAGAAACAATAAGCAAAAGAGATGCCGCATGTGTTTAATGCACATTTTATAGGGTTTCTGTCTCAAAACACTGCTGCTGGTCTTCCGACTGGAGTGAGTTGTTGGAAGTGCATGGCTTCAGGGCTCCAGTTTCTGCAGTGGCTGTCTCTTGCCATCCTGGCTCATTTCACAGTGGTGGAGATCAGGGAATGACAAAATCTGTCAGTTTTGGTTTCTGACAGTTTCTTGTTTTTCCAAACCTAAATTCAGGTCACCCACACTTGTGCATCACTTTGCACCTTTTTAATAAAAAAAAAAGTTGCCACATTAAACTTCCCTGGCTTCCCTGGCTGTCTGAGGGTTCTGCTTTCCCCAGGTCAGCATGTATGAAACTAAACAATCGACGGCAAGTTACTTCCCTTTAATAGCACCTAAAAACCTGGCCAAGGTGAGTTGTTCTTCTTGCTGTTATTATTTGTTATGCACCACCCTTTCCCTGCTGAGAGCATGAGACAGACAGGAATAAAAACATAGCATTAAAAGCAGGAACAGAACCACGATGTAAAATACAAGGTACAGTAATAAACAACATTATGTTAGGCAAATGGTGGCACTTCTCTTATGCTCTAAAGCAGTGGTTCCCAACTGGTGGTCCACAGACCCCAGAGGGTCCACGTAACCCACCTAGGGGTTCACATAACAAAATCTACCATAAAGATATTAAAATTTTCTAAAGTAGGGAGTCTGTGACTTAGCTTTTGAAAAACTGGGTGTCTGCTGTACTTACCTAATTGGGAAGCTCTGCCCTCTTGGAACAAATAGGTGACTTGCTGCACCTTCTCTTAACTGTGAGGACTAGAAACATGATTTATAAATAAGACTTTGCTCCAGCTTAATCGGATTTCTTCACCAATAGCACATGTCTCCTGCCATGACCAACCTTGTAAATATTTAAGATAGATGGGGTGGCTAATCTTTTTTTTTTTTTGGCCTAAGGGCTATGGTCTGCTCCACAGCCCCCTGCCACCCCCCCCCCCCCGAAGCAGACTTTTGAGGATGCATGAGGGTGCTTTAGAGAGGAGGGGAGAAAAGTGAAGCCCCATTGCACAAGGAGAAGCCCAGGCTTACGCACAGACTGCTTTGCGTATAACCCATTGACTGTAATGTTATTTTTTAAATGAAAATAAAAAGTGTATTATTAGATGCCCATTTAAATTTGTATGAGAAAAGCAATCTGTGAATAATTTAAGCGGCGCTGAGTGCCATGTTCACACAGAGAGCTGCTGTGTGGGCTCTTGACCTTACCATCACCCAAGAGCGCTGCCTTAACTATGCAAATCTCTGTGTCAAGTTTTCAGGACGTGAGCCTGCTTTAAGCAGCTGCTGTGTAATGTGCTGGTGGCTAAGACTTCCAGGGGCCAATTGCTTTCTATTTGACAGAGAGGGAGAACGTCGCCTTGTTTAAAAATCAGATGCAGTTAGCTTTAATTACTTTCCCTCTGGTTCTGATATTGGCCAGCTGTTCCCTCTCTATTGTGCCCTCTCATATTACTGTAAGATTTTGTAATTTTTTTTTTAATCCGAACCTAGTTTTCTATTCGACCACATTCAGCTCCCCCCTTTGCATGTGACTTCCCACACCCATGGCTGTCTTCTGTGCTATCTCATACTATATGGAGCCCTGTGCCCCTTGTAATTTAGGTTCTTCTGTGTACTTTGCCAGTTTTGCTATAAACTCTTAACTCCCCATGGGGATATTGCAAAGGTGGGTTAGCATTTTTATATAAAGTTTATACACCCAGTTCTCTTTAAAGTGGATAAATATAAACATTCGTTAAGCTGCTATCCTATATTCATTTACCTACAGTGGTGCCCCGCAAGACGAACGCCTCGCAAGACAGAAAACCCGCTAGACGAAAGGGTTTTCCGTTTTGGAGGCGCTTCGCTAAACGAATTTCCCAATGGGGTTGCTTCGCAAGACGAAAAAATCTTGCGTCCCCCACGGGTTTTTTCCGCTAATTTTGCCCTTTTCCTAAGCCGCTTATCAGCTGTTCCGCTGATAAGCCGCTTGACAGCTGTAGCCCTAATCCGCTAAGCTGTCAATGGGCTTGCTTCGCAAGACGAAAAAACCGCTAGACGAAGAGAATCGCGGAACGGATTCTTTTCGTCTAGCGAGGCACCACTGTATATTTGTTTACCTGGTGAGACCAGGATGGGGAAGAATTGGAGGGTTTACCTACTGACAACCATGGGGAGCAGCCCGGCAGGTTATGACAGGTAGCGTCTGGGCTGTGCGAGATGGAGGAACAACCCAGAGCTACAGATGTGGACTCTGACCCAGGGGAGGGTCCCAGAGGTGTGGCACCCCAGTGCTCCACCTGGACCCCTTCCGTGTCACCCAGATGCTCTGTGCCCACTTCTCCACCAACTTCTGTGCCAGCCTTTCCTCTGCCCCGGCACCGCTGGAGCTTGCCCCTCGTCCAGCCTTCCAGGAGACACCAACCACCCGTCTGGTCTTGAGCCGGTGGTGACACCTCCTACGTTACATAGGTTGTGAAGAGTCTAGCACTGGCACAGACAGCTTAGGCTCAGGCCATTAGGAGGTGTTCCCATTTGCTTGCCCAGTCCAAAGAAATAACCTGCTTGCCACACTAAAGTGGTGCCTTCTACAGTCTTTATAACAGGACGTGAGGGGGCATGCCGTTTCTTGGATCAACACTGTGCATAACACCTCTTGGGGCATTGATCCTTGCTTTGCTTATGTACCACACTGATCTGAGCATTAAAAATTTTGGCAGAAAATTTAACCTGAGATTGATTTCTTTATACAGCGGGAACCAGGACATTACCTTGGAGTAAAGGTAAAGGGGTACCCCTGACCATTAGGTCCAGTCACGGACGACTCTGGGGTTGCGGCGCTCATCTTGCTTTATTGGCCAAGGGAGCCGGCGTACAGCTTCCGGGTCATGTGGCCAGCATGACTAAGCCGCTTCTGGCAAACCAGAGCAGTGCATGGAAATGCCTACCTTCCTGCCGGAGCGGTACCTATTTATCTACTTGCACTTTGACGTGCTTTCGAACTGCTAGGTTGGCAGGAGCTGGGACTGAGCAACAGGAGGTCACTCCGTCGCGGGTATTCAAACCGCTGACCTTCTGATCGGCAAGCCCTAGGCTCTGTGGTTTAATCCACAGCGCCACGCCACCCGCGTCCCTTACCTTGGAGTAAGTTCTACCCAATTCAGTTCATCCTGCTCTTCTGAGTAGGCACATCTCATATACCAGTTACTTTCCGGCAGCCTTATCTAGCCTGGGGCACTCCAAATATTTTGGATCACAACTCCAATCATCCCTGATCATTGACTGTAATAAATGGGGCTGGCGGGAGGATAGCAGGTTGGGGAAGAAGTAACTTTGCAGTGTTTCCCAAACTTGGGTCTCCAGCTGTTTTTGGACCACAATTCCCATCATTCCTGACTGCTTGAGTCATGCTAGCTAGGGATGATGGGAATTGTAGTCCAAAAACAGCTGGAGACCCAAGTTTGGGAAACCCTGAACTAGAGCAAGGATATTTGTTAAAATAGCTGCAAATAGTTCCCTTTCTCCTTAGGATAGGCCCTCCTCTGTTCTGATGGACAGACCATGCTAATCAGCTCACTGCTACTGGCCTTGACAACTGTGTTCTGCCTCCATGGTCAGAGGCAGCACTGTAAGAACAGGATGCATGGTTTGATGGGCCATTGGCCTGATCCAGGAGGCTCCTCTTAAGTTTTTAACAGTTTGCTGCAAATTCCATTTGTAATCTGAGAACTTGTAGATGAACCCTGCATTCTGCATGTTGCTGGAAGGGCCACCTCCTCTGGACCCATGCCTTGAGAGAGGCAGTGGAATTTCCTAGTGCTGCACTCTCCATCTTTAAGAACTTAATAAGAATCCTTCTCAACTAGACCAAAGACTTATCCAGCTCAGCTTCCCGTTTCCCTGGAAACCACAGGAAAGGAGGGGCTCTTGTGCTCAGGTCCTGCTTGCAGGCATTCCATAACTGGCATCTGGTTGGCCACAGTGATAACAGGATATTGGTCTATATGGGCCACCAGCCTGATCCATTTGGTTCTTCTTAGATTCTCATGGTTTGCTTTGGTCTACCACTGGCAGAGAGCATTGGACGAAATGTCGGACGTGGAATTCCAGCTGCGCCTTTCCTTCTTTGATGTCACCTACCACCATTTCTTTGGGAAGACCTGGAGGAGTGCCACGAAGCCCCTTAAAGCTGGGCTGGGACATCCCCCTGCAGTGGTCTTCCACGAGGTAAGGAAGAGATGCTTTGAGTGATGTCTGAAATTGGGGTGTTGGGGGGCACAGGGTGGTGAAGTAGAATTGGCCCAAATCCACAGGGAAGTTCAAAAGCCTGTAGGTGATTCATTATTTCTGCAGTGGGGTGAGGAGTTCATGCTTATACCATAATAGACGTGATGCTAATTTGAGCTCTTTTGAAGGGCCTTCTACAGGATGGGTGGAAAGCTGGGATCAGGGAAGGCAGGGCAGGAAAATCTACCTCCATTGTACTTTCTGACAAGGTAACAGGACAGGGTTGAAGAGCTGAGAGTCCTGATAGCCTGGTGAGGGCTCAGTAGTAGCTCACAGCTTTGCTCTTTCAAAAAAGTTGGCACCTCAGCCCCAAAGATGGGTTCAGTCTGTTCACATATAGGTCCTGCTGCTTTTATCCATGTGATGGTGGTTCCACTGCATGTACAGAGGTTCCTGTTGATGCCTCAGGGACCTGTGGAAGTTTAGATCGCCAACGTGCCCCAGGATTTCAGCAAGGACTGTGTTACAGGTTGCAAACAATACTTTGCCAGTATCAATTATTAATAATCATAATGAACTAGAAAGATAGGTACGTGTCTGGGACGTGAGGTTAGGAATGGGTCTCCTGCTGTAAATCATGCAGGCACCTGCCATTGCAATATCTCCCCTTAACTGTAATTGTAATCTGGTGGGTGGTATTGATGTCACAGTGGAAAAAAAGTTCTTCCCTTACACTTTTATTAATAGCTTAATAAACATAATACATACCTCTCGGCTTCTTGGTTTCTGAAACTGGGACGAGAGATTCTCTGCCCTCTTAGTCTCCTCCTCCACCACGTTGGAATCGTATTATGTTGGGGCTGAAAAGATCTCGGCACCAGGTTGCTTGAGGTGTTAAAAATTGTATGCTGGTCTCTTTTGCAACCACTTGCAGTCATTTTGTGTGCTTTCTTCTCCTGAACTGCTCTGCCAGTGCATGTGTTGGAGGTATTGTCGGAATGCTCAAATGGAGAGAAAGGCAAACCCCTTTCCCATTAGGGATTGCATAAGTGAATTTTCCCCACATATACTGCTTTAGGAAGCTGCTAGTGTCTTGATGAAAGCCGCAGCCCCTACTCCAGTCCCCAGCCTCATCTCAGACCTAGTTGCATGCCCAGCAACCAACTAACATGAAGGCAAGGGGGGATTCTTATTAGACCTGGAACCCGGGTGTTATCAGTGAATATAGGTAGATGTCAGCAAAACGTTGGCTGGCCTTGCTAGCCAACCAGCAGTTTGTGGTTGCCAGGAACCTCACCCTGAAGTCAGCAAGAGGTCATGTGCAATCCCGTAAGAATGTAAAAAGAGCCCTTCTGGATCAGACCAATGGCCTGCCTAGTCCAGCATCTTTTGTCTGCAGGAGAGCTTCTCTTGCAAGTTCCAGAGGTCTGAGAAGCCTATTTTGCAGTAACTCGGAGCAGGGCTTTTAGTGTGCCTGCTCTTGTTCTGTGGAATATCATCCCTATTGTTGATTTATGTTGTGGAATATCATCCATATTGTTGAGCTGGCCTCAACCAGAGCCAGGGCTTTTTCGGCTGTGGCCCCGATCTGGTGGAACGCTCTGTCACAAGAGACTAGGGCCCTGTGGGACTTGACATCTTTCCGCAGGGCCTGCAAGACAGAGCTGTTCCACCAGGCCTTTGGCCAAGGCACAGTCTGACCCCCTCCTTTGGTGATCCTCGTAGAACTCTGGCCCAGTGGTTGCCATTTGATTTTGAATTGATTTTAGAATATTGATTTTAGAATGCTGTGTTACTTTTATTGCTGTTAGCTGCTCTGAGCCCTGTTTTGACTGGGGAGGGTGGGATATAAATAAAAATTCTTCTTCTTATTATTATTATGACAGGAACCCTGATCTGCACTTTCTGGAAACAAGCAAAAAAACCCCCAGATGCTATAACCTTTCCTCAGAGAGCAGTTGCTCCAACCCATTGATTTAGGATGCCCCTTTATGTGCTTTTGCTTAAAGGGCTGGTGATCTCTTAGGAGTTGCTTGAGGTTAGATGCTGGAGCCTGAATGATCACAGATACAGCAGATTAGGATCCTATGATCCTGAGGCTTCATGCATCTGTGATTCTATGGCCATGCCAATCACAGGGGGCAGAGTGGTCTGATCTATTCCTCTCAGCAGCTCAAGTGGAGGGTGTGGCACACCCAGACTTGGCTAGATCACAGCCTTGGACCCTGCCGGAGTCCCTGAGCACATGCTCCTTCCCTGGTAGTTTATGTATTTATTGCATTTCTATCACACCTTTTACTCCAAGGAGCTCAAGGTGGTGTACATGGTTCTTCCTCCTCATTTAATCCCCACAACCTACCTGTATCAAGAACTTTTTAATGTTTGATGTTTGCTATGTTTTTATTATGTTGGAAGTCAGCCAGAGTGGCTGGGACAACCCAGTCAGATGGGCAGAGTATAATAAGAATAATAATAACCTGTGAGGTAGGTTAAGATGAGAGCCAGTGACTGTCCCAAAGTCACCCAGTGAGCTTCATAGCCGAATGGAAATCTGAACCGTGGTCTCCTACATCCTATTCCCAAAACACTACCCACTACACCATGCTGTCTTTCCCCCACCCCCATATCACTTATAGGTCTCTCAATATTCTCCTGGATGTCCTGCCTTTCTTCTTTCCCCATTTCTAGTAACGTTAGCTGTAAAATTATTCTCTTTCCCCTCTCCTCTCCGGAATGAAGGGTTTGAACAGAACTGGGATTTCTCTTGAGTGTAACTTGGTGGAATTCTCTTCCGCAAGAAGTAGTGACAGCTACACACTTTGATGGCTTTAAAAGAGGGTTAGACAAATTACCTGAGTTAGCCCGCACATAAGTCGTCCAGGGCTTTGTAAATGAGCATGACTCGGTATTGTGCCTCCATTCTGTTTGTCTGCTCTACCCTCACCCCCCAGTCTTGTAAATGATGGAATAGATTTTTTTAAAAATAAAAAAATAAAAATTCTCACTACTTGTCATCCTTGAGCTCAGGCAGCAGATGGCGCTCTTGCTCCAGGAATGACGCAAGGTCAGCAAGCATATCCAACCAATTCAGGAATGGTAGGAGCAGCTGAGGGTGACGGGGTGTCCCTCCCCAGTAACTTTATTCTGTGTTGTCTTAAACTTGGCACCACTAGACCTTGCTCTGAGTAGCCCTGCGTCTTCCCTCCCTCCCCGATGATCCCATTAAGTGGATTGCCTTTCTTTCTTTAAATGCACTGTTGCGTTTTAGTATTTGTAAAGCACAATTCCTGGGGACTTTAGGATTATGGTGCATTTTGCCATTTCTCTCTCTCCTCCAGTGGCGAATGGATGCAGTGGGCCAATTAGGTGCTCAATATGCTCATCACATTTGTTATAGAAAAAATAGGGGTGGTTGGCTTTTGCTGCCCAACTCCCCAAGGGACTGAGTCCTCTCTAAGTTCATGATCAGTCAGAGATGAATGGATGGAGGCAGGATGCAGTGAAAGCAAAGCAGATCTTTATTTTTCTGTTGCAACACAGTCTCCCCCCTTGCAAAGAGGCAAGAGAGACCCAGAACCAAGAAGAAACATCTCTTTTAAGGGTTTGCATTTTGGCGTGGCGAAGAAGCACACCCCTGCTACAAACAGTCAAAAATTACATCACACACAAGGTGGGGTTACTGTGGCTCAGGCAGGCCAAGGTGTGATATACCTGAGGATTTAGCAAGTTTTGCATAGTTCCAGACACAGTTTACACAAAACATTAGCATTTGATAAGACAATCAGGATGCCCGTCAGAGATCTCTCAATGGAACACTCTCCCATTAGATGTCAAGGAAATAAATGACTATCTGACTTTTAGAAGACATGTGAAGGCAGCCCTGTTTAGGGAAATTTTTAATGACTGATGTTTTAATGTGTCCATTAAACTTTAATTAGTTTAATGTTAAGTAAACGTCCAGTGCGCTTCCAACGCCATAAGTCTTATCTCAGCAGAGAATTTCGTGCAGCAGTTGAAGAAGGCAGGAGAGTCAGTACCTTTCAATGAAGAAGCCTGGAGCAAGCACTTTGGAACTCAGGAAAAAACTTTATTTACAAAAGAAAAACCCTGGCGATAAAGCACACATGCTTTTATCTCCGACATAAAGAAAACTTTACTCTAAACTTAACTCATATCAGCAAACACGCCAATGGCCGCAAACTGAGTCTGCGAGTCAGGTCAAAGAGGGAGGGAGACACACGGGTGAACTGACTATTTATACAAACTAACTCACATTCCTGGATGCTTAATGACTTCCAGCTGCTCAGTGATTAGAGCGCCTTGTTACCTCTTAACCCTTTAGTACCAACATAATGTATTTTTTATATTTTGTTGGAATTTGCCCAGAGTGTCTGGGGATACCCAGCCAGATGGGTGGGGTAATAATAATAATAATAATAATAATCATCATCATCATCATCATCTCTCTAGACCACTCAGCCAATTTTGATCCAAAAGTAGAATTATGGCAAAGAGTGTCTCTAAGCAGAAAAACCATGTGATTAGTTGGGCTCCTGGAAAGTCAGCCCTGCTAGGAAAGCTCTTGGACTGTTGTTTTAAGGCCTGCCCAGCACAGCCACTATGGCAGATATGGGAGGAGCCAGGACTGCTTCAGAAACAGCCTTATGTGGTAGCATTCACCTGTCAGAATCATGCATTGTTTCCGAGCATGCAAAGAGACGCTTCCCTGAAGGCCAGAGAAGCAACAGCGAGTGCTTCTTACTTTAAGGACTGTTTTTGTTTGTTTAGTTTAGTAATATAAACAAACAACAATTTTCAACCTGAGGATCTTCCAGTCTCCATTTTGGCCGGTGGGGAGTCAACGAAGGGAGGGGAGAAGCAAGGAGGAACAAGTGTCAGGATGAGGGCAGCAGTGGAAGGAGGAAGAGGTGACGAGGGCGGATCAAGGACAAATGCAGGCTGGCCTCTGTGGGCTTCTCTTTGGGCGGGAATGAATTATGCTGGGATTGCAATTCAGCGTTTTTGTTCTTTCAGTCAAGGATGGTATCATGCCCAGTGAGGTCCATGTCTTACTTGTTGCATTTGCAGTCTTATGATTGAATTGAAAACCACTTTCCTGCCATCCTCATTCTTAATCATACAGAGGTGGCCACTAACACTTTCAGCGATGCCAGCATGACCTCACAGGGGGGCGAGGGCGTGCCACTTGTGGCTCTGAGACCCTTGCTTCCAGGACAGATTTCCCTGTTAGTCTGAGCAAATCGGACGCCTTCTTCAGCTGGCTACCAGGTTCCTTTGCCTTTGACTCACATTCTCCATCCTTCTGCCATTTGAAGAATCTCAAGACCTTCTTGTGACTCTTCTTTCTCACAATAATGGCAGTGCAATCCAAAGGAGCCGGTAAAATTGCTCTGCTAAACAGTATCAACAGCAACAGAAAAATCCAGGTTTGGTTTTTTTGTTTTTGCATTGAGGGTATTCCAGGGATTGGAATGCAGCACATGTTAATGGTTTAGAAAGTTGTTTATTCCGTCACAGAGAATAACTGTCAAATCCTGATAAGCCGCTCCAAAGAGGGCAGGAGAACATCGTCTCATCTGTCACAAACACGGTTCCTGCGTGGATAATTTGCTGAGCCCCGTTTGCCATTCTCCCCCAGCCGTTCCGTTCCGGCTAATGAACAGCTTCATATCACTGTGATTATTCAATTATTATTTCCCCCTGATGATAATGGGGGAGCACTTGTGTGGAGAGGTTTGCCAAGGTGCCATTGCAAATAATTACATTTCCCTCATTTACCTTCCTGGGAAGCTGCTTTCAAACCTTTCAGAGAGAGCTGCCTGTGCAGGGGAACCGTCTCTTAATGCTTGTCTTCTTAATGGCAAACAGAGTGAGTTGTCCAAGTTCCTGGATGCCCAGTGGATTCCCCCTGTCGACAATTAGGCATGTGAAATATGCTGCACGCAAGTAATCCTGCTTCCATTACATAAAGCTAGGCAAGCACATAATAAGTAAAAAAAATATATTTATTTGGATTTAATAGTTTGTTCTGTGCTGTGGATCCTGGTGGATGCAAGGTTTTTAAGAACTCACATGTTGTTCCCAGGCTGTACAAAGTCCGAGCCAAAGAAGGCTCATTTCTATGATGCCTGTGGAAGACCCTCAAGTGGGATCCAAGTACAAGAGCCCTCTCCCCTTCTGTGATTTCCAGCAGCTGGTATTCAGAAACATTACTTCCTCCAACTGTGAAGGCAGAGCACAGCCACTGGCAGTTCCCTTGCTGCGAGAAGCCAAGTTACAGAGAACCAGGCAGAGGGCCTTCTCGGTAGTGGCACCTGCCCTGTGGAACACCCTCCCACCAGATGTCAAAGAGAGAAATAACTACCAAACTTTTAGAAGACATCTGAAGGCAGCCCTGTTTAGGGAAGCTTTTAATGTTTAATAGGTTATTGTATTTTAGTGTTGGAAGCTGCTCAGAGTGGCTGGGGAAACCCAGCCAGATGGGTGGGGTATAAATAAATTATTATTATTATTATCATCATCATCATCATCATCATCATCATGGTCAGTAGCCATTGATACTCCTACCTCCATGAATTTGTGCAATCCTCTTTTAAAGCCATCCAAGAGAATTGTCATGCCCACAGAGACCAGTATGTGTGCTCTTCCTTGTCCTACTCTGTCCTACTCCAGTGAGGGGACACCACTGCAAAGCTCCCAATCCCTGTAAGTACAATGCCACATGGGCAGGGCTTTTTAACTCTTCCCTGTCATGGGCCTCATGAAGATGCCCCACGTCGAGGCTGCAATTTGTGGAAGGCAGGCCTGATTTTGGCTGAAACCATGGTGGTGGGTAAGGAACAGTGGCCCTTTCTTCTCCAACCACCAAGTTAACGTCAAATGCAACAAGACATTTAACGTAGCCCGTATTGCATTCTCGTTCGGGAGGGAGCTCTTCCAATTTCTCTCCCAAATTTTCACCCCAGTGTAACCCTGGTGGCTTTGACCTGCCATTGTGGTAGCCCTATTTAGGAAAAGGAGGCATAAGACTAGGAACACCAATATTGGCTCTTCTGGAGACAGCAATAGGCTTAGCGACGCAACGGATACCCACTTTGAGAGAGGTACCCAATTCTTCAGGAACCTGCACATAACTCTGCCTTGCCGGTCCGCTTGTCAACGGTTGCTGACAATTTTTTCCATCATTTTGCAATAAAAGATAATAGAATAACGATTTATTTCTGCGGACTGATGCTTTAATGCCTCCCTCCGTTATCCTTCCCTGACAGTCTGTGATTACAGCAAATGTTTTGCCTGTGACACTTGGATAATGACTCTCTAATAGAAGGATTAACCTGCTCTTCAATCACACGCCTGCCAGGGATTGCACCCAGACTTTCCAAGTCATGCTGGTCTAAGGAGAGGCTGCTGGACAAGGTTTGGGAGTGGTCCAGAAGTGATTCCCTTTGACGGGAACTGGCACAGGCTAAATGCCTTCGAGGATCATACCCTTAGTAAGCGCGGCTGCTTTTTAGAATGTTGAGATTGTGCAAATGTGCCAAGATAATCTTAGGGTTTCTAATTCCAAATGGAGAACTACTTAGCCCTTAGCCCACGTGACCTTAGAAATTGGATATTTGATCAGGAGGCCAACCAAGACAGAGCATGCATGATTGCTGCCCGTTACTCTACTTGGTACCCCCAAATTAAGACCAATCACTCAAGGCCCCATTACCTTGAGACTCTGGCCTCCCCACAACTACACAGGGCCTTTGTAGAACTAAAATTTCAACAGATGCCCTCGACATATTTGGAGGGGAGATACCTGGGAATTCCCCATATGGATCGCAAATTTATACATGGATGCAATCAGTTAGAGGACATCACACACTACCTGCTGACTTGCCCCCTGTATACAACGCCCAGAGCAAAATTTATATTGCCATTTTTAATTGGCTTCCAGGTCGATCATACAGGAAGTGACAGCTGAACTCCTAGCAGATAAACATCTGTACATTACCCACCAGGTAGCCACATTTGCGCTGGCAGCCAAGAAGCTCCGTTCCAGCTATGTGAATCCACTCCAGTCTTAATGTTGTAAATTTCTTGTTATGCTGTAAACTACTACGAGGTTACGTTGTATGACTTTAGATGACATTTCCTTTTATTCTCTGTCATCTATTGTAAAGGCCTTTGGCTATATGCAACAAAATGGATTGATTCCCTTTTGACGGGGGTCAGGGCTATCCCACCCATTAGCCTTGGTGAAGCAGTTGCCTTGGGTGGCAGACTGGGGGTGACTGGGAGGGGCAGCAGATCCAGCCTCCGCCAGGAGCATACTGCTCACTGCCTCCTGTGCTTGCTGCCCATGGTGGCTAATGCCACTTGCTGCTCTCCAGATTCTTCCCCCCCCCAGCCCCACCCCCTTCAGCATGCTGTGGCTTCTAGTCGCCTCAGGCAGAGGAGGAGGCAGTGATGGGGGGGGGCGGGGCTCACCTGCCCTTTTCTGTTTCACCTTAAGTGGCAAAAAGGCTTGGGCTGGCCCTGCCAGGGGTAGTTGGTTGTTCATTTTCACTCCCCCAGCTACTGCTAATGCCATGACTGATATGGACCCAGCTCTGTGGGTACCCACTCTGGGCTGCCACGGAGGACCAAGGACTGCACCCACATGAAAGTTGCAGAAAGTTGGAGTATGAAACCTGAGTGAGAGGTGGGGAAATCAAGATCTCCCAGGGTGGGAGACTAGGAGGGGAAAGGCTTGATTCAGCAGGCTCTTCTTATATTCTTATGTACCATATTTGTGTCCTTGGAAGAAGTTCCAGATATACAGGCAGCAAGGGACCGCAGTTTGGAATCGGCTTTAGTTAGCTGTAAGCTGCTATGATAACCCAACTCATCTCCTCTCCCCTCTTGCCCTCCCCTTCCAGACTGTTTATTTCCACACATCTTTGGATTATCCCAGCATCGTTTTGGTGGTGGAGGTCGTAGCAACAGCCAGGAGGCGGGACGGGACCCCGCAGGAGATGTCGTGTGGTTTTGGGATCGTACATTTGTTTAACAGCAGATCTGAGCCAACAAACCTGAACTTGAAGGACAAAGGGTAAATGGACAAACTTTTGTAATAGCAGAGGCAGATTTCTGTGTCTTTAGGGCTGTTTACATAGTAAAGATTAGCTGGTTGTTAAGCCTAGAGCTGTGTTTGTGTAGACCTGGCTGGGGAACCTGCAGCCCTCCAAATGTTGTTGGACTTTAATAACTGATGAGTGTGGCCA
>JAXCMG010000016.1:45704643-45782170 GCA_034642415.1 Podarcis siculus | reverse complement strand
ATTATTATTATTATTATTATTATTATTATTATTATTATTATTATTATTATACCCTTCCACCTACTACCACTACAGCATTTCCGGCTACTGGCCTACATTTCATCTCCCGCCCTCCCTCTCCCTGGCAGATGCCTTTGGAAGGGCCCCAGGTGTTGACATGGTGGGCCCCAAGGCTTTCTGTTGGAAAGACCAGCATGGAACCTTACAGAGGGGCTCAGGAAGAGGTTTCTGCCTTGCTGCTGGTTTTCTTCCCATGCTTGAATTAACTCAAGTGCAACTTTCTCCCGGCCGGCCAGAGAAGGGGCGGCGGGGGGGGGGGGGAAGGCTGAGCCAAAGGGAGAGAACATCTGTTCCAGTTCTTTCCTGATGCGCTTTTCTTTGAACGATTGAATGCTACAATTTGTCGCCCAAGGCGTTTTTTTGTAGTCGTGCTCAGATAGCGTCAGCAGTTTTAACATTTGTTTGTTTATTGTACTTCTTGTTGGGATTATTATTTTTTAAGAAAAGGGTGAGAAGCCCGTCCCCCCCCCCCATCTCTTTTAGTATAAGATTTTATGCAGTTCATTGCTTTTTGAGGCCTGGTATAAATGCTGCTTCTTCCACAGAGCCTCTCAGAGAGTTCTGATTCTTGCTGACATTGTGTGGGCAGTCGGCAAAGCCCCTTTGCTGGTTGCTGCTGTTAATTCGATTTACAAAACGCCCTTTATCAAAAGATCCAAGGGTGGCGTACAACATGAAGAACACATTTTACAGAGCATAATAATGAAAAGATAATAACAGGTATCATAATAATAACATAAGCATAATAACAGTCCCCCTCCACAACTTTAACATGCCAAAAGCATGGGTAAAAATTAATGTTTACAGGGTTGATGAGTGGACACAGTGGCGTAGCGTGGGGGGTGCCAGGGGTGCCGGCCGCACCGGGCGCAACATCTGGGGGGGGGCGCGAGTCCAGAGGGCCCAGCCGCGTCGTGCCCTCGGACCGCCCCTATTGTCAGAGCGGCCGGCCAGCCTCCGCCTGCTCCTACCTTGCCCACCCGAGGACTGCGGCAGCGCCCGCCCCCGTGGCCACCTACCCCGCCCCGCCTCGCCCATTGGCTCGCCTCCCTTGGCCCCGCCTCTCTCCGATGGCTGCGGGGGGTGTCCTGCCCGGCGCCGGCGCCTTTTTTCAGGAGGTAGGGAGGCTGCACGGGGAGGTGGGGTCGGAAGCGGGCAGAGAAGGAGGGGAGCTCGTAGCCAAAAGGGCTGCGCCGGCCGGCAAAGGGCCGGGGAAAGTTTGGAGAGGAGAAACACACCGTCATGATTTCCCGGTGGAAGCGGCAGGATTAGGGTTGGCGAAGCGTAATTACGCACGAATTTCGCTGGGTGAGAGCTTCGGGGATCGATCGGCGGAAATGGGAATCAATTGGAATATGAGAAAGAGAGAGAGAGAGAGGGACCATCATTCATAGGCATAGATTTGTAGGGTTAGGGGGCGCAAATCCATGGGTTAGGGGGCGTAAATTACTTGCCTTGCCCCGGGTGCTGACAACCCACGCTACGCCACTGAGTGGACACTCTGTGTTCTGGCTTTTTCTTTTTTTCTTTTTATTCCCCTAACATGCTTACAGACGCGGGTGGCACTGTGGGTTAAACCACAGAGCCTAGGGCTTGCCGATCAGAAGGTTGGCGGTTCGAATCCCCGCGACGGGGTGAGCTCCTGTTGCTCGGTCCCTGCTCCTGCCAACCTAGCAGTTCGAAAGCACGTCAAAGTGCAAGTAGATAAATAGGTACCACTCCGGTGGGAAGGTAAACGGCATTCCGTGCGCTGCTCTGGTTTGCCAGATGCGGCTTAGTCATGCTGGCCACATGACCCGGAAGCTGTACGCCGGCTCCCTCGGCCAATAAAGCGAGATGAGCGCCGCAATCCCAGAGTCGTCCACGACTGGACCTAATGGTCAGGGGTCCCTTTACCTTTGCCTTATAACATGCTTACATAAAAATGACATTACAAACACTGTATTGGGGTCAAATAGGCCCAGCCGTAATCTAAAAAAGGCCTTCCTCTTTGCATTCAGACGCCTCCGCATTCAATCCCTAGCATCTCCAAGCAGAGCTGAGAAAATACTCCTGCTTGAAGCCCTGAGGTCCTCAAGTGACACCCATCCAACTCACACCAGCCACAGAGCTGCCTTCAGACTTAGCCTTTGTTGTGGAGTTTGTCCCTCAAAAGCAGATGCTGCAATAAACTGCCTTGCCTGTGCCACAAGATACTTTGTGGGTTTCTTTCTCACTTTTCTTTTTTTAAAGAAAGAAATGATATATGGGAGCCTGCAATCACGCAGGCACAGAAACATCAATCCGTTTTTATATTGATTTTTAATTTAAAGCAAAGCAAGAAAAAGATCCAACGTATGTAATATGTATTAAATTGTAAATATATGTCATTCCAGGGACGCTGCATACAATATATTTATTCCATTAAGCACATGTAGAACGGATATTAAATCACAAAAATAAGTTTTCCCAGGGACAATTGTTCCAATATGTATTCTAATAACTGAGAAACACCTTTCATTTCTCTCCTAAGTCTCATGGAATATAACCCCTATTATGTTAGTTTATTAGTTCAGTCAGTTTCCAATAATATCAAGAATTTCCCGCAGCCGCTTGGAGTCAGAGGGCACGATGTACATTTTTTTCAACACCGAGCCCCAACTGTTTCAGTTGCATGTTCTCAAACCGCCTTCTCTTTTGTTTTTAATGAATCTCCTATTAAATTCAATGAAGTTGTCAGTGGATGAAGAGTTACAGTACAGTAAAAAATTACTTCCAGTACAAGCTTCCAAGATCACTATGCTTTCTGCAGATTTCCGCTACAAATGAAGAAAATCAGCTCTGGCAGCCTGAAATTTCAACATCTGATAATACTTGCAGGATTAATTTCCATACCACTGGCTGAACATTTTATATTCAGGCTTTCTGAATATTAAAGTGGCGTTGGGTAGTACAAAGTATGTACAGAGGCTCAAACTTCTCCTGGAACTTCAGGCCCTGGATTCCAGAGCTTGTCCTTTTTTGAATTGCAAATAAATTCTCTAAGTGCCACTGAGAATGTACTGTAAGAAGAGTCCTTCTGAATCAGGCCAATGGCCCATCTAGTCCAGCACCCTGTTCTCACAGGCTCCAACCAGTTGTCTGTGGGGAAACAGGCAACCAGGGCCTGAGCACAAGAGCCCTTTCCCCTCCTGTGGTTTCCAGCAACTGGTATCCAGAAGAATTTCTTCCTCCGACTGTGGAGCCAGGGCACAGCCATAATGGCTGATAGCCGTTGATAGCCCCCTCTTATCTTCATTGAGATGAGTACACATTGAGTGAGATTTCACAAATGCATGTGGAATTATGATGCCCTGGACTTTTAATTTTTATTTTTGTAATACAGTGGTATCTCGGGTTACAGATGCTTCAGGTTACAGACTCCACTAACCCAGAAATAGTACCTCAGGTTAAGAACTTTGCTTCAGGATGAGAACAGAAATCATGTTCCGGCGGTGCGGCGGCAGCGGGAGGCCCCATTAGCTAAAGTAGTGGTTCAGGTTAAGAACAGTTTCAGGTTAAGAACGGACCTCCGGAACGAATTAAGTACTTAACCCGAGGTACCACTGTAATAATAAACCCCGCTACGTTGGCTTCACTTTGCTGATCTTCTTTCCACAAACACCTGCATCGTACGTCTGCAGTAAAATGAAATAAATTGCTTGTGGAATTTTGATGCTTCTGACTGTATTGTTTTTTGAAAGAAGCTTTTTGTGTGAATTTCAGCAACGTAACCAATAATGCTGTTTTCAAAAACAATTGCAAAACCTCACTTGGGCAAAGTGCGCCCAAGACGAAAAAACATCAGCATTGTGAGAAAGAGAAAGCGCTGTGAAGTGGGCTCATAAATTCATGAACATTGAACAAAGTGAGGCGATGTCCCGACTTGAAACCTTGGTTGTGCCATGACCTGTGACTCTCTTTGCAGGAGACTTATTCCAGAAGCCACGACTCATGAAGACAGTGACGTGGTACTTGGAGAAGCTGTCCATCCACCTCTACCCTTCGTTGGAGAGATTTGAAGAGGAGCTCTTGGACCTGCTCATGAGTGATCAGGTACTCTCCAAGGCTTGGAAAGGCGAGAAATGCAGTAAAAGTCAAGGAGGGGCAGGGAGAAGAGGTTTGAGACCTCCAGGTAGGAATGGGGAATAAATTCAGTTTGGTTTGCATTTTTATACGCCCTTATCCTAATTCATACTTCCCAAAACAATACGTAAGCCAAAACACAGCTATCCTTTCAAGCTTGCTCTTCTCTGAATTTTCAGTATAGCTTTCCAGCCTAATAACGTATTGTCAGGGAACTGCCATCGGCTCAGGGGCGAGAGGGGAAAAGCCGGATGGATTACAGAAAGCCCCCAAAGATTGTGGGAAGCAGCACCTCCTCAGCGGAGGAGAGTAACCACGCCTCCAGCGGAGAGGAGCTGCAGGACTCGGGGGAGGCGAGGCAGTGCCAGGACACATTGCCTGAGCAAAGCGGGGAGGAGAGAGGTCCTCCGTTACCCACGCCCTCCTTGCGCAGTAGGCTTCCACGCAGAAAGGGGAAGCGCAGACTGGGCATCAAGAAACTACTCTGCTGGGGAAGGTTTAAGGACCGCCCACTCTCAGATTCTGCCAGTGAATAAGCGAGCCACGGAAGAGTGGCGCTCCGCATGGTGAAGGTTTTTTTGGCACCAATAACAAGGCTTTACAGCCGACCAGGGAGGAATTTGCCTGATTGCTCTCGAGCAACCCCCTGATACCATTACACGTATACAAGAAAACAAGCATTAGTGAAAATAACATACCATAACTCATGGTATTAGGAAACAATTGCTTGGGGAAAAACATATATTAGGCCAAGTTGCATAATGAATTTTGCCTATTGGAGCCTGTATGGCATAGTGGTTACAAGTGGTGAACCAGGACCTTGGAGACCAGGGTTCAAATCCCCACTTGGCCATGAAGCTTCACTGGGTAACCTTGAGTCAGTTACTGCCTCTCAGCCTAACCTACCTTACAGGGTTGTTGTGAGGATAAAATGGGGAGGCAGAGAACCATGTACGCCACTTCAAGCTCCTTGGAGGAAAAAGGGTGGGATATAAATGTAATAAGTAAATGGATATTACGAAATACGTGCACTAAAATTCTGACACATTTTCACGGGGACTTTGGAAAAAAACCAAACCCCACAAAACTGATGTGGAAATGGGGGGAATCAAATTTAAGAGTGGAGAAAACAAGTTATTGAAAGAAATAGAAAATGACAGATTCAGGAGTGTGTTTTATGCAGAAGTCTAGTGGAAGTATTCTTTATTCAACCCAATGCATTTCAGATTGAATTGTTCTTCTTCAGGGGCACTCTGAAGCATAACTAGTTTCAGACTTTCGGTCTCTAATCTCATTGCACATTATTTTCCAGACAATGACCAGACATAACCTGTTGTCAGGAATGCGCATAAGTCATAGTGTCGGTCCAAGACAGCTTGCTTGCTTCTTTGAAGTGGCACCAATGTACTGATCTCCCTTGCTTTGAGGAAGAATTTAAAATCTCTTGCCACACCATTCAGACACCAATGGTTGTAGCCAACAAAGTTTTACTCAGAACTAATTGAACAAAGTTTCTCTTCCTCCCCAGTTTATCCTCACCCAAACCCTGGTGAGGTACATTGGGCTGAGGGACTCTGAATTTCATGGCCAAGCAGGGATTTGAACCCTGGTCTCCCTGGTCCCACTCTGACACTCTAGCCATTAGACCACGCTTGTTGCTTCACCCTGCTGCACAGGTAGGCTGGCCCTGTGTTGTCTAAGCTAAAAGAACAGCAACAAAACCCCTGCAATTCTAAGACCAGGTGGTCCAAATTCTTGCAAACCTGGTCCTGTGATCGGTCTCGATTATACAACTTGAGCATCTTTGCATAGCAGCTCCTTTTTTGCGCAATTGATTTGACAGCTGTTACATATGGGACGCAGGTGGCGCTGTGGGTTAAACCACAGAACCTAGGACTTGCTGATCAGAAGGTCGGCGGTTCGAATCCCCGCAACGGGGTGAGCTCCCATTGCTCGGTCCCTGCTCCTGCCAACCTAGCAGTTCGAAAGCACCGCTCCAGCGGGAAGGTAAACGGCGTTTCCGTGCGCTGCTCTGGTTAACCAGAAGCGGCTTAGTCATGCTGGCCACATGACCCAGAAGCTATACGCCGGCTCCCTTGGCCAATAAAGCGAGATAAGCGCAGCAACCCCAGAGTCGGTCACGACTGGACCTAATGGTCAGGGGTCCCTTTACCTTTACCTTTTTACTATATCGCAGAATTCATTCTGTATTGGCTAGTCTTTGCAAGGGGGAGCTATGTATGGTCACGGAAGCCCTGAACCGCTGAAAACCTTATTCAGACATTGGACAGCTACCTAGCTTTCACTAGGGTTTTCTGGATCTCCTCTGCAACAACCTGGTGCACATGTTTTTGGACTACAGTTCCCAACAGCCCCAGCCAGCATGTGTTTCTGGCCAAAAGATCTGGATGACAACAGGTTGGCGAAGACTGTTCTAAGAAGGTATTCTTGTTCATATGGACTACATCCATTTTTGTTCTTTCAAAATGAAGCTAATTTTCAGAAAGCTGGATTATCCTTGTAAGTCAATAGCTGGGTTTCTTGCCTCCTCCAATACCGCAAGCAGAAAACAATGGATTTTTTTCTAAGAGGGATGTATTTCCCATTTTCTGAACAATAATAATGCATCTGCTTGTTTCTTTGCATATGGATTGCTTCTGAGGCTGCATTTTTTTGCGGGGAGGGAAGAGTCCTTTTATTGCCTTAGTTCTCCTGATTAACAGACTGCTCTCTTCTCAGCCTCCCTGTTGCTGTTTCTCCTCCCCTCCTCCTGGAATAAGCAACTGCTAATGAGCTACACGGTGGCCAGGCTGCTTTTGATTAATGGATACCCAGAGCAACTTCTAAGTTTTAATGTTTGTGTTTTCAGCTCTCGCAATTTAGGAAGCGGTAATGACCCCCAAGGATGCGCCTTGTTGATTTGTCAGATGCGCGGTGGATTTTCAGAGAGGAGAAGATGAAATACTTTAATATCCAGCAGTCACTCTGGGGCAGCTTTCATTTTTATTAGCTAAGGACATCCTGCCTAAAATTACTTTTCCTGCCCCCTCCTCACAATACATTGGTATCAGGGGTTAAAAAATGCCGTGGCATTTGATAAGTTGGCTGGGCCCTTACTCTGGGTCTGTTTCCAGTGCATTTGAGTATAAGGAAAGGGAACAGCAAGCTGGATTTTCATTTTCCATCAGCCCTGCTGTAAGACAAGCTACATCAGGCCGTCTCTCCCTTAGCTACCAGCCATTCCTGCAGACTACAACAGTGGGAGAGATGGGTCACAGAGCCCATCCCATTGGCTCTCAGTCAAGCTCCTCCAACATGTTCCTGGAATTGTTTCCATTCCAGGTGGTAGTGAAACATGGGGCTGCCCTTAAAGACAACTTAGAAACTTCAATAGGTCTTAAATGCGGCAGCCAGGTTAATGGCTGGGCCTCTGTTTAGATCTCATATAACCTTTGTTTTAAAGCAGCTGCACTGGTTGCCTGTTTCTTTCCGGTCCCAATTCAAGATTGCGGTAAACAATCTAGGCCCCAAATATCTGAAAGATCCCCCCCTTCCCTACAGACCCTCTTGGGTGCTGAGTACAGTGGTACCTCGGTTTACGAACTTAATCCGTTTCTGAAGTCCATTCTTAAACCAAATCTGTTCTTAAACTGAGGCACAATTTCCCCAGTGAGGCCTCCCGCCACCGGTGCCCTTCCACCGTTCAGCTTCCATTTGTAGACCGAGGTTAAATTCGCAAACCTGAACACTGCTTCCAGTTTTGCGAAGTTCATAAACCAAATAGTTCGTAAACAGGGCTGTTTGTAAGCCGAGGTACCACTGTAGTTCGTCCACCCTCAGAGGTTCGGAGGTGTGTGGCTGCCTGGGAGAGAGCCTTCTCTGCGGCAGCCCCTGTGCTGTGGAACTCCCTCCCCACAGAAGTGCAACTGGCACCTTCATTGTACAGCTTCTGGCAAATGCTGAAGATGCACCTCTTAAACTTGGCTCGGGGTGTATATTTCCAGGATGTGCCTTATTTCTGTAAGTTGTTTTGAGTACTGTTTTCTTCATGTCGTAATACGCCCTGGCACCTTAGGGTGAAGGACAGGAAAAGGAATGAATGACTGACTATGTGACATTTTGCAGGGTTGTTTCTTGTGACTTGAGACATGACCTGACCACCTATGGATTTTCCTAGGGCAACTCGATGCTGGATGGGAACACCCTCGCGGTGCAGGAGAGGCGGCTGCACATTGGGGTACACAACGGCTTTTGCTTTGTGCAGCCACCACAGGTGGTGGTGGTGGTGCCAGAGGCCGAGGTGACTCGAGGGCGGACCGGCAGCTTACAGAGGAAACAAGGAGCCGGTGTCAGACCCAGGTAAGGAGGCGGCTTTCCAGGCAAGGAACAGCCAGAAGTTCCTACCAACCAAACACATATGTCTCTTTCCTTCCTTCATCCAAGCTAGCAAGAAGATGATCACATTTCAAGGGCACATTCTGGCAAAAGTACCTGGGGAGGATGGGGTGAAGGGCCACTGCGGGATGTGGCTTGAAGAGAGGGGTCGTTGCCTGGAGAAGAGTCCTGAGGGTTGGATAGAGGGGCGTGGGCACACCCCACACTGGCAGTACTTTGTTCCTCTCCAAGCAGAAATCAGGGCAAAAGAAAGATGGTCAGGACTATAAACCTGATGGCATGTGGCTGGTTGGCATATCATATCTGGGTCTCTCTGCTCCCCCTTCTTTCCTTGCAGTTCGGAGGGGCAAGCTCTTGTGCTGCGAAGCCGCATACACTTGACAGAGATGGTCCATCACCCGGCCTTTGGAGTGGTCCTGCTGCTGGAGTACGTCTTCTCCGTGGCAAGTGGACCAGATGGGAAGGTATGCGTTGCATCTGCTGTCACCTCTTTGGTAGCATAAGGATGGCTTGAGTCTCTGTCTTCATAGGGTCACAACTCAGTTGTGCCAGCTTTGACCTCCTGGTACCTCCTATCCCTTTTTTCTATGAGGATATCTTGACGAGATGCGGACAGTCAGGCAATGCTTTTCTTCCCTTTGACACAGCATAAGGACATAGAAACATCAGAAGAGCCTTATGGAGGTCAATTGTAGCCATTGACTGCCCTCCCCTCCCCTCTACGAGCTTCATCACTCATTTAAAAGCCAGGTCTGCAATGGCGGTAGCTGCGTATCATCCATATGGTGCTGTCTTGAACATGGACAGTATTTCAAAGTACAGAACCAATGCATTGGGTATAACTGCACACTCACAGCACATCTGCTTCATGTAGGAATATTAGGCCAGAGGCTGGCTAATGCTCTCCCAGAGCATCTCTCACCTGGGACACAACCTGAGCAAGAGGTGACTTGATAGAAGTTCATAAAATTGTACATGGCACAAAGGAAGTGGGTAGGGAAAAGCTTTCTCTTTCACAACACTGGAACTCATGGGTTGGACAAATTCATGGAGGATAAGACTATCAGTGGCTACCAGCCACAATAGCCATGCTCTGCCTCCACCGTTGGAGGTAGCAATGTCTTGTAATACCAGTTGCGGGAGACCACAGGATGGAAGAGTTCTCTTGTTCTCAGGTCCCGCTTGCGGCTTTCCCATTGAGGCATCTGGTTGGGCACTGTGAGAACAGGATGCTGGACCAGATGGGCCACTGGCCTGATCCGGCAGCCTCTTCTTATAGCTAGATCTGATTAGCTACTTTCAGGGGCCTACTGGCAGCACTCAGCCCCAGACTCGTGGGTCAGAATTGGCCCCGATAATGAATAACAGAGTCTGTGTACTTCCTGAGTTCCCAAGCCAGCAGGCAACCAAATTGCTTTCTAAGGATTATGAAAATGTCACTCTTTCAGAAATCGTTTGCTGTAGTCAGAATATGGTTCTAAATGTTCTGTATAATTGAGATTTGATGGTGGTTTTCTTTCATATCTTTACATAGATTTAACTGCTGGCTGTTTTGAGTGATTTTGTAACCTGTATTGGGTCCACATTTTGAATGATGTGGGGAGGGGGAATAGAAGGAGTGGGGGGGTCCCCTAAGTGTAAGCTGCTACCTCTCAGCAAGTGAGAATATAATGTTAGAAATGTTCAGTGGGAAAACTCATTTCAGGAATTATCATGGAAATGATTTTGTGTCCTCCAGGCTGGGCTATCTTTGCCCTCAAAAAGGTCTTCCTGTCTCATATAGCAGTGGTAGTTGTTGCGGAGGAGTGCGAGGGTGACTGCAGAGATTTACAGCATGTCGTGAGGCTTAGGCGTATTGCACAATATGCTCAAATTGATTTTTAAGTCCTTTTAAAATTATTTAAGGCTGGGAAGCCAGTGTGAATTTTGCTGCTACCCTTGACTCATACCGGATGGTTCTATCATACTTAATAAATCCTCTCTAAGTGGTGTTGTCTCAGTGGAGTGCCACCTTCCACCAAACAGTGATGAAAGATCCAGGGGGAGTTGCATATTTTTGCAGGTGTGCGGGGGTGTGTGTGTGAGTTTTCCAGCATAGGGGTTGGCCAAATGCCATTTCTCAGGGGTGCTGTTGCCCAGTAGTTACAGTAAAGGTAAAAGTAAAGCGACTCCTGACTGTTAGGTCCAGTCGTGACCGACTCTGGGGTTGCGGCGCTCATCTCGCTTTATTGGCCGAGGGAGCCGGCGTACAGCTTCCGGGTCATGTGGCCAGCATGACTAAGATGCTTTTGGCGAACCAGAGCAGTGCACGGAAACGCCGTTAGTTACAGTACCTGGGGAGAATACCTAGCAGGACCGCCAGGAGTGCTGTTGCCCAATGGTTACAATACCTGAGGAGAATACCAAGCAATAAGCAGTTGTGGGTAGTGGTGTTGAGCTCAAGATCCCTCCCTGCCTATTGTACTTCCAAGAGTGGCTGAACAGCCAATCCTTCTTCCCAAGAAATGCTGGGAATTTTAGTCCTGGGAGAGTAATGGGGGCTCCCAACAACTCTAAACATCCTAATAAAGTACAGCTCCCAGAATTCTTGGGGAGAAGCCGTGACTGTTTAAAGTGATATCATAGCATCATGTATGGCATTACTTGTCCAGTTCATCTCACTGCTAAGAGGAGAACCTGTGGCAGGAATGGGACAAGGAGGCATCTAATGTTGAAAACAGTGATGGATTGGATGGATCCCTGGTCCGATCCAGCAGGGCTCTCCTTATGTCCTCCAAGTCTAACTTACCTTGCAAGAATCTTAGTTGGGCAATCATCCACTAATGAATCATAACCTACCACCCTTCTCACTCTTGGCCAAGATTGTGGTCCAGTCCTAACTGGCCTGAAGCCTACCGGAGCCCATTGCAGGATGCAGGAACAATCTGGACCCCACCTCCCTAGAGAAGATGAGCTCTCTATGAAGGCAGTAGCACTCAGTTATGAAGCATGCACTGTGGCAGTGCTGGTTTGTCTTGTATTGGGAAAGCAGGATGCCAGGAGCTGAGGGAGCTTCTGTGGAGGAGTCACTGGTATATGAAGCATCCAGGACTGGCAGGCAAGCTCTCTCAGCAGAGATAGGTGGTGGGAGGAGAAGGGCTCCAGTGATTCTCCTCCATCATTGAGTCTTGAAGGGCCCCCCCCCCATGAGAACTCCTTGCATTTAACAGCAGATCAGAAAAAGTTTTAGCAAAGCTCTTTCTCTGCTCTGCAAGTTCTGCCTTGCGTGTAGGATTTATTTATATTTTAACACGGAGGAGCATTCAGAAATAAGAGCCTGGAATTCTCCCGGCTCATTTTGCATAATGGGTAGCTCGGCCCTGGATATTTAACTTGGAAGATAACAAAATGCCTGTGGGAAACAATCCTAGTTGCCCAAGTCTCCCGCTGAAAATTACTGCTGATGAATTTAATTCTCTGTTTTGTAGAGGAGGCAGAAAAAAAGAAAAAGGGAAAAGAAACTTGCCCAGCCTTAGTTTTGAACTGGAACTTGGTGACCTCCTCCTTTTCACCATGCGGATCTCCCTTTCAATATAACTCAATTAGCAAACGTTTTGATTTGGGGCTCCAGTCTCAAGTGTTCCGCTTGACGTCCATGCAAAGGCGAAGGCACCTTCAACACAGCAGGAGTGAAGTCCAGTGCGCTCGTTTTATTTATCCAGATGAAACCCGGGCACTGTGATCAGGTGGTCCTTGGCTTTTTATTAATGAAATTAGCCACCTTAATCCACCTGTGCCGATCTGAAGTGTTTGGTTCATTAGCCAGCGCTTAGCAGCTCTGACCTGGAGAGCAACTTGCTTGCTGTCAAATTGCTTACCTTCTCTAAGGAGTAGAAAGGTCACCTGCTGAGCCCCTCAACCCCTTGTTGACCCCCCACAAGGTCTGACTTCCTTTCTAAGGACATGCCTGTGCAAGGAGTCACCCAGGTTCATTCTCTTATGATGCCCCTCCTCCACCACCCCGCCTCCGCTGATGCTGCTGATTTCTTCCCCCATGACCCACACCAAGAAAAAAAGGGGGCGAGGCTGAAAAGGAGGCTAGCAAGGGGAACAAGTCATCATTGTTAGTGCTTATGAGAGAGGGAGAAAAACCCTACCCACATTCTCCATGCCAAGCGTGTTATAAATTTCTATCCTGTCACCACTTATTTGCCTTTCCTCTAAACGAAAACGTCTTATTATCTGGAAAGACCCTTGTCCTCAACGAAGACCCAGATGAAAGTGCCTTTGGCTTCCTCCCGGCATTCCCTTTGATGCTGCCGGATTTCAAAACCGTTAATTAGACGCGGAGGTAACTCTTTAGTTAACTTTGCCCTAAATACTTCCAGGAGCAAATGCCATCGAGGAATTGTCTGCCCTTGGGGACGCCAGAACCAGCACCATTCTGTTGGCCATTTGGCTGCCCCAGCAGCGCCCTCTGCCCTTTCCCCCTTTTGGTAACATTTGGACGGCGGCCTGTGCTTGGCTCCCAGCCCCTTCCACTTCCGCATCACAGCTGCTCCGAAAGTAGGTGAGAAGGTTGGGAGGATCTGTCAGTCGTTAATTGAGCACTTAATTGCATATCGTTGTGCAGATTGCAAGCGCCACCTCGACACAGCCAGCTTCTCCTTGGCCTGCTCAGTCTCCCCCCGCCCTCTCTCTCATCTCTTTTGCAGGCTGTGAGCAAGCTCTGAGTTCTGCACACAGTGGGCCCGTTCCTGAGCCTACTGTAAAGACAATGGGAGTTGTCAGGCAATGCATCAACCCAAGGCTTGATTTCCCCAGGGGGTTGGCAATGGCCTGAGATGTCATACCTGACCGTGCCGCTTGCCTGATTGTACAGCTGCGCAGTTGGAATGAGCAACCTTGTCTTGACAAATACATTGTCAAAAGTATAACAAATGAACTGGCTGTGGGTCTCCAGGGAAGGAACATCCTGTGTTTTCACCCTAGAGAAAGATTACCTCTCGCATTACAGTGTCACGGATCCAGAAAGGACTTAATAAGTGATGCTCCCTGCCCTGAGTCAAGGTCTTGCACAATGACACAACTGAGAGTATTTGGGGAGGGACCACAGCCTCTCTAAACCAATGTATGTCCTGCTGTTGAACTGTACTAATGGATAGGTTCCACCCTTCACCTCCCTAAGCCTTTGCCAGAGAGTCTGGGGTGGGGCACAAAATCCCATATATTTGCAAACATATTTAATGTATGTATTTATGAAACCAGGAATGCCCTTCCTGTCTCCAAAGAAGAAAAAGAGACACCCAGCAGATCCCAACAAAAGCGTTGCAAGAAATCAAAATACAGTGGTACCTTGGGTTAAGTACTTAATTCGTTCCGGAGGTCCGTTCTTAACCTGAAACTGTTCTTAACCTGAAGCACCACTTTAGCTAATGGGGCCTCCCCCTGCTGCCACGCTGCCAGAGCACAATTTCTGTTCTTATCCTGAAGCAAAGTTCGTAACCCGAGGTATTATTTCTGGGTTAGCAGAGTCTGTAACCTGAAGCGTATGTAACCTGAAACGTATGTAACCTGAGATACCACTGTACATTAAAAGTGTTGCCAAACAGCAACAGATAAAATCAGACAGTTCATTATATCCTACAGCAGAGGGGGAGGGCTCTGGTCTTCCAGATATTGCTGGACTCCTGACTCCCATCACCCACTGGGCCATTGGCCATGGGGGCTGCTGGGGGTGCTGGGAGTTGGAGTCCAGCAGTAACTGAGCATCAGTCAACCATGAGTCAAATGGTTGGTCTGCCTGGGGCTGTATTGTTCACACTGGCTGGCAGTGTGTTTCCAGGGTTTCCCTTCCTTTCCTGGAGATGTCACTGAGGATTGGACCTGGGACGGTCCGTATGGAAAGTGTTAGCTGGTTGTGGCTCTCCGGGGTTGTAGATGGGACATCCCAAGCCCTACCTGGAGATGCCACTGGGGATTCAACTTGGAGTCTTCTTTAGGAAAAGCATGTGCTCAACCACTGAGCCAGGCATGGCCAAACAGGCCCTCCAGCTGTTTTGGGACTACAACTCCCATCATCCCTAGCTAACAGGACCAGTGGTCAGGGATGATGGGAATTGTAGTCCCAAAACATCTAGAGGGCCAAGTTTGGCCATACCTGCCAGTGAGTGATGGTCTCCCAAAGTCCATTTCTTTCTGCCTTCCTGTGCAATAATGCACCCACTCTCAAAGTAAAAAGCCGTTTTTGATTGCAACACCATTGGAGGTTTTGCTTCCGATGCCTTTCAAGGTGTTTCATCGCTCATCTTCAGATTCTGAGCTTTGCAAAGGTGTCACATGTAACATGCTAAAATAAGTATATTAAATCACACACACACACCCTTCAGTCCATGGCAGCAGTCCTTCTGGAAAGCTTTAGAAACATCCAGAAGAAGCACTTGAAAGCTCTCTATTTTTTTATTTCATTTAAAGAATTATTGAGGTCATAGCACAGAAAGAGAAGTGGCCTAATAAACACGCACAAATGCTTTCTATGACTCAGAAGTAAAAACAAGCCAATTTCTTGCTCCTTTAACTCTTAAGAAGCTTGGTATTGTGTGTTTGTGTTATTTGTGTTATTTTTTTAAAATTCTGTTCAGTTTTTGACACCTCACAGCTATGTTGCTGTAAAAGAAATTGACCTGTAGAAGCACTGAAATAATATAATTACATGGGAGATGGTTGAATGGAGGATTTGAGGAATTAGAGTGAAAGAATAGGGGTAGAGGAAGGAATCTGTTGGGATGGCAGCATTGCATTGTAGTGGGTGGAGGTGCCTTTATCCAGTACTGACCCAGTTTGTATTAGGGATTTTCTCTCTTGCTAATATCTGTATCCTGTTTCCAGACTCACTCGATCTGTGTGCTGATGACTAAGGAGAGCAAATAGAAGCAATGCAGCAATAATCAACAAAACTATGGGGCTTATACGGACCCACTCCATCCCCTCTGTTCATACCTAGGCAATTTTTGCTGAATGATAATATGAGGGAGGCTCGATCTGGCTTCATACAGACAGGTGGACAACAATGGTGGTTGATGGTCAGCTTTGCATAAACAAACCTGAGTTATGCTTAGTTCTCATGGATGCGTGTGTTCAACTTCAGGTGGCAGGTGGGAGTCAGGTGCTGTAGGGAATCCACATGATTCCCTATATAGAGAACACTAGAATGCCCACAAAAATGCTAGGCTAGAGCTATCTGTCATTTGGTTTCCTGTGTGAAGGCTGGATTTCTTTAAGTCTTACGAGTTCATCTCAGATGCTTTGGCGCAGACACATATTTATAGTCCAGACACTGAGACCTTAGGGCAGAGGACAGCTGATCTGGTGCTCTCTGGTTGTTGTTAGATTCCAGCTACGATCAGCCCCAGGCAGCCTGGGCGATGGCCAGGATTTGTACGAGCTGCTGCCCAGAGAATGCCAGGGGGTGATGCTCTTGCCCTAGGGCTCCAGTGATGGACCTTGGTTGTGCCTTCTCTCCTCAGAGAGGAAGTTGTCTTGGTGTACTGTGCTGCCTAATCCAGTCTGTGGGTTATGTGACCTCATTCTCCTGGGTTCACACTTGGTGAACTGATCCATCCTCTTTGGAACTGAGATTCCAGGGCTATGAGATTGCCTGGGCAGGTGGCCCCAGCTCAGCTTCACAACTTGGGGAGCCCCTGTCAGAGCCGTCTGCAAGCTGGGTCTCAACAGATGTGTGAGCAGGCGTAACTAACTCAAATCTTGAAAGGTCTGGTGCAATAACCCTGGAGCACCCATTTAAATTTAGGATTAAAGCAGTCTATTCATTTGTAAAACGGAGCCTGTCGCCTTTCAAATGTGCCTTTCTAATCTGTGCATGCAAATCTTGCAGGTTGTAATTATGCTTGATTAATTAACCTGGAATAAAGGAACATGATTTCTTCCCCCACCAGCTCACCACAGCAGAAGCAAATGGTGTATCCCCAGGATACATCAGCAGCTTAGCCAATTCCCTCCCCCCCCCCCCCCCGGTGAGATATTTTGCATGCTTGGAAGCTATTGGCTAGGGCTGGGATGACGCAAGAGAATGAGAACTGTCAGTGCATCAGAGAAATCTCATTGGTATTTTATGTGTACTGATCCCATGCCTGATGTTTTCCCCATACATAATCTAGGAGGGCACTGTGCGCCCATTGCTTCCCACAGCTCCATCACACTGTGAATACCAACCCAGTGCGCACATTTTAATATTTATAGATAGGCGATTGTATCTCCCCTGTGGGTCAGAGAAGACGCCATTTGTGAGTTCCTGTTTTGAATTAGACATGCCAGGCTGTGGTAATAATGGAATTCACTTTCCTGCTGGATGGCACCTGGTCCTGCTGGGGGAAGGAACAGCTCCTCTCCTGTGCTCTGCATGTCAAATCCAAACCCAAACTGGTTTACCTTGTATTAAAATAGCTTGCATTATAAAAATAGCTATTCACCAGCTTTGCCTGAGATATTTGGGGCCTGGTATTTAGATAGTTGAAGACCCAGTTGTCTTGAATTATGATCATCCGGATGGTTTTTGAAAGTAATATTTGTGAAGCAAAAGATAATCTTTGCTTTTAGGTTATGGACTTGTATGTCATCATCAATGACTGCTAGCTATGATAACAGTGTTCTGTCTCCAATTGTTGGAGAAGGCATGCCCCTGAATCTTCCAGTAGCTGAGAATCACAAATGGGGAGAGTGTGGTTGCACTCAGGTCTTGCTTGTGGGCTTCTCTTTGAGAGATCTACTAGGCCACCCTGGCGAGAAAGCTGAAGCACTCTGATGCAGACTCCGGCCTCCCCACCAGGTCCACTGCAACCTTTGCCCTTGAGAACCTGGGAGCTGGGGAAGGGTAGAGTGCCAGAACAAAGGCTTGATAACCCTTCCTGCCATGGTGAGGGGGTATGGCCTAGCTAAGCCCAGCAGGGCAGCTTACTCTATGGTCTTAACCCCTTCATGCATTAATTAGAGTTAAGCATGCTGGTCATATGAGGCTGATTATCCCAAATTATCCTCCATGAAACAGGAGGAAGCAGTTTCCCCAAAGTGATCAGCACCCGAGCGGGTGCCCCCAAATAAGCCAGTTTGTATGCTGAGCTACCGTGACCAGGCTCCTGCACCAGACAGTTTGCCCGTCATATGAGTGTGAGATGTGCAGATTAGCATGCCTCCCAGCGCTCTAGAGTGTCATCAACAGCCCTTTTGCGCAGCCCGGCCGTGGCTTCGCACTGAACCCAATTAACCCCCTACCCTCTCCTTTCTGGAGGGTGGATAATCCCTAAGCTGATTGCCTTTGTAGCTTTCGTAATGAGCAATTTACAGGGAGCCGGGAGAAGGATTTCAAAACGCTGGGACGCAGCCGTGAGTTCCTAGGCTTTTCTTTTGAGACCCTTCTGAAGAGTCCTTAAAACGGGGACAGCCTGAGCCTCCTGAGCCTCTCTAGCTAAGAAGCCAGCCCATAATGTTATATTCAGAATGGTGTTTCCTACCGGTGTAGCCCATCCTGTCCCTAAGAAAATGCATCACTTTCTCTCTGGAAGGTCAGGTTACTGGCAGAATTAGTACTAGAGCTCCAGGTACTGGAGAGTGAATCCTGATTGCTGGGGTTGATTTATGGGGCTAATATTAAAGTTGGTAAGACTTAGGAGAAAAGAAACAGTTCTCTCCTCTTCAGTTTGAATGCCAAACTATCACCAGCCTTGCTTTGTTATTTTTATTATTGTTATTTCTTAGAATCCTGGGCCTGTAACTAGAATCGGGTGCACAATACCAGCCAGAAGGGCAGACACACATTAAGAAACAGAGCGCTTCTGAGCACATGCTCAGCCCATGCGATCAGTTTCAGAAATTAACTCACAGTCATTTCGCACAAAAAATCCAATTCTGGTTCCTGCCCACATGCTTTCTTTGTTCCATCACTTCAATTTAGGGGGATAGGGAAGCCTATTAGTCATTGCTACTGTCAGCCAAGTGGGAGTCGCAAGCTCTCCCTGACCCACTGTGAAGAATCAACAGATCTATCAATAGAGCTCAGTCTACCAAGTATCTCACCATATAAACTGCCCCGGACCTTGCAGCCACCATCTAAGGCCCTTCTCTGTGTTCTCCTTCCATGGGAGGCCTGGAGGGTAGCAACCCGAGACTGGGCCGTTTCAGTGGTGGCCCCCCTCTTGTGGAGTGCTCGCCCGGTGATTATTCCATATCCTTAGGTGCCAGGCAAAAACATGTCCTTTTTCTTGGGCCTTTTAATTATCTGAGGCCTCCTTGAGTGGGTGGGATGTTTAAATGTCGCCTTTTAAGAACAGGGTTGTCTTTTAGATTCTTATTTTACGCCTCATTTCAATGCCTATTTATTCATGGTTGTAAATCACTTTGAGTTGCTTTTGTACAAAATATGAACCAAGCTTAATTATTGTTATTGCTGATAATAATACCTACCACCTACTCCAGAATCTCAATGCTACAATGGCCCTTTCCCAGCCACTCTACCATAGACCGTGGAGTGGGAACACAGATAATGAAGGTTTTATTACACAGGGACATTGGTACAGTGGGAGGAAGTTGCCTTTGAAAAATCCTGGAGTTTTTTGGCTCCAGGATCAGCTTGAACATAGCACATCATTTTAGAAGCAGCAAGGAGTTTGAAACTGTGTATTTTTGGGAAGGGGCTTTTTTTGGATTATTACTTGATTTTATCCAAAATCATGAATCATATTCACATTTAAAAGCTAACAGATTATTGCAGATAAACTTTTGTGGTCCACCGCCTATTGTATCAGATTCATGAAATTGGCAGAGGCAGGCATATCAGTAGATGCTTACATAGGGTGTGGGGCCCAGGGGAATGAGGTCACAGGGAGATTGTGTTCATATGGCTGCCACTGTGTTCTTTTAAAAAAACCATTCCCTTCTAACTTCTACATTGCCTGCACCTCCACGTATCATTGCCAAATTAAAAAGTACAACCAGTGTATCTGATCTAGAAGATCTGGAGAAGGGCAACCCAGCTGGGGGAAAGTTGCAGCATTTGGGACTTCTTAGCTTAGAGAAAAGGCAAGTAAAAGGTGACATGATGGAAGTTCATAAAATGATGGATGGTACTGAGAAAGTGGATAGAGAAAGTTTTTTCTCCCTCTCTCGTAACACTAGAACTCACAGGCATCCAAGGAAGCTGAATGTTGGAAGATTCAGGACAGGTAAAAGAAAGTCCTTCTTTGTGCAGCTCATAGCTAATCTGCAGAGCTTGCTCCTGCGGGAGGCAGCGATTGCCACCATCTTGGGCAGTTGAAACAGAGCTATTAATTAATCAATTAATTCTAACATGAATCTTTTAGTTGCCTTAAACCACTGTCTCAAGGCAATTAACACATAATTATAAACACACACACACAAAAGCAACAAATCCATAACAAGTGGACATTCATGGTAAAGACCTAGCTAGTGAAGCCTGTCAGAACAAAAATGTCTTCAGCCATTTCTGGAAAGCATGTGCCTGTCTTATCTCAACAGGGATGCTATTCCACAGATATCTGTATATATCTGCATAATCCGGACTGCATTTCTTGGTCACACCGGTGTGCGATGCTAAGAGTGTAACAGCCCCATGGAACTTACATTTGATAAGTGATGTCTTCATTCTCACATCCATTACTACCCCCCCCGCACCCTTGAACCACAGACGCCATCCGTTACATCGCTGACAACGCCGGCTTACATGCACTCAATTCGCTGGGCTGTTTGGAACCCCTCACCGGACGCAACTTCTTCAAACGTGGTCCTGCCATTGCAAGGAGGAGTGCAACATAATCCCAGTCACGTTTTGGTTTACAAGACACCACCAGCCACCATGAGCTCAGAAGAGGTGAGTTGTGATCCCCAGAAACATATTTTGGGGAAAGTATTGGCAGAGCTGGTGGTTTGGAGGCAACAGGCCCCTAGCCAGGGACATGGTGAAGCCAGTCAGCAAATCAGCCATAAAGAACAGTCAAAGGGAGGAACCTATGAGAATTGGCAGAATTGGCACTACTACATGTGCCACATAATACCTATTACTTATTTGTCAAAACTCAATCATTTACTGTGGCAGCACTTACACTTTGGAACTCCCTGCCCATTGCTATCAAGCAGGCACCTTCACTGTATTCTGTTCGGCTCCTGCTAAAAACATTTTTGTTTAGTCAAGCCAGGTGGTTAGAAAATCTGATGTGAAATTTAATCTGTTTTCATTTTAGCTTCTTGCATTTTGTAACGTATGGAAATTTCCTCCTGATTTTGTGGTTTTACATTTTTGTAAGCTGCTTTGAGGTTTCTTATAATTAAGCAGCATCTAAATTTTATGAACTAAATAAAAATAAACAGTCCCAGGGTGCAAAACCGACCTGGAGCATGTGCTAGGCTTGGATTCCAGGGATGCAAAGCCACATGCTGAGCATTGAACCTGGGACCTTCTGCATGAAAGCAGGTATTTTCTGAGATCCCCAGCTTCTTTAAGATAGAGAAAGGAGTTTCTAGTCCTTAAGGTGTGTGAACACCTGCTAAAATCTGAGAAGGCGGAAGGGCTGCCAAACAAGAACTCCGGTGGTTGGAATAGGGGGCAGAAAGTCTGTGCTTCTTCTACCCCCATGGTCAAGCCAAGACTAGGCCAAATAGTAGAAATTGCAGAAATGTGCACAATTTATGCAGGTCTCAGAATTCTTGGGGCAGAAGTCCGATTCCTTCGACCCAGAACATTAGGATTGTATACTGTTCCATGGTGGCAGCATGAAGAACAGGAGAATTAAGGATGTTCTTGCTTCCTCTCCTCTCCTTTTTTCCAAATCCCAGGTGAAGCAGGTTGAGTCAGGGACTGTTCAGTTCCACTTCTCCACCGGCTCCGAGGAGCAACCTGCAGTGGCTGGAAAACCCTCAAGCAGCACGAAGGGAGAGGCTCCTCTCTCAAAGAATCCTCCGCCCACACCGTCCCCCAGTGAGTTCTTTTTCCAGATTGCTAACTCTTCAAACGCACAGTGGGACGTCTGTTCCACTCCAGAACTTGGTGGGGGTGGGGAGAGACCACTTAAAATGCGCTGCTGTAGTCGGGGAATTTGGAGAGATAAGGCCAACAACTTGGGCTCTGCTTTCTTGGCAAGATTCCCACTCTCTTCCCAGCCTTTTAACTGCCGCCATTCAGCTGCCTGCAGCTCGAGAGGCTGTTGTTTCTGGTGCACGAACGTGGGCTCCGTAATGGGAGACACGCACTCCCGTGGCAGCCACGCAAGCGCTGTGGCTGGAGAAGGGAACACAGTGCCCTCCATCAAGCTCTGCGAAGATGGAGTTGACTCATAGAATAGAATCATAGAACTGTAATCCATCCCTCCGTAAAGCAGAAATCACAACTAAATAATCACTGACAGAAGGCCATCCAACCCCGGCTTAAAAGCTTCCTGCGAAGGAGAGTCTACCACCTTCTAGGGTCATAGAATTGTAGAGTTGGCCCGCTGCAATGGAGGAATCACAGCTAAAGAATCCCTGGAAAGGTGGCCACCACCTTCTCAGGGAGGCCATTCCACTGTCAGGGACGCAGGTGGCGCTGTGGGTTAAACCACAGAGCCTAGGGCTTGCCGATCAGAAGGTCGGCGGTTCAAATCCCCGCGATGGGGTGAGCTTCCATTGTTCGGTCCCTGCTCCTGCCAACCTAGCAGTTCAAAAGCACATGAAAGTGCAAGTAGATAAATAGGCACCACTCTGGCGGGAAGGTAAACAGCGTTTCCGTGTGTTGCTCTGGTTCACCAGAAGTGGCTTAGTCATGCTGGCCGCATGACCCGGAAGCTGTACACCGGCTACCTCGGCCTATAGAGCGAGATGAGCGCCACAACCTTAGAGTCGGTCACGACTTTACCTAATGGTCAGGGGTCCCTTTACCTTTATTCCACTGTCAAAAGAGCTGTTATTGTCAGAAAGTTGTTCCTAATGTTTACTCAGAATCCCTTCTCTTCATATTTTGTTGCACTACAAGGTGGAGATTTCACTCCTGGGTTGGAAAAAGTGTTCACTTTGTAATACAGTAGTACCTCGGGTTACAGACGCTTCAGGTTACAGACGCTTCAGGTTACAGACTCCGCTAACCCAGAAATAGTACCTCGGACTAAGAACTTTGCTTCAGGATGAGAACAGAAATTGTGCGGCGGCAGCGGGAGACCCCATTAGCTAAAGTGGTGTTTCAGGTTAAGAACAGTTTCAGGTTAAGAACGGACCTCCAGAACGAATTAAGTTCTTAACCCGAGGTACCACTGTATCTGGGCTAGATGTTTCTGGGATGTGCTCCCCTGGCCCCACCCCAAAAGAACTTAAGAGCAGCCTGTTGGATCAGGCCAAAGGGGGCCCATCTTGCCCAGCATCCTGTTTGTACAGTGGCCAACCGTATGTGGGTATCTTGCAGGCATGACCCAAACACTGCAAGAGCTCTCTCTCCCCTCTTGCGGTTCCCACAACTGGTATTCAGAAGCATTACTGCCTCTGATTGCGGAGGCGGAGCATAGCTTCCATTGTGGCTAGTAGCATACAATGAACCCCTGCCCCAGACCAAGTGTTGGGAACCTTTGGCCCTCCAGATGTTGCAGAACTTCAGGTCTCATCATCCCTGGCCACGCTTGCTGGGGCTGATGGGAGTTGTGATTCAGCAACATCTGGAGGGTTGAAGTTTTCCTACACCTGCGCTAGACAAGTGCTGTCAACACTTTCAACCAAATGTACATGGCAAAACTAACCTTTCTCCCTGTGGGTTTTCCATCTTCCTTTGTCTGGTGGCTAAAATGGGAAATGTAATAATTCAGTGAACTTGGGACCACAATGTAGATTCAGGAACCTGGAGACCTATATTTCCCATGATTCCTTGTACTTGGGGTGCTGTTGCAGTAATTCTGGGCACCGGAGGTAGGGAAAGGGCTGCAGGTGAAGAGACCTTGCTTCTCTTGCTTCCATAAGTTTGAGAGAAAAGAAGGAAATGGTGAGGCAGGAAGCATTCCATATAGTAGCTGAATTATTATCTAAGATGGAGAAGCATTTTTGGGCTACCATGTTCTGTTTGGATTGAATAGGAACATGAGTCACATGTTCTAATCCTAGAAATTACAAACACCTTTGGCCATTGCTGGGTTGCCTCCGGTGCCTATGCTATTCAGAGTAGACCCACTGAAGTTAATGGGCATAACTGACTTGGGTTCATTCTTTTCAATGGGTCTACTCTGAATAGAACTTACCTGGAGACAAGCCACTGGTTATATCTCTCCCACTTGCCCAAAAGTCTTAGATAAGTGACATATTAGCACCTGAGGCTTCCTTGAATTTACCAACAACATAACAAAAGCCTCCCCTTTAAAAAACAAACTGAAACATATCTCTGCAGATAAAAAACTAGCATGTTGGAGAACTGAGCTAGAACATTTCATCCTGAGGTGCTGCCTTTCCTCAGACAGTTTTTTTTGGGGGGAAGCGCCCTCAAGCATGCAGCACGCCTCCTGAAGTCTGAGCAATAACTGCACCATGTAATTCTGCTGACTGCGTAGGCCAGATCCTAGACTTTATCATTCAGTCACTTAACAATAAGACAGGAAATTGCATTGAACTCTGCAACCTTACCTGGCTGGCTCCTGTTCAAGAACCAGCAATAGGAATTAATGCATTTATATAGTTTGCCTTTATCTGGGGTGGGTAACGTACAGCCTTGCATTAAAAGATGAAGTGAAGCGCTGTCCCACCGTTCATCAAAATCTGCTTTGCATTGCTCTTTTTAATCTTTCCCCATTTGTCTGTGGATGTTTTAACTGTATTCCTCTCAACTTAACAGCCTGTGTGAACACTCATATGCGCCTTTATTACCTTATTAATGTGGTGCAGTTACTGATTTTTTTAGGACTGTGTGCACTTGAGAAAGTGCCAGAGAGGATCCGCTGGTAGCAAAAACTTTGGTCTCCTAGCAAAGAGCCAGTTTCACTGGGGAATCAGGAATAAGATCCTCTTCATTTGAAAAAAATGGAATTAAGCACAATTTTTACAAAAACCTGTGGGAGAACAGGGTGTTCTTAGAAGCTTGTGTGTGACCCATGGGGCTTTAGGAAGCTACATATGATTACCCCATGGAACCATTGTTCTTACATTACAAAAGTAATTGTAAGGATTAGCTTGTTGTGGTGGAAAGTGGGCATCAGAATGGCTTCCAGCAGTCAAAGGGGGGCACCTCTTCTGAATCACACCAGACATTTGCCCCTCATCCCCTTGGCGCAGGAGTGGGGTGAACTTCAATCCTGGGGGCCAAATGCAACACTGCAGATTTCCATCTGGCCGTCAAGAGTCTCCTGAGTCCATGAGAGCTAGTGAGGCTTAGTGGTTATAGTGTAGGACCTGGAAGACCAGGGTTCAAATCCCCGCTCAACAGTGAAATTCCCTGGGTGACCTTGGGGCCAGTCACTGCCTCTTAGCCTAACCTGTCATGCAGGGTTGCTGTGAAGGTAAAACGAGGAGGAGAGAGAACCAGGTACCCCACCCACCTTGAGCTCATTGAAGGAAAAGCGGGATATAAATGCATGAAATAAATAAAATTTAAAAACCACACCCCTTACTTGCCCTGTTCCACACTCTTTTTGAGTTCTTTGTCCTGGCTGGAATGCAATAAAATACTTATTGCCTAGATAGATAGATAGATAGGGGATGGGATGTAGAAAATGCTGGCTTTTGAATAGCTAGAATGTAGTCTATCGCACATAAGTAAAGAATCCACTCATTTTTGCCTCTGGCTCCACCAGGCATTGGCATCCATTTCCCAAAAGGCTGCCTACGAGGGATTGTTGCCCTCAGGGTGAAGTAAGGTCCCCTATCCCTGCCTGAAACTGAGCACCCATAATCCTTTGGGCTCAGAGTTGGTTTGCTCATGATTTTGCTGCCAAGATACATTTCAGTTTAGCTCTCCCCCTTCAAAGCATCCTTTTCAGAAGAGTCTGGAAGAGGCAAAATAATGTGATAGCATTTAAAGTCCTGGCTGAGACCTTTCCCTGCCTGAATATTTCACCAGCGCTGAAAGTTCCTTTGGTAATCCTGATGCCACTGAAGCTGTCAGCTTGAGAGAAGCACTTAGGCTGAGAGATATTACGAACAATCCTCCCAATTGTCTTTTATTTCTTGCTGCAGCATTAGAAGCAGCAGCAGCAAAATAAGATGCATTTCTTCCGTGGGGCCACTAGAGCGCAGTGTCTCCCAGGCTTCTGCCTTGCTGGGACCTGTGCTGACCTATATTCTGTTTGCAAATGCTCTGGTTTCAACAAGAGGTGGGTTTCATGTGTTGTTTAATAGGTTTTAAAACCTGGAACTGGTGAGGGTCAATTGAAAAAAAAAAGTTTAATGGTGGCAATTTCACTTAGACTCTCCTTGACATAATCCTGAGCGGTAGTTGAGTTAGCCGTGCTGGCACAGGGGCGTTGGGGAGGGGAGCAGTAGCGCTTAGGAGACAATCTAGTTTATTGTGACATAAATGGAAGTGATCGAGGCACTGCTGTGCCACTGACATTCCTCCCCACAGAGGCAGTTCAGCTGGTCGGAATCAAACCTGAATGAGAGAGGAGGGGGAGGACGAGTCCTCTGAGCGTGCTCTGCACACCTCTACTGCCTCTTCCAGCTGGGTCTCTGCTTGAGACAGAACTTGTTGGGACTCAGTTCAGGCTCATTCCAGGCTGGGCTCTGCAGGGATGTTTGTAATCAGACAGCTGGGGTTCAGGACCAGGGAGAGCTCCCCATGGAGCCACTTTTGCCCAACACCAGTCTGGACCTCTTGATCAGGACCCACAGAGCCTACTTCACTCAGCACTAGTCTGGATGGACAACTTCCTGTTAGAATTCCTGCTCCATGATTGCAGTCATGGAATTGTTGTCTATCCCATACATGGTGGTATATGTTTTTACTCCACAGAGTGGGAAGTGACAGAGACAGGATGTTTGTGTTACTGTGTTCCATGAAGTGGGACTATTGTCCTTTGTTCTTTTTTTCTTTGCTGCCTGATGCTAGAGAGAGAGGGAGCCATGTTGCAGTGCTCCGTGTGTGTTTATATGTAAATAAAGTAGATTAGCCAAAATGCTGAGTTGCTGAGGTCTGTTACGCAACTGCAAAGACTGCAGATCCCTAAGTGTGCCGATGTCTGTTGGCATCGGTCGCTGTTATATTCGGGCAAAAGAAAGCTTTTGAAGCTCCTGAACGATCGAGCAGGAGGGAGGGAACATGCCAGTTGGGCATGTGTGTCTGCCAGGGTCCTACTTGAGTGTAGTCTGAGCTCCTAACACTTCCTGTAAAGCAACCTTAACTCAGCACTAGTCTGGAATCAACTTTGGGGGGTCAGTCCTGTAGAGAAAGAGTCTGATTCATGAGATTTAAAGGGGCCACGCTCTTACACAGGGTTGGGCGCCTCCCATGATTCCTGGGCTTGGCAAGATGTTGGAGAAGGAGGGTTCCTAAGCTCACCATGGACATCTGCCAGGAAGACCTAGTCAATTCTGGCTTCCTCGCTTATGCCCCTAAGTATGCCTTCCCTTTGGGGCCTGGCTGCCTCATCCAATATGATGCGAAGGTGCTCGTTGGCGAAGCAGAATGACTACTTCATTGGCTGCCTCTTGCCGTGGTTCAGGGGCCCAGACTTCTTCATCCTCCCATGTCATAGGAACAGAGGAAGCTGGCTTATACTGAATCAGATCATTAGCCCATCTAGCCCAATGTCAACTGACTGGTGATAGCTTCCTGGGCTTTGCAGCAGGAGTTTTGTAGCAAGATGCCCCTGGGGCCTGAACCTGGGACTTGCTGCATACAAAGCAGCTGCTCTACCACTGAGTTACAGCCCTTTCCCTTAAAATAAAGTAAGATGGTAGTCCTCATTGTTCTAATATAAATAGAAAGGTGCCTTATCTGAAGTCAGAGCATTGGTTTGTCTAGCTCAGTATTGGCGTCTTTGTCTGTGACTCTCCTTAGTTTCAGACTAGGGTCTTCCTTACTCTTATCTGGAGTTTCCGGAGCAGAACCTGGGGACTTCGGCCTCCAAAGCTGATGCTGTACCACTGAGCCCATCCCCAAGGTCTTTAAAATTGTCCTCTGCTGGGTGGGGTCCAGATTGTGGCTTCAATAGAAGCCCCACACATTCTGACAGCTAGTGGAATTTCCCACAGTGAACATGTAGCAGGTGCTTGTTGCATGTTGCGCGTGGTATGTATACCTGGGAACCACATAGTTTCCCCCAGACACATGTACACTGGTGGTTAAAGATGCAGATTTCCTTGCGTGTGCTGGCCATGTGTTATATGTTTCTTGTGTGACCGTGTCCTTGGAAAACTAGTGGTCCTTGCCATGGTTACAATATGTGGAGCAGCTCTTAAGGCCATTTCATGTGTGAACAAGTCATTGCAGATCTTTTGCATTGCTCAGCGCCATCTCATACGGGGAATGATTTTCCCCAGTAAGTGCGCCTAGGATTTATTTATTTATACTTCCCCCTCCCAAAACTATATATAATGTTTTTTGTTTTTCCTTTTAAATCCAAAGTGCAGAAGGCAGAAATGCCAATTAAAACAGCATTATAAAATGCAATTAAAAATAACGCAGATGCTGCCTCCTTCCTCTCCTGGTCCGCCTAGCACAGCAACTGGTGAACGTTCGGTGTGTTGTCAGATTGTGTCTTCAGCAGAGCAACTTCTTTCTGCATGAGGCAGAACCAAAGAGGGAGGGTATGCGCCCTGTGCTGTCCTAGCTCATCCTCTGCCTTGGGATTTTGTCTCTTTGCAGCCTCCCTTTGCCAGCTCCTTTCAACCCCAATTCACTGAGGACCTCATCCCTCCCCCCAGCCCCATTTGGTCTCCTGATCTCTCCTTAATTGCCGGCTGAATATGTCTATTCAAGAAGCGGCAATGTCACGCTGATTGAGACTATTCAGGAGCGGCTGCACAGAAGCCGGTTCCATTGCATTTTGGGGAAGGCTGACGGAGGTCACAATTACTGACAGCCTATTTCAGAACATACTCCTCGCTGCTGCCACTGAAATATTACCAGCAGGAAAACACAGAGCTTTTAAATTGTCTTTGGCCGAGAGATCCGTGCATCTCCCAGGGATGGAGAGCGGAGATGGACTGCTCCAGAGGGAAACAGTTCAGTGCTGCCCATGCTTTCTCTCTTCTCACTCAGATCATTAACGTTGCATCCATCACTGCAAAAGAATCTGTGGGCCTTCAGTGAACAGAATCGTTCCATAGTAAACAATGTCCAGAGTACTGGACCTGGACCCTGGGAGAGAGAACTGCCAGTCTCTGTTTAGAGATGATTCACCCTGGACATGGCCAGCTGGTGTCAAGGCAGGCCGTGCTCCCTAAATGCTGAGGGGGGCACACAAAGAAGCTGTGTTTAGCTGTGTCTTTCCAGGGATGGGAATGAAATTAATCTGGCTCATATTTATTTGCTTGGAGGGGAGAATTCTCTGGTGCTTGGGCCCTGCTTGATGGTTTCCCACATGCAAGATGGTGGCCACTGTGAGAACAGGATGCTGGACTAGGTGGGCCATTGGCCTGATCCAGCAGGTTCTCCTTATATTTTCAGTGTTTTATATTATTAACCACACTGTTTCATTACATGAATGTTACGGATCCAAATCACATTTAGCAATAAGCTAGTAGCCAAGATTGCGTGTCCATTTGGACACACAATCGTTAAAAATGGCCTGCTTGGGACTCCACCCACCTGGATAGGTGGAATTGAGCCAGACAGAAATGTTCGTGCAGAAACCAGCCATTTTGGTGAGGTGGAAATGGGCTGCCGCCACTGCTTCTTCCTTCCTCGGTTTGTTGACATGAGTGATCCCACCCAGTCGGGGATCACACAATAAATGGGACAATGTCAGAGTGCTGCATAGCCAATCAGATTTGGCTTCATGATGGCAAATAACTGAGGGACAATATAACTGAATGAAACAAAGTTTTTGTATGGAGTGCGTTTTGTTGCCACTACCCAGATTAGTGACTTTCCCCCAGCTCCATCCTTGTCTCCTTTTGCAGCTGTAGCCTTAGCATTGGACTGTCCTGATCCTGTACTTCCTATGCTTCTTGGTGAAGGTTGCTTGTCTTCTTTGCTAAGCGGAGGAGAGGGATTGCACTCATCCATCACTTTCTGGTGTCGTGCAGGCCACGCGTGCCTCGACAAAGTGTCCTTGCATCATGTGTCTTATCAGCCAATAGGCTTCCTCTTAAAAATAGATCTGACCCCTGTTGCTGGTTGCTCAGGACAACTCCTCTGGAGGATGGCTGTTCATTTTGCCTTCCTGGCCCAGGCGTGGTGTGACCATGGCCGCTCTTACTTTAACTCCGCTCTCCTTGAACAGCTTGGCTCAGAACCAGGAGAGATAGAGATAGAGATTCATTGTTAACTCTTCACAGTACAAAAGGAAGGAGCAATCTCAAGGATTAGAGGAAAACAGTGTTTTCATTTGCAGGGTGAATTGTCCACTCCAGCAAAGTTGTCAGTGATGTGAGCTTTTGCCTTATTTGTTTATTTTTATTGCTCTTGTTTTGCTTCTTTAATTTTCTTTTTTGCGTTTTCTTTGAGGAGCACAAGGTGATGTACATGGCTCCCCCCCCCCATACTTAATCCTCACAACAGTCCTCTGATGTAGGTTAGATTGAGAGGCAGTAACTGGTCACTTGGTGAGCTTCATGACCGACGGGTGGGGGTTTGAACTCGTGCCCTAGTCTGGCACTAACCACAACACCGCACTGGCTCCCCACACCACACTTTTAACCAGGGACTCTTCAGACCATGGTGCACCTCAAGATTTATTTAAAGACTCTCAAGGATGAGATTTGGAGAGAGCTCCCCTATGAGGACAGATCCCAGGGTTGGGCACTTCTTGATTTAGAGAAAAGGTGATTGAGATGATAGACATGATAGATGTTTATTAAATGATGCCTGGCATGGAGAAAGTGGATAAAGGAAAGTTTTTCTCCCTCATAACACTAGAATTTGTGGACATCCAATGAAGCTGTTGGAAGTTTCAGGACAGATAAATAAACCCCTCCTTGAAGTGCACATTTAAACTATGGAACTCACTTCTGCAGGAGGCAGTGATGGCCACTACCTTAGATGGTGTTAAAAGAGAACTGGACAAATTCTTGGGGGATATGGCTACCAATGGTTATTAGCCATGATGGCACTGCTCTGCCTTTATGAAGCAGCAATGCTTCTGAATACCAGTTGCTGGAAGCCACAGGAAGGGAGTGTCTCACTGTTCTTGGGTCCTGTTTGCAGGTTGCCCTTGGGAGTATCTGGTTGCCCAATGTAATAACAGGTTGGTGGACTAGATGAGCTATTGGCCTGATCAAGAAGGCTCTTCTTCTGTTCCCTGTCCATCGCAGAGTGATGGCCTGGCTAGGGCTTGAATGGCGAATGTTCAGATCTGCAAACTTGGACTGCATCCAAGTTTGAGCTGCTACCCAGGCTGCAGAGGGGAATCTGGCATGCAGTGTTGACCCCTGTGATCTGCAGGCAGAACGAAGCCTCTGGATTGGCTAAGCCTGCCCTATTACCAAGCAAAATGGCAGCAGCAACGGGATCAGAGTCCTATGAGGCAGGAAGACTCGTATGTTTGTGTGGGTGGAAGGCACTCCCTGCAGCCCACCTGAAGCCAGTTAGGCCATTTTATACCTCATATGGTTCCACAAAAGTGGGGGGCATCTGTTTCTCTTCCAATTAGGTATGCGGGAAGTGGGGTGGAGAACAACACCCCTATACCAGCTAGGTACAAGGGTGGCAGCACAGCTTTTGAAGCAGGCTCGCAGGGTCTGAACGCTCCAGCAGACTAAAAAGGTGACAAGGAATGATGTAAAAGGCAGGCGAAACCTTAAGTATTCGGATGCGTTCACGTCTCATTAAACAACCCATTTAACCGGGGCCTGTATGGCTGTAAGGGAAAAACGCAGCACATTACAGTGATGAAGAAGCTGTGTTTTACAGCAAAGAAGGAACATAGTCTTATCTCTGTGGAGGTGGTGTGGGGTGGAGGGAAATTGCTGTGCGAAATAGACACCAACCCCCTGAACTTTTTCTTTATGTAATATCCCATCTTTTTTTCTCCTAATGGGCATAAATGGTTCTTTCCTTCTTTCTCTTTGTATCTGCACAACAACCCTGTGATGCAGGCTAGGCTGAGAAAGGATCGCTGGCTTGAGGTCACCAAGTGCATTTCCTGGAGAAGTGGGGGATTTGGGTTGCTCCCCTCACCCACTCCTGAGTCATAGTTTGACACTCTAAACTATTGGCCACACTAGGTCTCCAGAGGACAAGTGGAAATCAAAAGGACTCCCATTCCTCCATTGCCTCTTCAGGACCAGAAGGGTTGAGGGTGAGGCCACACGGCCCGTTTCATAGAATCAAAGAATTGTAGAGTTAGAAGGGACCTCAAGGAAGGGTTATCTAGTCCCCACCCCCCTGAAGGGTTCTGTCATCTGGGTTCTGGGGGCTGGAGAGAATGGGATGCAGTTTGGAGCCTAGCTAGGAAGGCAGGACTCTGAGGGCAGACTCTGGGCACACACAATAATGATTGGCCTGTCAAGCCACACCACATTACTTTTCTCCACTCTTTTAAAACAATGGCACATTAGATCTCCAGGGCACACACAAGCTCTACTTGGTGAAGACCCACCTGTGTGGGTCACCTCCCTGCTGACCATACCTGATCTTCTGTCTCTCCTAGGGTCTCCACCTTCCCCTCAGGTGCTGGTTTCCACCCAAGATTATTCCCGAGGTCCTGGGGTAAGTATGTGCTTCAGAGGATTCCCACCTGTTCAGTTTAATGCTGTAAGCCTTCAATAACAGAGGCTCACCACTTCCTGAATTAAAAACTAGAGTACTGAAAGGTTCGCCCTGAAAGACTGGGAAATTATCTGCTCTCAGAGGAGCCTACCCTCTATTTCTGCGTGAGTCACTGTTCTGGGCATGCCTCCCCACCCAGTGGCAGGTCCATTTGCCACATCCCTGCATCAGGAATGATGGAACGATACAATCTCACGTAATGCTGAGAGCTGCGTAACAGCTATCCACCACCCGTGGAGTCTGATTGGAAAGTGGCAGGCTCTGAGTGGTGAGTCAGACAGAGATGTAGCGAACAACCTTACTTGAAAGTGGGCCTTTCAGATCCCTATGATCTTTTTGCACTGTGGGTGATCTGACGATCTGATTGTCCCCAGTGCTGAAGAATTACCTGCTAGAGCAAAGGCTGGTGGTGGTGGTGGGGGGTTTTTGATGCCAACCAGAGAATTGGTAAGGGTAGGTAATTCTGCATTGGGAGGGTTTCTGTGGTTCAATTGCCAGTGTCTAACATGGGCCAGATTGGTGACTCATGAAGAGGTGTAGTTTGGGCTCCTGAGAGGTTTTATTTTCATTCATTTCCTCTGGCATGTGGCTTGAGAATTACCAGCTTAATGTTTTGTTTAGTTTTAATGCTGGAGTCCTAGTTCTTGTCCTTCTCTTTCATGGAGGGCATCACCCCCCCCCCCCGGTAAATTAAGGGGCTTGGACAATGGCAGAGAAAAGGCAGGGGGAAAATAAAGGAGCTTAGCGGGTCAACTTGCTAGGAAAAGCCATTTGGATTTGAAGGCAGAGGAGAAGGACTGGTGACTCGCTTTGTGACCCCGTCGTTGCTGTCATTGGATGAGAAGCTGATGTTGCACAAATCCTGCTTTTAATGGGATGCAAGATAAAAGGGTGGCTTTGAGCTGCCCGCTTCTCTTCCGCTCTCTTTCATGTTCACACTAGGAAAGCTCCCCCGCTTCACTCGAGCTGCTTACCAGTGCATTTTTTAGCTTCATTCTCTTCTCATGGTGGTCAGTTGATTTGTAGTGGTTTGAGAGTTGGCCTATGACTGGGGGAGCCTGGGTTCGACTCCATGCTCAGCTATGACACTCCATCGGTTACCTTGGGTGTCTTCAAAAATATCACACACGTGTACCCACTGTCAGACTGAAGTGGTATATGTAAAATTTAGCTGAATGCCCCATTCTGTATAATGTCTAGGTCAGCTCTTAATTGGAGCGCCATGCAGCTGCTTGCTTTAGGAATTCATCCATTCCAGGCATCTCTACGTGCCTATTATGGAGAACAGAATAAACTCTTTTCTTCTCTCCATCCTTTACCTTGCATCAGAAGAGCGAGCAGCAGTGATGCTTCCTACATAACGCTCACATTTTCATTTCAGCTGTCAATATCCCAGCTCTCTGTGCCTCCAGTGAGCTGCTCCTCCAAAACCCCATCGCAGCCATCTGGAGGGGCTCTGCCGTCCCAGTCCTCGGAGGCTCTGAGGCAGCTGCAGGAGGTAAAGGTTTGGACAACGCTGTTGCCCCAAGAGCTTGCAAAGACTCCCAAGTGCCCCTCGTGGGCCACATCAACACTTTCTCCATCAAGCAGCATCACCAAATATTCCGGGGCAGTCAGTTTTTATTGTATATAGCCAAAGGCCTTTACAATGGGTGACAGAAAATAAAAGGAAAACTTTTATCTAAAATCATAGAACATAACCTGTAGCAGTTTACAGTATAAAAAGAAATTTACAACATTAAGATTTAAGATTGGAGTGCATTCACATAGCTGGAACAGAGCTTCTTGGCTGCCGGCACAAATTTGGCTACCTGGTGGGTAATGTACAGATGTTTATCTGCTAGGAGTTCAACTGTCACTTCCTGTGAGGATCGACCTGGAAGCCAATTAAGAATTGGCGATATAAATTTTCCTCTGGGCGTTGTATACAGGGGGCAAATCAGCAGGTAGTGTGTGATGTCTTCTACCTGATTGCGATCCATATGGGGAATTCCCCGATATCTCCCCTCTAAATATGCTGAGGGCATCTGTTAGAATCTTAGTTCTACAAAGGCCCTGTGTAGTTGTGGGAAGGCCAGAGTCTCAAGGTAATGGGGCCTTGAGTGATTGGTCTTAATTTGGGGGTACCAAGTAGAGTAATAGGCGGCAATGATGGATGCTCTGTCTTGGTTGGCATCCTGATCAAAAAATCCAATTTCTAAGGTCACATGGGCTAAGGACTAAGTAGTTCTCCATTTGAAGCCTATAAGCCCTAAGCTTATTATGGCACTTTTGTGCCCAGCCCCCTTTTATTAGTTGATCTAACCAGCAGAGCTTAGTAAGAGTCTGATCCTCGAAGACATTGAGCCTGCACCAGTATCTCAGATAGGCTAGATCATGGATAGGCAAACTAAGGCCCTGGGTGCCAGATCCAGCCCAATCGTCTTCTAAATCCGGCCCACAGAGAGTCCGGGAATCAGCGTGTTTTTACATGAGTAGAATGTGCCCTTTTATTTAAAATGCATCTCTGGGTTATTTGTGGGGCATAGGAGTTTGTTCATTCCCCCCTAAAAAATATAGTCCGCCCCCCCGCAAGGTCTGAGGGACAGTGAACCGGCCCCCTGCTGAAAAACTTTGCTGACCCCTGGGCTAGACCAATTCTGGCTGCTAGCAAAGGGAGGCCCAACTCAGCTCTGAGGTGGGCTGGCAGTCTCCCGTATTCTGGGGCGTGTTATTGTGCTTGCACGCTGAGCGCGATCCTAATCTGCTGCGCCTCCCCATCACCCTGTGAGAACTGATAGGGCATCCTGAACATCCAGTTCATGCTGGCTCTACCATTGAGTAAGGTGAGGCAGATTTTGAGGGGCAGGGAGTGGACAGAGCTACAAAGCCTGTCTTGTGCACACTAAGCTAGCTTGCTGCCCTTCGATGCAGTGGAGGACAGTGTCTTTTCTGCCAGTGTTGAAATAAGACCCAGTCATTGGTCTTTGCTGGCTTCTGTATTTGGAATGAGTGGGGGTGGGGGGGAGCACTGCCTTGCCCTTCATCTCAGAGCTGGCCCTGCATCCAGTACCTTTCAGGGCCTGCCTGTGGGATATCCAGAGGCACCTTGTGTTACTTTGGAAGGTGGTGGACTCTCCTTCATTGGAGGTTTTCAAACAGAGGTTAGGTGGCCATCTGTCAGGGCTTCTTTAGCTGTCATTCCTGCTTTGCTGGGGTTGAACTATTTGACCTTTGGGTGCATTCCAACTCTACAGTTATATGATACTATGCTTTGTTCTGTCTATGCATCCAGCCACAGGCATGTGTCAGCCAGCTTGCCTGTTTTGGATGAACATCCCTTTCCTTTTCCCCTTTGCAAGCAGGTTAACCCCCATGGAGCCATCACCCACTTGGAGTCCAACCTCAGCTACAGCTCGCTGGCTCAGGAATCCCCCATGGCAGATCAGCTCCAGGAGCTGCCCTTCACACCAGTGCACGTGCCCATCATGGCCCTGGGGCCGCACTCAGAAAGGTGAGGTTGTGCCGGTAGTACGCGGGGCCTAGTCACCTGTCGGTTGGCCCTGACACAGCAGACAGGATTGTGGGGGTGTGGCTGATTGACATGGAGAGGAGGACTGTGACCCCCCATTTCTGCTGTTGAGGAAGTGCCACTGAAGACAGCACAGCCTCATTGGCAGGAATAAGACAAAGCAAGGGCTTGTTGGTTTGGGTGGGGAGGAAGCCAGAGAAGATTTCAAGGGGCAATGAGGAAGCCTCCTTCACCTCCCCTTTCATGTAAGCAAGGGATGGGGAGCATTCTGTGGCCCCCCAGGCGTCACTGGACCCACACAACCTTGGCTCCCATCTTGAGGACAGTGGCCTGGTAGAACGTACAGATCTTGTTTTGCAAAACAAATGATCCAGCAAGGCTTTTTAAGGAGCCAGATGGGAGAAGAATCCCGCTTCCCTGCTCTCTGCAGAAACACAAGTGCTGGGCACCTCCCCAAAGCTTTCGGGCACCGGACACCTAGATATTTGCACCCTTGCTCTTAAGGCCAACTGATTTCCCCAGATATGTGCTAGAGGGGGAAACACTTAGGCTGAGAGTCTGTTGGCTTCCCCCAGACTCAGCTGCCTGCCTCTGCTTCAGTCCTAGCACCGGCCTTACGCGGGCTGCTCTCGCCCGCTTGTGTGCATCGGGATTCCCTCAGCTCCTGGACTGCAACAAGGAGCCTGTCCAAATTGTGGACCCTGTGGACCCTGTGAACTTCATCCCGCAGCGGGAAGAAGCTGACCTCCTGCAGAACAATGAAATCATCCTGCAGTTTCTTGCATTTACCAGGTAAAGCCTGTTTCTGGGGTTCAAGGCAGGTCCTAGTCTAGAGATGAGAAGGCCTGGGGAAAAAACCAGAAAAAATGGGGGGGGGGGGGACCCAGGGTTTTTTCCATTTTTTTTCAATAGCTGTTTTTTTCCGGGGGGAAATGAAAAAAAATGTGTGGAATATTCAAACTACTGTATATCAAACTGTTTTTTACATTTTTTCTGGAAAAAACTGCCCCCCATCCCCCCCCCCATCCAGGTCTTCCCATCTCTATGACTGACTCAATGCTTTTGAGGTAGTTTGGGTTTTGTTGTTATCAGAAAAAAAACTTGTATTTTGCAATATTTTTGAGCTGCCTCAAAAATGGCACTGTTTTCCTTCCGAGCCCTGGACACCTAGCATTTTGCACAAAAAGCTGTGCTGGAAGCAACAAACAACTGTGTTATGATGGTTGCTTTGTTTTTAAGGCTCCAGAGAGCTATGTAGTTCCTGAACTAGCTGACAGGGAACCCAGCTGAGGGAGGCAGTGCTGCGTCTCTGAGCTCGTCCACAGGGACTAAGTCTTGGAGGAAACACAGGCATTCCAGATTCATTGTTTACAAGTTTTGCATGACTATTTGCCAAATAATTCCTCTTCATTAAACAGGGAGATTTCTTCAGGCAATGTATGAAGATTTGGCCCAGCTCTTATTTGTCCATAAGGGGGAAAAAGAGACATCCTTATTTCTCATTTCTCTTTTCCTCAACCAGTCTCTGCTGATCCAATCCATCCACCGTGAGTGTGTGGAAGTGTTTGGTTAACACAAAGGAATAAATAAAATAAGTAGACTAGCCTGTAGGGATAGCAGAAGACCCATTTGAGAGGTTGTTCTGTCTCTTAAACATGTCTTTTTGCATTGTACTGAAAACCTTCCTCTATCAGCGTCAGACTCCTGTAATGGTATCATTCAGAAATTAAAAATTGCTCTCGTGTTTTTAGATGTGTCTACCCAGACTTAAGGTCTATGGACTTGCGGGTTTTTTTATGCGGGGGGGGGGGGGGGAGGCTGGGGGATGAGCACCAAGATTCTCAAGGATTTAATTCCAGGTGATCTGAGGAATAGCTCCAACAGCCAGTCCAGACAGGTAGATCATGCAAGCTGTGCCAAGGCACACAAGTCTTTGTTAGGTGTGTGGTAGGGAGAGGTTCCAGTGACTCCTGATGCAGGGAGTTGTCAGAATGACCAACCCCCCAGCTGAGGTTGATTGGAGGCAGGCAAGGTCAGAGCAGTGACTCATGCTGAGACAGAGCAGGCAGCCTCTGCTGTAGGAAGGCAGGTCCTGTCTCTCAAAAACCTTTAGCTTTTTGAGAATTAGCTAGCCATCCTTTGAGAGGTGTCCTTGGACCGGCCAGTACATACCCTGGGAATTGGTGACTCATGGCATAGGGATTTAAATCATCAGGATTTAATTGTCTTCTGTCCCTTTCGGTTGTTGTTAAACAAGGGCTGCAGAGGACAGGACAGCCTTGGAGACGTGGCCCCAAACCATCTATTTCACCTTCCAGTTCTACCGCTTCCCTCCAGTCACAACTCCTCGATTGCAGCTGGTCAATGCAGATACCTCGAAGGCAGCTCCACTCATTTCATCTTCTCACATCTTGGTGCAAATCAAGGAAGATGGGACCCTGAACCTTGGTAAGGCCTGAGGGGAAAAGATGGGCAGAAACTTATTTCTACCCTCCAGTCCTTCCCCATGGTTCCCTTAGTTAGCTGCCTTCCCTAGTATTCCTCTTTAGTCTGTCGCTCTTCCTTAGATATGTCTTCCTACCTTTCTTCTCTCTTCCTAAGAGCCAAGAAGCTCCACAAATGGTATTTGGATGCCTTTAGAATCAGAGCAGCTGAGTTAAACACTGACAAAGACTCTCTCTGATGTCATAGCAATTAGGCCTGCAGTGTGTCAGTAAGGAATATCTCCAAACCTTTCCTAAAGTCACTTTAACATCACAGCTATCACTCGGATCTCTCTGTTTCTGAAGGGAGGGAAGGAGAGGCTACCATACTAGAGAGTGTGAATTCCAGGCAGACTTGAATCCGGCTGTCTCTCCAGTTTGAAAAATGAGGCCCTCCAAGAAGGATCATTCCCAATTCAGAATGCAGCACTCAGAGCCGGCTCCGAGCTTGTTGCAGCATCCCCCAGGGATGAAGTCTCAAGCTGCGAGTCAGCAAAATTCTCCTTTCCGCCGTGAGCCTGATGGAAGTGGAAGCTGAAGGGACACCTGCGAGCGAGGTTAACTCCAGTTTTTAATAGGTCAATGGCACGTATATCAACCGACTCCCAAGCACAGATAGCAAGAATTAGAATCTGCTATGCTGTTGAGCCATCATTCCTTCCGAACAGAAGTGTAGCTAGTAAAGCCCACCATTTGAGAGGCTTCAGATACTGCCTTGGTGTATTGTAAATTCTCCCTTTCCTCCTTTAAAACAGTTTTGGTTTTCAGGTTGGAGAATTAGGTCATTGACATATGTGCAAGCCAAGTTTTACTCTCATCTCCCAGATGCCTTTATTCCCAGTTCACTGAGCACCGTGTTTCTGATCTTCTTGAAAACAGACATAGAGGTTGAGTGGGTGTTTGAACTTAATAGCATAAGAACCTGGGAAGAGCCTTCTAGACAAGGGCAAAGGAGGCCCATCTAGTCCAGCATCCTGTTTCTCACAGTGGCCGGCCAAGATGCCCCAGGGGAACCCCACAAGCAGGACCTGAGCACAAGAGCGCTCTCCCCTCTTGTGGCTTCCAGCAACTGGTACTCAGAAGCATCACTGCCTCTGACCATGGAGGTAGAACATTGTTAGTAGCCATCAATAGCCCTCTCCTCCATGAATTTGTCTAATCTTTTTTTTAAAGCCACCCAGATTAGTGGCCATCACTGCCTTCTGGAGTCAACAGATCCTATGGAGGGAGTTCCATAGTTTAACTGTCTGCTGAATGAAGAAGTCTTTTCTTTTATCTGTCCTGAATCTTCCACAAGTTCTAGTGATATGAGAGACAGAGGAAGACTTCTCTCTCACCATTCTCTCCATGCCGTGCAAAGTTTCATAACCTTTCTTCACAGGGGAGTTGCTCCACTGCTATGATCATTTTGGATGCTATTTTCTGATCCTTTTTCAACTCTGCAATATTCTTTTTGAGGGGAGACAACCAGGACTGTGCAGAGCCTTCCAATATTCAGATATGAGAAGCCTCATCTTCATTCTGTAGAAGTACAGTTAAGACACAGGTTCAGTATACATAATCTGCTCTTTGTAGAACTAGGACAGAGTGTCAGGCACTGGTAAGCATCAGGGCTGAGATTTGGCAATCCAGAATGCTGACTTGCCAGTTAGCTAAGCAGATTTTTCTTTATTTATTTCGAGTTCTACGCATCCGAGCAGCCAAGCTTCAGACGCCTTGTTTCGCTCTGCAAAGTGCTTTTTGGTCTTATTAAAGCCTCGTCCCAGGAGAGGCGGTCCTGTTCCATACCCTGCTGAGTGTCTCTGGTTCATAAAGCCACCCCTCTCCCCCGTGGAACAGTTAATGGAAATTAAAAAGGGGGAAAGACACACATTAAATGCTGCTCTGTGCCGGGATAGGACGCTCCCAGTGTGACTTTAAAAGTTACTTAGCCAGATCTTTCATAATAGCCTTGATCATTCTGTTTATTAAAGTGGAGCCACACAGCAGCAGCAGACCCCTCATCTGCTGATGACTTTTGAAAAGGAAGGCCCTCAAGGGTTGGTCCTCTTGTTGGAGCCGAACTGCTCATCATCTTCCACTCCTCAGTTGTTCCCTGGATCCATTGACAAATGCCATTGCTGTCCTAGTCAGGAAGGCACAAGGCCTTGCTATGATCCGATGCCCCTTCCTTTCTCTTCTTTCCCTTTTCAACTCTGTTGCTGAATTATGCTGCCACACCCTTCTCTCCTTCTTTTAAAAATCATTAGCTGTGATTCCTGCATTGTAGGGGTTTGGACTAGATGAGCCTTAGAGATCCTTCCAACTCTACAGTTTCTATGATTTTATGTTTCTATTATTCTGTAATTTTTTTATTTTTTATTTGAAAAATTAATGTAGCATAAAAAGTACAAGCCAACAAGAAACGAAACATAATGAAAGTTAGAAAACATAACACAGGAGCAGTACAGAGAGCAGATAACTTAGTGGCTTTCCAACTAAATAGAGTGCATTAGCAGGACATCTACTTTGCCTCCCGAAGGTCCCGTCCTCATTTAAAGCCCCAGAGAACCACTGCCATTCCATTTAGACTAGGGATAGAAAGTTTCAGATACAGGGGCTGAGAGTAGCCCCAGGAGCCTTTATGTCTGGCCCTGTCAGGTTGCTGCCAGCGACTCCCAGCTGGTTGCCCAGGAATGTACAAAGACAAGGGAATGTTTCTTACCGTCCTCTATTTATTCAGTATTTACAGAGAGAGGCTATAGAACCCAGACTCTTGGATAATGGCATTGTCCCAAGTGAATCTCCACCCTCCATCTCTCCCACTCCCTCATTCATCATTCTCATTGTCTCTCCTACTGGTGCTGCTACATGCCCTCTGTACTTTGCTCTCCTACTTCCAGAGCTCACCGGGTTCTGGGAGAGGGGGGTCTGGAATGCATTCTAAAGACACTGTGTCCGTCAGCTGTTTCCCCCCTGATGCTTTTCCTCCTCTCCCATTATTTCCTAGCTTTCCCCCTCATCTGCCTCTGAGCTGTGACCTCCCTCAAACCCCTGTTGTAAATCTAAACCGCCTTCCTCTTCCTTCTCCCTGGGTCAAGCTGAGGAGGCGGTCTCCCCCATTGCACCTCTCCCCAGGCCCTCAGGACATCCCCCAGTCTCTACACCCCCACCTGCCCAGTTCCGTACCCTCCTTGAATGCTTCTCCTAGATGGAATGTGTCCCGGAGCCCACCACCACCCGAGGGAGTTGGTTCCACTGTGGAATGGCTCATACCCTCAGCGAGTTTTTTGCTTTGGGCCTTGCACACCTGTAACCAGCAACTTTCTCTGCAGGCTCCCCAGGTTTCCAGCTGAAATATATGGTGGATCCTGGTTTCCTCAAGCCAGGTGAACAACGGTGGTTTATCCGTTACCTGGCCGAGCACACTCTGCAAATAGACGCATGGGATGGCGATTCGTTGCTCCTCGTCGGATCTGCTGCTGTGAAGCTGAAGGTGGGGATTTGTTAAGTTGGAACTGACTCTTGGCAGGGACAACCCCCACCACACCTTGAGCCAATTCCGTAAAATTTAAATACCACTTGAGCGTAACAAAAACAAAAACCTCAAAGCAGTTTACAAAAAGAATAAAGTTATCAGTAACCCCCCCCCCAGCTATTTAAAACAATCATATAGTAATTTAAATCAGCAATAAGCTAAAGACAGATTGAAACCCAGCCAGATGGGCAGAGTACAAATAAATTATTATTATTATTATTATTATTATTATTATTATTATTATTATTATCATCATCATCATCATCATTCTGCATAGCTGGGTAGCTTTGTTTAAACAAAAATGCTGTTAGCAGGTCTCTGAGCACAAGTGTTATATGTTGACAGGGTCTCACTCAAAGTGGACATACTGAAATATATAGTATTTAGAGATGACTAGACCTTTTAAATTTTCCACTGATTCTACTCCCTATGAATTATATCAGCTGTTGCAAACCTGGTGTGCTTCAGACGTTTGAGACCACAGCTTCCATCAGTCTCAGCATCATATGGCCGTGCTGGTTGGGGCTGATGGGAGTTGTAGTCAGAAACACCTGATTGGGGACAGCTGAAGTAGACAAGGGTGACCTAGATGGACCAATGACCTAACTCAGTGTAAGGATGTGTTTTATGTTAAGAACAAAAGAGGAGCCAGTCAGATCAGGCCATCTTGTCCAGCATCCTTTTCACACAGTGGCTAACCAGATCTTGCAAGGAGGATATGAGAGCATCCCACCCACCCCCTTAGGTTTTCAGTATCTGCAAAATGTTCCTTATGGTTATTTATGGCTAGGAGATCTCACACACAAAAGGCCATTGGTGGTTGTTGGCTGCTAATGACAATTCAACCCCATGTTCTCAGGTTGGGACCTAGATTGAAAAAGTTGGGATTTGTAGTTCATCCCCACAAAGGAGATATACATCTTAGGCAAAAATAAGGAGTCCAATGGGAGTTGTAGTCCAGAACAGCTAGAGGGCACCAGCTTGGGAAAGTATGGATTATGGCTACTGCCAGTCTGGCAGCCAGTCTGATAACTGATTTCAGAGGACAACTCAAAAAAGGATTGGCTTTTTATTTATTCATTTATTGCATTTATATCACTTTTTTTCTTCAAAGAGCTCAAGGTGGCATATATGCACACCCCCCAATTTTCATTTAATCCCCAAACAATCATGTGAGGTAGTGACTGTCCCAAGGTCTCCCAGTGAGCTTCATGGCCGAGTGGGGGATTTGAACTTTGGTTCCCCCGGTCCTGTTCTGACACTTTAACCACTACACCACACTGGCTTCCTGCTGTGTGGGTCCACACTCTCCAACACACACACACACACACCTGAATGATCTGCCAATCAGACACAGACTTTCCTTGTTCTGCAGCATTTGCTCCGCCAGGGCCGGACAGCTGTCCAAGTCCACCGTGAGCTGGAGGTTATCACCATGGAATACAAGCAGGACACAACCGTGATGAGTGGGGAGATTCTCAAGCACGGGGGTGTGAAGCCCATTGGAGTCCATGCTGTTGTGCGAGGGCGTCTCCACCTGAGCCTGGCTAACATCGGTAAGAGTCCTGTTTGTTCAGGCATTTGCATTGGCTTTCCGGGGGCAATCTATGGCTCTTCAGCCTCAGATTAAAACAGAACTCAGCTGTACCCAGGATTTCCTTCCCAAGGAGATCCGCCCAGGTCAATTTTGTTTAATCCTGGAGGACAGGGCTCAAAATATCAAAAAGTGTTGTTGTCTAGTCGTTTAGTCATGTCTGTCTCTTCGTGACCCCCATGGACCAGAGCACGCCAGGCACTTCTGTCTTCCACTGCAGGTTTCCCACGGGCATCATGTTGGTCACTGTGAGAATGCTGGACTAGATGGGCTACTGGCCTGATCCAGCGGGCTCCTCCGCTTATGTCTAATCAGGCTTCCATTTAAAGAAGAATCTTGGTGAAGTGGAGGAACGGACTGTCAAGTGGGGAGAGGACTGGGGACCAAGACTTTTGAGGAACAGTTGGAAGACTTGAGCATGTGTAGCCTGGAGAACAGAAGTTTGTTGTTGTTGTTGTTTAGTCATGTCCGACTCTTCGTGACCCCATGGACCAGAGCACGCCAGGCACTTCTGTCTTCCACTGCCTCCCGCAGTTTGGTCAAACTCATGTTGGTAGCTTCGAGAACACTGTCCAACCATCTCGTCCTCTGTTGTCCCCTTCTCCTTGTGCCCTCAATCTTCCCCAACATCAGGGTCTTTTCCAGGGAGTCTTCTCTTCTCACGAGGTGGCCTAAGTACTGGAGCCTCAGCTTCAGGATCTGTCCTTCCAGTGAGCACTCAGGGCTGATTTCCTTAAGAATGGATAGGTTTGATCTTCTTGCAGTCCATGGGACTCTCAAGAGTCTCCTCCAGCACCATAATTCAAAAACATTGATTCTTCAGCGATCAGCCTTCTTTATGGTCCAGCTCTCACTTCCATACATCACTATACCAAAAAGTATTTGCGTATAAATGTAGAAACAGGGCCACATGGGATCCCAAAGTGACATGAACCAGAAATAGTTTGTTCCATCTCTAGCCCCAGCCAGGGTTCAGATAAGCATAGTTCAGCAGTAAAATCCCAGCAGTAAAAACCCCAAACCTCAAAACCTCTCCAGCACCCCCTCTGGCAGAGTGGTTGGTTTTTGTTTTTACGTAATAGAGTGCTGACAAAATCCACCCCCACCAATCACAGCCTGCCAGGGGTGTTTCTAGGAAAGGACCTCTGCTGTGATTCTGACAGGGCTGTGCCTGCCCCACCTGGCCCCGTAGCCTAGCTCCCCATCCTACTGAGACACGGGCATCCGCTCCACAGCTGACAAAAAACAACCGTTTGGGCTGTTTAGGGAGGATTTCCAGCTCCTTGGAGGGGGAAGGGGAGGAAAGCAGAAGATTTGCACCTTGCGTTGCGAAAGCTTATTATCCCCCCTGTGCCCCGACAACGGTAATAACATTGGGTTGTTGCGGCATGGTGGAAATACACAGGTCATTAATTCTGCTTAGTCTTGTTTACAAGCGGGCAATCCAAGGCGGCTTTGAAAGCAGACAATATGGAAAAGGCGACACTCAATTAGATGCCAACAAAACAACAACGCAGAGGAAACGGAGGCGGGGGCGTTGGAAGCTGCACAGAACCGTACCTGGAAGGACGAGGAATCCGGGCTTATAAGGGCCTTAGCGCTACAGGCCTCGTAGCAGGTGCTTTAATTCATCTGTCTGCAAAAAAATAAAGGCGGTGTGACTCCATGTGTTTCCACCCCCCGCAAAAAAATCTTATCTTCAGAAGAAAGATTAGCTTCCATTCTACCGTATCATAAATTGACATTTCATACTTTGCCTGCAAGTGGGTGATAAGCTCTTTAGCAAGGAGTGGGGGAGGGACAGGGTCTGCGATGATCAATCCAGAGATGAATCAAAGGCCAGGGAAGGAAATGATCTAATGGCGGAGAGAGATTCAAAAGGGACTTGGCAAGTCCTGGCAAAGGCTCAGAGCCCCATTCCTCCTCTTTGACTCCACAGCTACATGTTCCTTGATCCTGCATTTCAGTCGCCTTGTTGGCCGGTTGTTGTTGGCAATCTAGTCTACCAGTAGCAAGGAGGTACTGGAAATTTCTGGAAGGAGCATCAATCGCCACGCTAGTAGAGACGAAAGTATGGCAGTTGGCTTTGGCAGGGAAATTGACTGACAAATCAAAGCTTGTGAGAGGTTTGAAAGGGAAGGACACATTTACAAGGGACTGTTACACCTTTATGTATGCAGCTAAAGGGGACACGGAGGAACCCCCTTCACTCTACAACATTTTCTGGCTAGTTTAATGTTTATAATTTGTGTATTTGTTTGAATTGTGTTGGTCCAGGAGGCTGCTGGCCTCTCAGTAATCAATCATCTCATCTGGGGAAGACGGGATGGGGGTGGGGAAGCAGGTTTGTTGGTTCTGTTGTTCTTTGAAGATCTGCCACATGAGATGACGATAAAAAAATGTTCTCTGATCCCGTGCTGTCTGAGAACGACTGAGTTTGGATGGCTGAGTAATAGGGACACTTCTTGCCTTGCTGATTATGCAGGGACCAGAATACTTGTGGCCAGGGAAAGATTGATTCCTTTGCAAGGGCCAGGCCAAATCCTGCTCTTTCCCTCAGATAATTGAAAGGCATGATGATTTGACATTGCTCGTAGTCCCAGCCCTCCTGACCATCCCCCCATCATCCCAAATTAGTTTGTGCTTGGTGCCATTTTTTTGCCCTGCTCAGGACTTTCTAAATTGCTGCTCTGCGGTTCACAGATCACCTGTACTTTGATCTCTGAGCTAAACTAGATGTTACTTTAATTGGTGCCAATGGGAGCTTTTTATGAAGGCTTGGAGCCAGCGTTGCCATTAAGTAAAGTGAGGCAGCTTCCTCGGGCGGCAGGTGGTGGTGGGTGGTGGGCGGCAGCGCCCCCACAACAATCCCTCCTGAGCCCCCTCTCTTGGAGGGCAGAGCTGTGCCCTTCACCTGTGCAGATCATGTGCACTGACCCCACCGAGCAGTGGTCCCCCTGCTAAAATTAAGTAAATACTTCACCATGGCAACTATGGAGACTGTAGAAATTGTGACTTCAAAGAAGGACCTTCCTGCATCTGGAAGGAACAGATCAAGAAGGAACTGCTTGAAGGAGCCAGGAAGCGTAAGCTTCCTTCAGAGGATCCAAGGGATGAAGGCGCTCACTTGCTCCCGTTTCAGAGGATCCTGGCTTCCGTTGCGCACTGCAAATCAAAGACCCTCTTATGCAGAAAGAGCCTTAAGGTGCCTCCTTTGATAACTCTCTTTTTCTGAACGGGCTGTGGGTTTAGATGGGAGAGAGGGGCTTTTTTATTTTTTAAAAAAGAGAGTTTTGGCTGGCAGGTTGAGTCGGAGATCAAAGGAGCTGTCGGACTTGCAAAGAGACTGGATAAGCTTGCCATTATGCATCAAGGTGTTTATTTCCGAAAGTCAAAGGAGATCCCACTGAGTTCCCCTTCGGTGTCAGAAAGGTACAAAATAAGATAAGGCAATTGCCATGAGGGGGAAGGAATTGATTCTTTGAGGGGGTGCTTTTGGGGCTTAGAATTGCCCTGGTGCCTCTGCAGACGGTTCCTGTTAGGCTCCTTTCTGGAAAGAAACCCAAGCTTGCTCAGTCACCTTCATTATTAACATTGCTCCGGGGAAGGTAGACTTTGTTTTCTGTAGCGTACTTGTTCTGGTGCTTCTTGTAAAAAAAACAAAAAAACTCCCATTAATAAAACCCCAAAAAGCAAACCTAGCTTGAGGCTTTGAAAGATCTGAGAAAAAGAGGAGGAGGAGGAGGAGGGGAGAGAGAAAGCTCTCCAACAAGCCAAAGGCACGTTCTGAATACTATATCTTAAGACTGGAATTAGCCACTTCAATCTCCGGATCTGCTTTGGAAACATGGAAACATAAGGCTATAAGAAGAGCCTGCTAGAACAGGCCAACATCTTGTTCTCACAGTGACCAAACATTGCCTGTGGGAAACCTGCAAACAGGACCCGTGCACAAGAGCCCTCTCCCCTCCTGTGGTTTCCAGCAACTGGTATTCATAAGCATTATTGTCTCCAACTGTGGAGGCAGAGTGTAGCCATCACGGCTAGTAGCCACTGATAGCTTTGTCCTCCATGAATTTGTCCAATCCTCCTTTAAAGCCATCCGGTTGGTGGCCATTACTGCCTCCTGCAGGAGGGACTTCCATAGTTTTAACTGTGTGCTGTGTTATTTGCCCTAGATCTTACAAGCTTCAGCTTCAATGGGTGTCCATGTCTCATGAAGGAGAGAGAAAACCTATGTCTATTTACTTACGACATGCATAATTTTATAAACTTCTATCATGCACCTTACCTTTTCTCTAAACTAAAAAGTCCCAAACACCTTTCCCCATTTTGATTTTCTTGGTTGCCCTTTTTTGAACCTTTTCCAACTCTACAATATCCTTTTGAGGTGAGGTGAGCGGAACAGTACACAGTATTCCAAATGTGGTTGCACCATAGATTTCTATAACGGCTTTATGATAGCCGTAGCTTTGTTTTCAATTCCTTTTCTAATGAGTCTCTGCCTGGAATTTGCCCTTTTCACAGTCGCTGTATGCTGGGTCAAGATCTTCGAGCTCTCTAGTGTGACCCCAAGGTCTCATTCCTAGCCTTTCATCACCAGTTCAGACCCCATGAGCATATAGGTGAAATTATTATTATTATTATTTTAGCCCTGACTGCATTACTTTGCACTTGTTTACATGGAATTGCATTTGCCATCTTACCCCCCATTTATTCAGTTTAGAGAGGTCCTTTTGGAGCTCTCCCCAATCCCTTTTTGTTTTAGTGACCCTGAACAATTTAGTATCATCAGTAGACCTTGCCACCTCATTGCTCGTGCCTACCTCTAGATCGTTTACGAATAAGTTAAAAAGCACAGGTCCTAATAGCGATCTTTGGGCGACTCCACTTTCAACATCTCTGCATCTAGAGAATCATCCATTTATTCCTACTCTCTGCTTTCTGCTGCTTAGCCAATTTGTGACCTCTTCTCTTATTCTTTGAGGGCTAAGCTTACTCGGGAGGCTTTGTCGAAACCCTTTCAAAGTCCGAGTACACTATATCAACCGGATCACCTCTATCCATATGCTCAGAGAAGGTTCATGAGACAGGATTTGCCCTTGCAGAAGCCATGCTGACTCTGCTTCAGTACTGCTTGTTCTTCCTCCTACAACTTAACCAGTTTGTAATCCACTAGAGGAGCTCTCCTGCTGCATCCATTACAGGCCATCCAGGCAAGATTACATTCCAGGGGAACATTCAAGCTATACAAAAGCACTTGAGGAGAGTGCAGAGCAGGGACAGTGGGGTGTGTGGCTTGAGGAGGGAGGAGGTCTGTGGACCCCCCCCCCCCGGGGTTTGATAGAGAGGTCTGTGTTCATCCCCTGAGCCTGTGCTCCCTGAGTCTCTGCCTCGTCTTCTTTTGTAGGCCATCTGTGTGAACAAAGGCAGAGGAAGTCCATCTCTTTGCCACCTTCTCGCTCTCGCATCATCTCTTCCCATGACGGGAACAGTGGCTTCCATGGGGGCAGCTTGCTGTCTTCAAATGCTTACAGTGGTAAGTCGGCTTCTGATTTCTCTATTTTCCTTATTGGGTTATGCTGAGGAGGCAGGTGGGAGCAGAAATGGGGAAGAGGAGAGACCACCGCTTTCTCCTTCCCCAAACAGTGAGTGATGCACCAAGCAGGTGGATGCAGGGAGGGGTGGGGTGGTCCGCCTGCTAAGGGCTTTGTGGATGAGTCTTCTTCCTCCCCTTCTTCCCCTCAACGTTTTTGAGTTTATTTTTTTATTTTTCTAATAATTTTTATTGATTTCAAGAAAACAATCGAACAGCATCGAGTAAACATACATAGCAGAATCCAGTTACAGACACAGGTTATAGAATACACAATCAGACTAGATAACAGCAAATGATGAAATTACCTTAGAAGAGTCATTACCAGTTTCGTGTGATTATTGATTATAGGATGGAGCGAACTTGTTTTCTGTTGCTCCGAGGGGGAGGACCCGAACCAGTGGATTTAAATAGCAAAAAAGGAGATTCCAACTAAACCTTAAGAAGAGCCTTCTGGCAATACAAGATTCCTGCATTGCAGGTGGTTGGATTAGATCACCCTTGTGGTCCCTCCCATCTCTATGATTCTAAAAAGAGCTGTTCAACCGTTGAATGGACTCCCTCTGAAGGTGGTGGACTCTCCTTCCTTGGAAGCTTTTAAGCGGAGTTTAGCTGGCCACTTGTCAGGGTTCCTTTATCTTTAAAGAGATTTGAATCTCTGGTGTCCAAGGGTTCTCAGAAGGTATTTCTTTCAACACTTTAGGCTCTGCTTCTAGACTTGCAATTTTTCTCCCTTGCATTGCAGGGAGTCAGACTATATGACTCTTGGGGGTTGCTTCCAGCTGCAGTTGTAACCTCTCTATAGCGAAGTGTGGGTGGAGAGCCTGAGAACTTTGAGTCCATACTAATAAAGGGAAAAAAAATTAAGACCACACTCCCTCACACTGATCTTTCTTCACTTCACCCCTCACCTGTGCTGTGTGAGACGTTCAGACAGGGCTATCTCCCAGACGATATTGAGCCATGCCACTTCAGGTAGCATGTTTCATGACTTCCCTTGTTGAGCAATGACCACCCAAGCCACCACCAGTGAAAGCAAGAAAAGAGCTTTGTGCTTAGCTTTCAGATTCAGGTCACTTTCCAGAAGTAACAATGCTAAGAGAGTGTCAGGCAATGGGGTGGACCAGTTACTGATGAAATTGTGTCCGATATCCAAGACCAGACCATTGAGTTTATTTTGAAAAGGTGAGGGTAGGTGGCCACTCATTCCCTTAAGGGTATGTGGATCTTTTAGCTTGCTGGTACCTCATGCATGAATGTGTGTCCTCTTTGCAATGGGCTACAGGGACTGGCTCAGAAAATGCAAGATGTTAAATCTCAAGCACACAGGGAAGAAGCCTCAGGTGAGGCTGTGCAAACTTGGCAGTTAAAGCAGCTCTTCAGTTAAGCCATGTTTTCTTTCTAGCAAGGGATTGTGTTCAAGGTGTTCAGTGAAAAGCCAGCTTGACTTGATTTATTGTATTTACCCTGCTTTTCCTGTCTGTGGGCCCTCAAAGCAGCTGCCAGGATTGAAAACAGTCATGCAGAAGTACCAAATCATCATTAGAAAACTCCAAAGAGTTGGATGAAAACCAACCAGCTGCTCTGCACCTGAGCCGCTTTTGAGAATGGCTAAGCTCACCCTCGTAGTGAGGCCTTGGTTTTTTGTTTTTAATTCCAGACACTGGCTCTCTTTTAAAGGTGGATGCTGGAGGGTTGAGTGATCTGATCAGAACTTGGTTGGAGGCTTGGCAAGGGCAGCAGACCAAGTCAAGCAGTACCATTGTTTCAGCTTCTGGTGGGCACAGCCATTGAATATTGGGGGGGGGGAGTTTGGGGGGGAAGGGAAAATCAGAGATGTATTTCTCTAGCCAACTGCTGCCACACAGGTAGAGACTACCTGCAAGGTTTCTGGGAAACAGATTATTTTACTTGTTTCACTTTACTTTGGACTGCTGCTCCTGCTTGCATCACTCACCAGTCCCACCTATCCACCACCCTATTTCCAACCCCCTCTTTATATCTCACCAAAAGCCCTTTCCTCCATCAGATTGCCCACTCCCCCAGCTCCTCACAGTTTGCCCAACCTCCCTCCTCCATAGCTCACCCCCAAACCCCTTGCAAAAACCATCCCTCATTGCCCAACAGCTCTCCCAACGCCCCAAACTTTTGTACCCCAGTCGCAACCTGGCCCCTTGCTCTGCTTCAAGTGCACACACATCCGTCAGTGTGATGACATATGAGTGCAACTGTAGTAAAGAGAGAAAACATTTATACGTCTCCTTCCATCCACACACACACACACACACATATATACACACACACATATTCATATTCCAAGATGGCCTACATATTTTATTTAAATATGCAACAACTGTAGCAGAATAAAATAGTGCCCCCACCACCAAGACCAACAAAGAACAATTCAAAGAACAAATGATATAGACAATTATTTTTGTTATTTATTTATTACGTTTATATCACACCTTTTCCTCCAAGGAGCTCAAGGTGGTGTGCACAGTTTTCCTCCTATTATCCTCACAACAACCCTGTGAAGTAGATTAGACTAAGAGGCAGCGACTGGCCCAAGATCATCCAGTGAGATCCATGGCTGAGTGGGGGAATTTGAACCTACGTCCTAGTCCAACACTCTAGCCGCTACATCACACGGGCTCTCTATATCTAATAGCAGAGAAGATCCCCACAGCTGAATGTGCCTTAAAGCTGCTTGAAACAGCTTTCCAAACATGTCAGGGTGGAGTAGATATGGTTGTCAACCGGTAGGGAGTTTCTGAGTTACCCATAGGGAGAACGCGGAACTGCTAGTGACAGTGCCCCGAAAGATCCACAAGAAAGATATTCTGGGTGGGAAGGATAGTGAACTGGGAGCCTGCCCTAGAAGGGGCTAGTTTCCAAAAAGAGCTCTTGTAACACCTGCATCTATCCGGATGCAACCTCCAGAAGCAAGGGGAATCCTGCTGCACATCTTTCTGGAGTCAGCCAGCCTTGGGCAAGCGCCACTTACAAAGGTTGTGTGGCATTCACCCACCTTAAACATCCCCTTCTCTCAGAGCAGTCTTGTCCAGATGTATCTCCAGGCTTTGTGATTCATTTGTTGTTGTTGCCAAGGTTGCCTGAGCTGATCTGCCGCGACTGGGAGAACAGAAGGTGGACTGAGCATCCAATTAAGGGCATCTAACCTGCAAATAGGACTTACTATTTATAAAGAGAGAGAGAGAGAGAGAGATGCAGTCAGACTAACAGGCAACCTTGTACAGCAGTCCACGTCAGATGAAGAATTTCATTTGGGAACCTGAATGGTGGAGTTGCCAGGAGACCAGTGGACCTTTCCTTTTGAACTGCCAATCACTCCAGGCTGTCATAAATGCTTTACACGGAGTAAGACCACCAGCCCTTCATGACCAGCTCTGCCTATGTATTAAAACTATTCAAGCCCTCGGGCAGAGAGAGAGGAGGAGAGGGACACACGCACGCACACGCGCGCACACACACACACACACACACACACACACAGAAACATTCTCTGGCCTGACACCCCTTCAACCAGAGATTGAAACTAGGGCCTTCTGCACTGGATCATGCAGCCCTTTAATGCATAACAGTTATTTACTTACTTTTATTTTACTGCATTTATACCCCACCTTTTTCAAACTCCTTGCTCAAAGTGCCATACTTGGCTCTCCGCCTCCTCACAACAACAACCTTGCAAGGTAGTGACTGTCCCGAGGCCACCCAGCAAGCTTCACCATGGCCGAGCAGGGATTCGAACCCTGGTCTTCCAGATCTTAGTCTGACATTTTAACCGCTATGCCACACTGGCTCTCATCGATTAGCTGTGGTGGTGGACAAAAGTGCAGCAGGAAGCGGCCAGTTCAGTGTAGACAATAACTTGGTGGACAAATTGGGTGACCCAATAGAAGGCAGCTTGCTATGCTTTTGAAACTCCAGTTGCATCCACCATCAGGGCTGGCCCCAAGACATTTTGCCTGAGAACTGGATGCAACCCTCCAGGTTTTTCTGCCTGGCCCTTAGGACTCTCCCTACCCCACCTCTGTGCCTTTCTTAAGGACATTTTCTTGTCAACTGGAGTCTCTTGTTTGCCTTGGTGGAGAGATGTGTGTCTAGAGACCTCCGACTCTTGTGTGGCTGAAATGTAGCCAGCTGTAGAAGGGCACAAAGAGTCCCATCTATTCTCCCTCTTACTTTTGTCTCTAGCCTAGCCCACCGCTGACATGTGGCCCCCAGAAGATTCCCCACGGCCCTTGGACTGAGGAAAGTTCCTCACCCCTGGTGTAGACTGAGCTAGATTGCAAAGGTGGTTGCCCTACAGTTTCGTGATTCTATGGCTAATGGTTGCAGCATAAGACAGCTTCTTACATTTCTGTGCTTTAAAAGCTCTTTGTTCTCCTTCTGCTTTACCTCTGATGGTCTTTTTCTCTCTATAAAAAAAAAGCATATTACTTTATTTGCAAAGCTATTTCCCACCACAAAGGAAAGAAAAGGACACATCAAACAAGGAACGGAAGAATATGAAAGTGTAGCCAACTGGTGTGTTGAAAATTGGTCCCCCAAATGAAATCAACCCGGGGAGATAAAGCCGCAAATTAATAACTTAATACTCAACCATTCAGCAGAGTAACGTGTAGCTAATTCATTAACGTTGTCTTCAAAACCAAACTTGAAGCCTTTCATTTTGAGATCTAATGGAATTTGAAAGGAGGGCAGAGGTAGCCACGGTCTTAATTGCATTTTTATCTTTATTGCCCAGTAAAAAAAAGAGGGGAGGGGCAGGGAGAAAAGGAAGAAGGAGTATTTTTTTTTTCTTATTAAGGAAACAGAAAATGCCACAGGTTTAAAAAGCAGCATTCAGGCAGGTATCAATCCCACAAGTAATTCCTGCGCATCAAAACAGAGAAACGATGAGATTGGCTTTTGCTTCATCCCATCTGTCCATTTCCATCATGACCTCTGTCTGTCTGTTTGTCTGTCTGTCTGTCTTCCAGCTGGGAACGTGTGCCAGGCACAAAAACTGGCTGATGTGGACAGCGAACTGGCGGCCATGCTCTTCTCGCGCCTGCGCGAAGTCAGTGCCACGTTCCAGCACAGCAGCCGTGAGGCCAGCGTCACCCGGAGGCGGAAGCTGGAGAGGATGCTGTCGGTCCGGAGGCGGGAGTCCCAAGAGGGTGATGCTGCAAAGAAAGCCAGCTTCATCATGGTGAGAGACTGGTTCCCCTGTGGCCACCTTCTGAGCTGGACCTTTGGCCCATTTAGCCAAGTACAACTCACTCCCAAGTAATGGCATCTCTGCAGGGTCTTAGAGCTGAGCCGTCAGGTGGGAGACAGTCAGTGGTCTTCTACCCGCTGTCCGAACACATTGCCCCAGAGAGAGCTGCAAGTGGCATTGCCCTGTGCGTTGTGTGGAATAAACATGTTCCATACGGTTTCAGAATTGTCTTTGGTTTTTGTGTTCCCTAGTACTCTTAAGATGCTGTGTTAGTTTCTCCAGAAGAGCTACGTCCCATAGTCTGCCCTGCCCACTCAGCCAGTTCTTGAGCCTTTCCTTCCCTCACAGGGACGGCATGAGGATCGCATTCAGCACTCCCGGGACCTCCAGATCATCGAGGCCTACCGGGAGCGCATCAAAGCCGAGAGCATCGCCAGCATGCTGAGCCAGGCCATTACCACCCATCAAACCCTCTACGCCACGTTTGGCACGGCCGAGTTCTTCGAGTTTGCCCTGAAGAACCCGTATAATGTCCAGCACACGGTCACCATAGAGACGGACAACCCAGAGCTCAGGTAGGAGAAGCCCCAGGGGAGCAAAAGCAGGCGATGCCTTTCTTTGTGCTTTCTGAGCCCCAGCCGGATCGCTGTGAGAGTAAAAGCGGCTGCATTCTGAAGGCCAGAAGGATCACGCAAAAACTGTCTGGAGACACACAATCACGCAAAAACTGTCGGGAGACACACAATCGATCATAAAAATGCTCGGCATTAATAGCCGTTTGTGCGTTTCAAGTGTTCAGATCACTTCACGTGCATTAGCTCAGTAATCCTTACAATGCATTGCTGGGAATCACAGGTTGGGAGAGCACTCTTGCCCTTGGATCCTTCTTGCAGGCTTCCCATTGGGGCATCTGGTTGGCCCCTGGTAGAGCACGATGCTGGACCAGATATGCTTTTGGCCTAATCCATCAGGGGTTCTCCTTATGTTCTTATATTGATTATATTCATTTTGGGCCATTGGAACAGGGTCCCTTGAAAAATGCCAGGTGTTCAGTCAGGTCAAGATTTATCTTTTTCCTCTTCCCTCCCTGTCCCTTTTCCCTCATGTGCTGTTCTTGTTTTGTTTTTTTAGGTTGTAAGCCTGTGTTGCCAGGGACTGTCTTCTTTAATTGATCATATGTAAGCCACTTCAGAAGCCTTTTTGTCTAAGGAGCAGGGTGCAAAAGCTCTAAATAAATATTAATTAGTGGGGGGTTTAGTTCACACACTGCACACACAGGCTGTTGCATCCCCTGTAGGATCTCTGCCAGTGGGAGCTGCAGTTCCCAATCTCAGGGAGGGAAGACAATTTTGGACCCCCACCCTGCCCTAGAGAAGCTCTGCTTTTCTCTCCCCCCCCCTGCAACCAGTGGGCAGCATTCATTTGCCTACAGGCAATAATAAAAGGGTTCTATGAACATGGGACGTGGGTGGCACTGTGGGTTAAATCACAGAGCCTAGGGCTTGCCGATCAGAAGGTTGGCAGTTCGAATCCTCACGCTGGGGTGAGCTCCCGTTGTTCGGTCCCTGCTCCTGCCAACCTAGAAGTTCGAAAGCATGTCAAAGTGCAAGTAGATAAATAGGTACCGCTCCGGTGGGAAGGTAAACGGCATTTCCGTGCACTGCTCTGGTTTCGCCAGAAGCGGCTTAGTCATGCTGGCCACATGACCCGGAAAAACTGTCTGCGGACAAACGTTGGCTCCCTCGGCCAGTAAAGCGGGATGAGCGTCACAACCCCAGAGTCGTCCGCGACTGGACCTAACGGTCAGGGGTACCTTTATCTTTATGCACATGAATGCCACCAACCCCAGTTAGAAGGTAAATTCTTCAATTGTGATTCTTGCATTGCAGCGGGTTGGACTAGATAACTCTTGGGGTCCTTCCGAACTCTACAATTCTATGCTCCTGTGAAATTAATTCTCCCTCCGTTATACACAAGGAAAGCCGACACATGTGCTGCAGCAGACACCGGCTCCCAGCCACAGTGTCAAAGGTGGCAATCCAAAGTTTGATTTTGAGATGAATCACAGGTAACAAAGAGGTTGGAAGGTCCACCTGGAAGTAAAAGCGTTTGGCCTTTGTTTGGTTTGTTTCTCCCTCCAGTGTCATTGTGGACGCTAGAGAATGGAGGCACTTCAAGAAGCTGACCCAAACCACCACCCCTCTGGAGGAGGACATGTTTCACCTGCAGGATGACCTCACGCCTCAGGTGTACCTGCGCCCCAAGGAGACGGTCCACATCCCCTTCAAGTACCAGGCCTTCTCCCTGGAGCATGCTGCCACCATGCAGGTAGAGAGGCGTTCGTGCTTTGCTTTTTAAAACACTCCCCAAATATTTGCTTTTGAGAAACTTTACACAAGGTGCAGCACCGGAATCTCATTTAAGCCTATAGCAGAATGAATCCCACAGCATATAAACCAGGATAATGGCTCACAGACATTAGACTCCCAGAAGACAGTGGGATGATTTTTTGGGGGGGGGGTAGTTAAAATGGGAAGCACACTCCAACTCCTCTCTTTCATTCCCAGCAAGGTCCCACGGAGCTGATGTTCAGCAAAGGCAAGGAGGTCTCCGCAGCCCCCTGGAAGTCCTGTGGCATACAAACAAAGCACATCAGGGTAAATCGCACAGATTGATAAGGAGAGTGATTGGGCAGCACCCAGTCAGTCGGCTTGTGGGTGCTCTTCCTTCTTCAGATTTGGTGGTTCTGTCACTCTCGGTACATTCCTCATGCAGGAAGGTTGACGGGGTGGTGGTGGCAGTGGCGGGGGTGGGTCTGTGTGCAATGACTTGGGGTGGGGGCAGCTCCAGACATGCTCCCCCCCCAACTTACCACCCCTGTGCCTTTTGCTCTCCAAACCTTGCCCGGCTCTGTAATAAAGATGTGGCCTGTTTTCCAAAAGGCACTCAATTTTATTATTTCTTTAAAGGTACACAAGGACCTGATTAGTATTACAGGTGATAGTACTGAAATTACTCAAGGATTATTTCTGCTCTCTGCATTTACGGGATGTAACAAGGCTATCAAGCCTAAGGACTTAATTCCGCATTTGCTAATTGTGGCTTAGGCAAACCATCCCTCAGCAGTGCAATAAAGATTCAGCCTGCTTTACGAAAGGCAACTCCCCCCCCCCAGGGTGCTCAAGGTGGTGTATGTGGCTCTCCCTGCCCCCCCTCATGTAATCCTTGCAACAATCCTATAAGGTAGGGCAGGGTGAGAGGCAGTGAGGCCCTCACGGTCACCCCCATTCATGCTGTCCTGTGGGAATGACACTAACTTTATCCCTCTCCCTCCACCCAGGTCTCCTTCACTGCAAGTGGCGGGAAGCTCCTCGCCATCCTCAGTGTGAACGTGGAATCCCAGCCCCACGTGGTGGATCAGACCTTCCGCTTCTATCACCCAGAGCTCACCTTTCTCAAGAAATCCATCCGTTTGCCTCCTTGGCACACCCTTCCAGGTAACTCTTAGCCAATTTCACAGGCAGCCCCACCCCCTGAAAGTGAAGAACGAGAAACAGCATGTTGAAAATCACTGCCATTGCCAGGGCCAAGCTGGATATACTGGATGTATGCAATGGGAAAGGGTCATAGCTCAGGGCACCTGCTTTGCATGCAGAAGGATCTAGTTTCAGTTGGGATCTCCGGGTAGGGCCGAAGAAGACCCTTGTCTGAAGTCCTGGAGTCCTCAGGACTGCCAGTCAGTGCAGACAATACTGAGCTAAATGGCCCTGTAGTCTGCCGTGGTACAAGGTAGTTTCCTGTACTGAGGTAGAACATTAGCTCAGGGGTAGACCATATGCTTGGAATGCAGAAAGTCACCAATTCAGCCCTTGATTTCCCCTCTGGGCAGTGGGGTGGTCTTAGCAGTATAAATACGTTGAACACATTGCATTCAGCAGATGGGAGGATTTTGCATTGTATGCCGCAGGAGCAATGGCAGAGATTATTTTTATTCATGCTGTTTTTGTGGGAATAATCCGACCTCACGATCCATTTTTGTCCTTGCCAGGTGCCCCAGTGGGTATGCCAGGCGGAGAACCAGAGATGTTTGTGCGTTGCAGTGACCCCAACATCGTTTGTGAAACCAAGAAAATGGTACTGAATGCCCCACAAAGCTTTGAAAATTATTCCAACCCACCAAAGATTAGCGAGTTTTCCCCACACCCCCTTTTGCTCCTGCTCCCAAAGTCCTTGTAAATGTGTTGAAAATATTTCCTTCATAACTTCCAGCACAGTTCTGAGTCTTACACAAGTTATAAATTAACTTTTCCAGATGCAAAAAAAGCAGAGCCTTCAGGGAAGAGAGCTGTATGTCAGTGCATTGTCCCTTGTGTGATGAAGGTCCCAGGGTCAATCTCCAGCATCGCTGGGAAAGGGCTTTCTCTGTATAACACCCTGGAGAGTTTCTGCCAGGCAGGGTGGACCAGGGTGAGGTTAGCAGTGCAGCCCTCCAGATGTTGCTGGATCCCAGGTTCCGTCAGCCCCAGCCAGCCCAGCCAATAGTCAGGGATGACTATAGCAGCATCTAAAGGGATGTGCGTTAACCACCCCTGGTGTAGATCAGTGATGGAAGGCAGTCTCCTTGGTTCCAAAACCTGCTCCCTGGTTTTAATTCAGAAATTAATTCAACACTACTGGGTAAGGTCTGATATGTCACAATCTGGTCTCGGTCTTCCCACCCAGGGGCCTGGCGAACCTCAGGATGTCTTTCTGAAAGTCGCAGGGGGCCCAAGTCCACAGATCAAGAGGTTCTTCCTTTCTATTTACACGTAAGTAGGAAACCATGACGGCACTCAGATTCTGTGCTGCATCAAAGTTACTAAGGGTGGAGGGTTCCTTCCTTGCTTGCTTGCTTGTATGTGTGTTGTTTTTTAACAGGTAAGAAGCAAAGCGATAAAAATTAATTTTAAAAGATCAAAAGGCACCCTGCAGCCTATGCTGCTCTGTCTTCTTAAGGAAACAGACCCTGGAATATTCAACCACTCAGAGAAGCCCAGAGCTGAGCACAGAACTGCGTTTTATTTGGATGTTTTCCTTTTGGTTTTTGAACAAGGAAACAAACAAACATACCAGGATAGGATTGTGCCCTGCTAGGCCATGTGAGCATTCCCCAGGAACTGGGAGGCTAGTGCTTAATTTATAGAACACACACATGTGGGTTTGAGGGAGGATTTTCCTCCTTTCCCAGCTCTCAGTTTTGGAGCCGTCACTTCCCCGAGTATTTTTCACTCTGACAAGGCTGTGAAGCACCATCTGTTGCTCCGTTTGTCACTCCAGGGACCCCTGGCTGGCTGCTCCGACACAGATCTGGCAATTCTACCTCCATTCTTTGCAGCGGGTGGATGTTAGCTGCATAACAGGGCAGCTGACCCGCCTTTCGCTGGTGCTCAGAGGGACTCAAGCCATCCGGAAGGTGAAAGCGTACACCTCACACCCGCATGAGCTGACGGTAAGATCAGACCCTGGGCCTCCATGGGGACTGTTCTTTATTCTGTGGCTGCTCAGATCTTAAAAGAACAGGAAACCTTCTGTTTCATTTTCCTCCTCCTTTATTGCGCTTTTCTCCCTCCTGCCTGGATTAGTCAAACGGTTGATCCTAGCCAATCAGGGATCACATGATGCAGCTAATCAGATTCGGCTGGGCAATGTTTTTCCAAGGACAAATAAAAGCAATTGAGAAAGAAAGGGTGATGCACATTTTCACAAGAAATCGCACAAGGAGGGACACACACACATTCTGCTGGGAAATTTGATTCTGCCTCTGCAAGTGCCTTTGCTTGGAGATTTTCATCAAAGGTCCCCACGAGATGGGCCGTCCGCTAGGATGCAAGAGCCCGTTAGGAGACCTCAGACAATTTACAGCTGCAAAGCCTCTTCTGTAATTGTCTTTTGATTAAAGCCATCGTACGGAGGGATCAGTGGCCCAAAACCCCAGTGGGCAAGTTATCAGAATTAATGAGTCTATGGAGAATAATAATTTCTTTAGAATGTATTTAGTCATAATTATAAATGTGAATAATAAGAGAAACACAAACTCCGCTGCCCTCACATAAATTGAAAAGGGGGCGAGGAGGGCTTGAAAATTCTGAAGCTACATGAGTTGAAAGGGAACAGCAAAAGACAAAGGAAACTTGAAGGAAACTCATGGTATGGAGTCTAAGTGAAAATCTGCTGATCAGACCTGAGACCAGTTCCTAGACGTGGATTCTCTGATGAGCCCTGGTCAATCCCTCACCCTCAACTTCACCTCTCCAATCCGTATACAAGCCCATACGGTACTCAGTGTGACATGAGGTTATAAGAGCATAAGAAAAGCCTGCTCAGAAGGGTAATGGGTCGAGATGTGAGTAATCTGCAGTTCTCTCCAAACTCGGAATTTGGCATTAGGTTCATGCAGAATTTAGGTAGCTGGTCAAACAGGTTCACACCTGTATGGGCAGTTGGTCTGTTGATGGTGCTGTTGGCAATGTTTGTAAGCCAGAGAAGATGCTGAGGGAGGCATGGAGGGACTTGACCTCTGGTGAGTGTGCAGCAGCAAGTAGCAAGCATCAAGAGCTCAGGGAGCCAAATCTAGTTCAGATTGTGCAGGACCTGGGCCAGCTCCCAGTGGGAGTTTTCAGAGAAGATGGGTGTTACAGGCAGACCTATTTAGTGCCCAGGTCCTGGCCTTTAGCTGAGAGTGAGAAGGAATTTAAAGCTGGCAACAATTTGAAGTCAGGAGGCAATGTCAGCGGGTTACTGACATCTGTAAACTCTCTGCTCAGAGCTTATGAAAGATTGAGAGTCTTGGCCAACAGGTCTTCGTTTAGGGAGTCTAAACTTCCAGCCTCTGGGGAAGAGTCAAACACAGGATCCACTCCTTGAGACTGCCCTCAAATTGGGCCTCAAAATGTCTCAGGGTGTTCAGGGTCCTCAAGGCAAGCTCCTGCTGACCCTCATCCATTGAGACCACCTCCCCTGCCATCCAAAAGCACATGCAGCCTGAGCCATGGCGGAGAATGGCCTTGTATTCTCTGGAGAACCTCCTGTGGAGTCAGCTGATTGTTACATCTCTAGAGTAGCCTTTCTCAACAGATGTTGTTGGACTACAACTCCCATCATTCCTAGCCAGCAGGACCAGTGGTCAGGGATGATGGGAGTTGTAGTTCAACAACATCTGGGGATCCAAGGTTGAGAAAGGCTACTCTAGAGCAAAGGGGAGGAGGAAGCCAGTGGCAATTATACCTTAAGCCAAGAATCAGGAGCCTTGCTTTTAGTTTCTAAAATAGCATTCCCTTAAATGTAATGAGCATTAATCACTGCAGCTGGACAGACTGACCAGAGATGCCTGCTAAATTGCTGGCATAAGGCGGATGTAGTCCTATTGCCAAGGTAGAACCTTCACGAAAAGAAAATGCGAGGCCCTTGCCTTTTGCCTCTGCAGGCTCTCATTTCCATGTTGGCAGCACACATTGAATCATCGCCTCATTTGCATTCCAGGCTGGAGACAGAGGTAGAGTGGATTAGCTTCCCCCGTGGCATGATCAAAGGACACCAGGGTGGTCCCTTTCGGAAGAGCCTCGTTGGTGTCTGTAGCATTTTGGATTAACCTCTGAGAAGCCCCTCCTCCTCCTAATCCTCCGGCAGGCGGCTTTGGCAGCTACTGTTCACAGCTTCACTCAAGTCACCTAGAGCCCATGGCCTTGAGGTGACTGTCCCCATTGGGGCACCATTGTTAAAGGGCCGAAGTATAGATGCTGACCTGAGCAGGGATACACCCATCTCTTTTCTCATAGTTGATTTGTAAGCCACCTTTCCATAGTTAAGCCCACCCTGTAGCATCTCTGGATATGATGTAGAGGGAGGGAGGGAGGGAGGGAGGTGCCCTGCGAGGTAAAGGAGAGGACCATTGTGCCTTACACCTAAACAGGATGTTCCCTTCCAAAATGCTTACCTGGCTTTTGGCAAGCCACCCACACCTTGTAGCTCACATATAACAAAGAGGAAGGGAGGAGTCTTTCTTCCTCACTTCATCTGTGGGGGAGACATGGATTTCCCTTCCCAAAATCCTTTGACAGTGACTTTAAAATGGAGCAGATTTTAAGTCTTAGCTAGGCTTGAAATCACTTATGGTTAGTAAAACCACCCATGGGCTATTGAACATAGGCTAGCAAGCAAGCTAAGTTCAGAGCGAGCGATGGAATGCCTCAAGTCTCCTACTATAGACAGACCAGGGGTGGTTCTGCCGTTGACCATGGTCTTTGCTGGTAAAGGTGGATCTAAGGATCCATGCAATGAGGCTGATGAAGCAGCCCTGAAAAGGACTTCTAGGTCCTCAGCAGCTTCACTCCATGGTTTAGTCAGCAACTACTCCCTGTTTTCCAGAACAAGCTACATGTGGGCAGAGGTACAGGCGCCAAAGATTGTGTAATATTTTGCAGTAAGCTCCTTTCCCCGTAGGCTCGTTATGAAGCTGAATGTTGGAAGATTCAGGACAAATAAAACAAAGCCTTTCTTCATGCAGTGCATAGTTAAACTACAGAACTCGCTCCCGTGGGAGGCGGTGATGGCCCTAACTTGGATGGCTTTAAAAGAAAATCTAAACAAATTAATGGAGAATATGGCTATTGATGGCTACTGGCCATGATACCTCTGCTCTGCCTCTGCAGCTGGAGGCAGCGATGCTTCCGAACACCAGTTGCTGGAAGCCACAGGAGGGAAGAGGGCTCTCATGGTCAGATCCTGCTTGAGTCACTTTGGCCACTGTGAGAAGAGGGTGCTGGGCTAGATGGGCCACTGGCCTGATCCAGCAGGCTCTTCTTCTGTGCTTATGTCTCCTCGTTCTTCCTCTCCTAGGTGGACCCAGAAGGCATCTTCATCCTCCCTGCAAATGGCGTGCAAGATCTGCACCTCGGCGTGAGGCCTCAGAGTGCCGGCAGCCGGTTTGTCTACCTCAACCTGGTGGATGTCGAATACCATCAGCTTGTCTCTTCCTGGCTGGTGTGCCTATCCTGCCGGCAGCCTCTTGTCTCCAAGGTAGTCAGACATTTGCCTTTAATTCCCGGTTTTACTAAGGGTGATGCAAGGGGGCCAGAAAGGTCAGGTGGACGGCCGTGTTCTCCTGAACACGAGGGATCCAGAGTCAGCAAGGACAAGACCTTGCTTCAGGTGGGTTTTCCTTTCAGTCCGAAAGTCAAAATTCTTCTTACACTCCTGTCTCAGGAATGCCATTTAGGGGGGACTTGGGTGGCAATTTCAAGGCTGCCACCATGGTTATTCTTCAGGATTTTTCTTGTTTCTGGTCTTATTAGGAATGATAAAGGTGTGTCCTAAAAGGCAATGCACTGTTTATTTCCCCCTCTTGTTGTAATTTAAAATCCAGGCTTTTAGCTGCATAGCTTGTCTCCCATCACTGAAATCTGTTCTGTGGGCAGGAAGGAACTTTGGCCTCTGAGCTCTGCCCTTGCCTGTTCAACAGAGGAGCAGTTTGCCATGCTGCAGTTCAGCCACCCCCCAGCTCCCCAGAATCAGAGACCATGAACTGGAGAACACACAATTCGGTTCAGTTTCATGTCCACAGCCATGGTCTCCTTCAGCCCTTCCTCAAAACCCTTTCTTAGAAGCTTTATAATTTTGTTTAGCTTCAAACCACTCTGCAGGGAGTGAGGGTAGATTGGCAGACCTATAGTTCCTGTATTTTCCCAACAAAGAGTGCTTCATAGCAAGGCATTCCTGATCGAACCAAGGTTTAGATTTCTTGGAGTATAATGGCCACCGTGTTGCATTTTTTGGGGGTCAAATAGGGTTGAAGAAGTGAAATCAAATCCTGAAACAAGTTTATTCTAGTTTCAGGACATCAGGAGTTTAAGAGGTTGTCTTTCCTAATGAGGAATATATCTGAGTGTAATCTCCCAGATACTTCCTCGTCTAGTTCATCGAACCATCTAATGTTTTCTTAGAAGATAGTGGGTAGGGAGGCAGGATCCCACAAGCCTTAACCTTCTGGCTATTTATTCATTATTTAATGTATTTATATCCCACTTCTCTCCCATACTGGGATTCAAAGCAGCGTGCAACATTTAAAAACATCATCATAAAATACAGTGTAATACAAATCTAAAAACAATAGTTAAATTGCATCAAAACACACTTAGAACCAGCAGCTGAAGTACAGTTTGCAGTGATCAGCACTGTCTGCTCCTTAGTTCTCCAAGTCCTGCCTGAACAGGAAGGTCTTGGCTGGCCAGCAGAAGGATAGCAAAGAGGGAGCCAGGCTGACCTCTCTTGGGAGGGAATCCCAGTCTGGGAGCATCCACAGAAAAGACTCTCTCTTGTGTCACCACCAGCAATGCTTCTGATGTTGATGGGACCAAGAGAAGGTGCTCACTGGAGGAGCTTAGCAAACAGGTGGGTTCATATAGGGAGGTCTTCCAGGTAGCCTGAGCGCAAGCAGTATAAGGCTTTATTGGTTATAACCAGTGCTTTGCATTGTGCCCAGAAATGGACTAGAAGCCAGTGAAGTTGTTTTTTTAAGAGGGGAGGAACATGCTCCCTGCAATGCCCCCATCAGTAGTTTGGACCAGCTGAAGCTTCCAAAGGTAGCCCCACGTAGAATGTGTTACAGTAGTCCAACTGGGATGTAGCTAGGGCATGTGTCATTGTGGCCAGATCCAGCATCTGATTTGCCCCCTTCCCCCTTTTCTCCGCTGTCTCATTATAACAGCTGTCTCTAGTTTGCTTATTAGACGTTAAGTCCTCTGGGTACAAAGTGTGCCAGCCCTGTAGAGCACCTGATACTCCAAAACTGGTGACAGTAGCAATTGCCCTGGCACACCTGACAGCAGGCTAGGTGAGAAAGCATGAGCTATTCAGCAGCTGCTCAAAAGGCGAAGCTAAGAGCTAACTCAGCAGCAGCTCAAATGGGATGCTAAAGTGTGAAATCGACACATACACACACCAAGTTTTTTATAGCTCTGCAGCCTCAAGATATGAAGAAATCCAACTCAGCCGCAGTAGACCCACTGAAATTGATGGCCTTCGAATCATAGAACTGTAGAGTTGGAAGGGACCCCAAGGTTCATTCACCCCAAGGTGCAACCCCCTGCAATGCAGGAATCGCAGCTAAGGAATCCCTGACAGATGGCCATCGAAACTCTGTTTAAATTGGGGAAGCTCTTTGATTTCATTGGGTATAGATGTTGGGTGCAACCCAATATATAGACCTCCCCCCCATCTCCTGTGTAATTAACAGGAGGCAGGGGCTATTTGAAACAGGAAGCATTAAGGGAGGAAAAGAGTGAATCACCCTCTCTTAGAGTGTCTCTTCCCCCAAAGCACATTCCTGTACCCACTAAACTGAAAAAAGGAAAGAAACTCAGAGGAGATCTTAAACACAGAGATCTCTCACATCACAGCACTTCATTCGGCCCTGATAGTGGTGTTGCATCATCCCGTCCAGTGTAAAATTGTTGTCTCGGACTCCAGTTTCCTTTTCTCCCCACCTCCAGGCTTTTGAAATTGTGCTCCCCCCTGGTGGAGGGAAAGGCTCAAACAAGAGGATCACCTACGCCAACCCTTATCCATCCCGGAGGGTCTATTTCCTGCACACCAACCGGCCGGACCTTCTACAGTTCAAAGAGGATTCCTTTGAGGTAGCATATATATATATATATATATATATATATATATATATATATATATATATGGAATTTCGACATAAAAATTTATCAAAAATACATCATCCTCATTTCCCCCCTGTTTTTTTCCCTCCCCCGCAAAGAACCCTCCCCCGACCTCCCTCAGTTCCTCTCTCTGGTTTCTCAGCACATGTTGTTCTCTGCATGTTATAAAATTGTAAAAATTGAGGTAGCATCTTCAGAGGAACAGGATGGTTTGACTTTGCTGAGGCTCCAGGAAGTTCTCCAGGCAGAAATTCTATCCCGGGCACTGCAAAGTTGGCTCTCAACTGTCTCTGTTTGGATAGAATCGTAGAATTGTAGGGGTGGAAGGGACCCCAAGGGCCATCTATTCCAACCCCCCCCCCCCCAGTGCAGGAATCATAGCCAAAGAATCTCCGACCTCTGTTTAAAAAACAACCAACCTCTTTTTAAAAACCTCCAACGAACGAGAGTTTTGAGGATATCGAGGGCAATCAGCTCTCGCATCCCAAAATAGTTCTGTAAGGGTTCTCTTCGCATGTGTATGCCTCGTCTTTCAATTTTGATGAGGGCATGCAGTGTTTCGAATGGATGAAACAGCCACCATAGACCAAATCCCAGAGGCAAAGCTTCCGTATTGTCTCATGTAGCCTCGAGCACCATCTGAACACCTTCAAGCCAAAATCCAGCACTAAAATAATAGTAAAAATCCCACACCACCCTTGAGACACAAAAGGTGCTTCACTTTGGCCTGGAATTGGGCCTTGCCCTTTTCAACAATTATACTGAGGGATCGTCCGCGGAATCACTGCTTACGAAGCAATTTATATGCAGGCATCTATTAGCCCTCAACTGACCCTCTGGCTACCGTCCCTGTTGTTTGTCCTTGCAGATCGGCGGAGGGGAGACGTACACCATCGGCTTGCGATTTGCCCCCAGCCAGAGTGCTGGCGAAGAGGAAATCCTGATTTATATCAATGATCATGAAGACAAGAACGAAGAGACTTTCTGCGTGAAGGTCACCTACCAGTAGCGTTGTAAGGTGTATGCGATTGTGTTCCCTTGCCTCGATTGTTTCCCACTCTCCTGCAATCCATCAAACTTCCCTAAAGGGACAGTCCCGCTCCCTTCACGATCCCCGTCTGCAAACAGCCTTTGCGCCCCTGAATTGTCCAAGTCTGCAGAGAGATTACCTCCCCCACTCCGCTACCTCAGAGCGGTGGGACACATGGCCTCCACTTGAGTGTACTATAGCTTGCATCCCATCGAGCCCCTGCTAAGCCTGCGTGATTGATTGCCCGAGTGGATTCCTGGGACGTCAGCACGACCTCCGACCACGCAGCTGAGTCGTGCCTGTTATACCCCCACCCCCTATCCTCCTTGCTCCGGATCGAAAATTCATTTCTCTCGCCATGAAATGTCACTGGCTGGTAGAAGGCAGCTGAGGCTTTCAGACCTTTAACACGGCAGTGCAAGCTTGTTTGCCAACTTGTTTGGTTTTGTAACATTATTTTTACACAGAGGTTGGGTTTGGGGCGTGTTTGGGTGCTTGTTTGTTTTTTAATTAAAGAAAGGATCATAAGCAGAAGAACGTACGTGCCTTCTCATTCCTGTCGAATGAATTAAACTTAATTGTTTAAAGCCACCACAATATGGAGAAAGCGGACAGTTATTTTGACGTAATCAACACACACAAACATAAAAACAAAGCTCACCCCCCCAGGGTAAAAATGCAGCAACCCTCTATAATAAACTATAAAGGTGTTAAAAATGAAATTAAACCAGCAGCGCATCCCTCCCACCCCACCAAGTGTTTTGGGGTTGTGGTTTTAACCTGGCTGCCCAAACAATTTTTGCCACTTGGATGGTAATGGATATATCTTTGCCTGCAAGAAAAGGATATACATGGTCCAGGATACTGTTGCTGAAAGTTTGTCCTAAACAGACCACACAACGGGGGACCAGCGACCAGGGGGTGGGTGGGGCAGGGGAAAAGAGAAGGAAATGGATCATCGGCATACAAGGAAGTGGCAGTGATTTCAAAGGTAAATATGGGGTTGGGACTGGCAGGTACCATTTATTTTATAAAGCTCCCACCCATTGCCCGCTATGTTATGCACTCTTCCTCTGAAAAGTGTGTCTCAAATGCTTTAAAGCAAATATGGATTAAGACAGGGTATTCTAAACTTTGGGTACCTGGAGGTACAAGTTTGTTTCTGCCCCCCTCCCCCAGTTAAAAGAGGATGCATAGTTTGCTGTTAAATCCAACTGCTACATATCTATTTTGGCTACCCAAACAAATTTTGCGGGTGTGCTTCTTTCAGCTGTGAGATGGACTGGGTCATATTGTCCCCCCAATGTCCTGTTCTCCTCTTTAATCAGTCTGTCATTGATAGAGAGATGCTTTCTGGGTTATAGCTGAGCTTTAAGGATTCCCACTTGTAGCGAATGTTGCTGTTTGCCAGCACTATATGCTCCATCCCTTGGAATGATGATGTTTCCTCTTGAGATAGATTATATTTGAAGGGGTGAGGGATACAGCTGCAGGAGACCTCACTTTAGCAGGCATAGAGGCATACATCCAACATGGTGGGCTAGTTTTTGGAAGGTACACTTTGTCCCTTGTTCAAAGATACACTAAAATAAACCATCAGATGGGGGCAGCATCATTGATGTGGTAGTTGGCTGAACATCTGGGAGGGTTGTGGTAGAGCATCTGCTTTTCACCACACAAAGCCCAGGCTCAATTTCTGGCTTCTCCAGGCAGGACAAGAAAAGTCTCTTGGTCTGATATCTCAGAAAGGCAAAATTTGGTCAGTGTAGGTAATACTGAGCGAATGGATCAATGGCCTGACTAGATATATCACGGCTTCTTGTCTTCTATATTCCTGTGTTCGTGTTTGCTTGGGAACAAGCAAGAGCACCTGTGGAAACCTGTGTGATGTAACTGCTAGAGCAGGAGCACCCAATGTGGTGCCTTCCAGATGTGGACTACAACTCCCATAAGCCTCAGCCAACATAGCCCACAATGAAGGATGATGGGTGTTGTAGTCCAACTACACCTGGAGAGCACCATGTTAGCGATTCCTCTGCCAGAGAATCAACTGTATGCTGGAGAGACCCAGTTTTGCCACTCTCAGCCACGAAGCCTTTCTGGGTGACCTTGGGCCAGGCATTGTTTCTCAAACTTCTCTCAAGATGGGATGGGATGGCCTCATGTCTGCTCCCCCTGAGATCCTTGGATGATAAACCAAGTAAACTTACTATTTACCAAGTAAATAGGCTCCGATTTCGAAATGGTCATTTCCTGATAGCCATTTCAGCTAGCAAATGGGAGCATCCCATTAGAAGACGGGAAACGGTTTTCCCTCGGCTTCTGAGAGAGGGACCAGCGCTTCATTAATTGAATGAAAACTACAAGCCCTGAAATGCAATTCCGGGGCTGAACAAAAAAAGCCCAGAGGCCAGGAGCGTCTCAAAAGAATGGAGACACTAATTCTGCCCAAACGGCCGAGGGATGGAATTTCCATCTCATGGCACAGGTAGCAAAGCAGCCAGCAGACTGGAAAATGAGGGAGCCTTCGTTAGTTAATAACCTCTAGTTTCGTTCAAAGAGGAGGTGGAGGGAAAAGGGCAAATAAAGCAAAAGGAGCCATTGAGGATTAAACTAGGAAAATGCTTTAGGGTTTGGTGTGTGTCTATCTCTGTGTGTTTTAGTATTAAATCTAACCAGTGGAAATGGCACACAGCAGAATTAATTGGGGGCTTAAAATCCATCCATATGAAGGTCAGTGACATGGTGGCAAAACTCTGTATATTGGTCCTCCTTAAGAAATTTAATTCCGCTCATCCCAACTGTTTGCGATAGCAGCAGTTGTAGCAGCGAGAGCAGGGAAGCAGTGGTGACTACCTCCCTGCTCCAAAGTTCTGCTGGTTTGCTTCTTCTATATTTAAGACATTTATAGACCTTTTAATCCTTAGCATGGTTAGGAGCTGGTGGCATTTGACACCAAGCCAGGATGGTTATTCCACGTCCCTCTTGGTCAGTTGTGCAGACACCAGATGACTTGGACGATACAGAGCCCCCTTCAAGTATGAGCAAAAAGCACCATCTCCAAACTTTGAGGACACCTCCCACCCCACAATGGGCTCAGACAGATGGGAGGGGGAATAGCAAATAATTTCCAGCCACATTGCACTGACCTTTTAAAGATTTCAGGGTCTCTGTACAGCTTTATAGCTTGCTTCCCCCTCCTCCCCATGCAGAGAACATCCTTCCCTCAGCAAAATTGGATACAGTAGTTAAGGAAACTTCAATTACCTAATGTCCCCAGACACCCTAATTGCAATCCCCACTCCAGGCTTTAATGCAGTTTTCAAAAGCAAAAGGAGAGTTCTCTGAGGATCTCAATAAAAGCTCTTTTCTTTAAATTAAAAAGGGAAAGGGAACCGTCTCCAGTTCTGAAATGCGTCTTGGCATGAGTGTGACGACGACGATAGCAGCTACTCCCACCAACCTTCACTGTGCTGACTTTCGTTCTTTTTTTGAAATGAGGAATTTGCTTCTTCCGTGGCTCACAAGCTTACCCACATCCCTCCCTCCCTCAACTCTTAATTATCCCAACAAATTCTTCCAGCAAATGCGTCTCCAATTAGATACAAAATTATGCGATGGTTCCCCATAATTAGAGTTGCTTCTCTTGTGAGACAATCTGATTTTTATAGAAGTACAAATATAATCAGTTTATGGTGCTCCTCTGGGGTTCTGGTTAATGTAGTGGTGACTGAGGACACCAGTGCCCTTTGAGGCAAAGGATTGTGGGTAGGGCATCAAACAGCAGTGGAGAATCTCCCCAAGGGACCCAAGAGGGTTGGGAGATTCCATGCGGCTCTAGAAAGGCAGGGTAGTTTCTATTCTCCGTTCACTTGGGATGAACCATTTCTCTCTGCTTCTTGTTTCCCCCCAGTCTTCAGTTAATCCCAGTTCTGTGTTAGAATGCATTTTCTTTTTAGGTCCATGTGAAAATTTGTATGCATTTGCGGGTGGGGCAGGGCTTGTAGGCTCTGTAGGCCAATTTCCTGCTCCATGCTGGCAGCCCAGAGGTAGATCATCCTGCAGCCCAGATGGTTGCCTGGCCTCCAGGGTGAGTGAGTCTGACATCCCTCTAGGTCAATGGTTCCCAAACATTTTTGGGCTACCGCCCGCTTGGCTCCATAAACTCACCCCCAGTGCTTACTCTTCCCTATAAAAAAAATTGTACAGTGGTACCTCGGATTAAGAACTTAATTCGTTCTGGAGGTCTGTTCTTAACCTGAAGCACCACTTTAGCAAATGGGGCCTCCTGCTGCCACCATGCCGCCACTGCACGATTTCTGCTCTGATCCTGAAGCAAAGTTTTTAACCCGAGGTACTATTTCTGGGTTAGCGGAGTCTGTAACCTGAAGTGTATGTAACCTGAAGCGTATGTAACCTGAGGTACCACTGTATAGCGTTTTGCACAGCCCACTAAGAAAGATAACGATACAATTAAAAACGGTAACAAGTAATTGCACATTTATTCAAAATCCAATTCAAACACTTCAGTTCAGTTAATTCAACAAAATGAATGAACTTGATCCAGTGATAGCTTGATAGGCATCTCCCATTCCTGCTGCCCACTTGCCTCTTAGCACCCCTCTAGGTCATTAGTTCCATTGTCAAACTGCTGTTGCCCCTGAGACATTTCTCCCAATCCTTTAGTGAAATATTCAGTCCGACAGCTAAAGTCCATTAGAATGACCAATATGCCCACCTCTTTTATACCAAATCAGCCCAGTTGATGGAGCACAGAATTGTCTGTTGCTCTGAGTCTTCTCCAGTTAGGTCTTTCCCAGTCCTGCCACTTTGGTAAGCCTTTCTGAAACTGGAGAAGGCAGGTAGTGGATGTGGGATCGGTGGCAGGGAAGACATGCGCTCTCCTGCTCAGCCTGCAGCCTTCTCTGTCTCCCTCTTAGTCACTTGCTAAGCACTTTTGTGGAAACTTTTTACCAGTGGTTCAATCAGTCAAATTGCAATGCATCTGTATGTCAATTAAACCTCGGCCGAGTTCCCTGTTAAGGCCATGTCATATAACACAATTTAATAATACCAAAATACTTGGTATTATTATGATAAGGAAAGAAAGGGCCATCACTAACAGCTTGTTTTCCATTGCCTCCTACAGCTAACACACCGGAAACAAAATAGCTTCGAAAGCAAATGTGTGCACCATTAATTAAAAATCACCCTTTCCAATTTAAAATGCAAGCTTTAGCACAATGCGCTGCAGTCAGTGTGCACTTTCAGCTGCCAGATATCAAGTATGATAGTGCTCAGATTAAGGGGGTGGAAGAGGGCCCTTTGCTACTGTTTTTAGTGGAACCAGGATGGGGGCATGTAAGCTTCATTCCCCCAGGAAAACTCAAGTATGGAGAGATCAGGTGATGAGCCTAATACATTGACCATCTCGCCATACCAATGTATGTTTCCTCCCTGTTGTGCAGCATTGATAAGTCCTAGGGTTGCTTTAAAAGAAACACACAGCTATTTTTCATAGCAAATGCAAACCACTGTATTCGGACAATTTGAGAGCTCCGCGTTTTGTTTCTTAATCATCCTCTGCAATGCTTTGCTGCTCAGTCCAATTAATCCCGGAGCACAATGGGTGATTAAACAGAATCGTACCCGTGTGTGAGAAAGACGAGAGAGAAATCTTAGGGAATTCAAAACTGGCCTCGAAACATCCCCTTCTCCTCAAGCTTACCAAACCTTTGGGCCTCTGTTTCTCTGCCCTCCCTGCGTCACACAGTTTTCTGTTCTGGGTTGAAAGTAACAGGATCAAAAGGATAACCGCTTTTGAAGATGTAAAAAGAAACAAAAAGCGGTGTGATTGGCCGAGACCTGCAGTCGTTACACCACAGATATCTCTTAATTAAAGCAGCATAACCATCTTGCCAGTGCTGCTGCTTTCCTTTCGGGAATGCAGAAAGCCTCCCCACCACCCACGTTTCAAGTTTAAATTCTCCAGCGATTTCTTCATTAAGGTGGGTTCTGTCATGACCCAAACTAGGACTCCTTGGGGGCAGGGTCCCCTAACAACCGCGGTTCCGAGGAGATGGATCTGTGTTCTGCTGCACCCTTTGTGGGCCCACAGGCACTGAGGTCTGCTTCCCTCCACCCTCAAGGATACACCTTTAATGGCTGGTCTACTGATGCCTCAAGTCAACAGAGGTCTGAGAAGAGGCCCCTGCACCTGGAAACCCCATTGCCAACTACAGAAAAAGGCACTGGCCCTTTGGCAAGGAAGCAGCATTGGTGTGTGAGGGTGTAGACTCCAATTGATTACTATGGTGCGGTGCTGTAAAAACCAGTTGCTCCAGGAACTTGCTGAGACAAGTTGGATGCTTGGCTTCAACTGCAGGAGCACTGTCCATGGTCCTGAACCCACACCCTGCTTTTCCTCCAAGCTAATGACTTTTACCTTACTTGTCCAATCAACCATGGGAACCAGCCACCACTGACATAATTGTGGAGGTGGGGAGGGGGGCATAATAGAGGTCAGAGTCCCATCCATTGCCCCTAAACCTGCCCACCCACTGACAAACAGCCCCCAAGAGTTTCCCCCAGGGAAATGCTGCACGCAAGCTGAAAAAGTTTCCTCACACCCCTTGTTGTTGTTGTTGTTGTTTTTAAACCAGCACCTTGGAAATAGATAGGGAAGCAACTGCAGTTGCTATAATACTGGAGCAATACAGCCAGCAGTCCTGAGGTCCCATCAACAGCTTCGTTGCTTCATTGTACACCAATGGGTTCCTGTATGCATTCTAGGACAGCCCCATACAGAGTGTGCTTACAGTAGTCCAATCTGGATGCAATTAGGGGATAGGCAACTGTGGCAAGGTCAGTCCATTCCAGAAAAGCTGGTAGTCTTAAGACCACCCTCTGAAGCTTTGCTCTCTGGTTCACTGGGAAGGGCCAGGTTGCAAAATACCAGACACAAGAGACTCTTATTTCTGTGTAACTTCCTTCCCAGAGGCCTTTGTCCAATCTGACTGCTTTTAACTGGGCTCTACAATCTCGTTTGTCTTCCTGAGCCTTTCTTGATCGATCTCGTTTTATGCTTAAGCCTCTCCTGATTGATTCCTTTCATGTCGGCTTTGCGCTGCTGGTTTTTAATTGCCATTTATTTTTTAATTGTATTGTTTCTATTGCTGGAAGCCAGGTTGTGAGAGCATCGTATGAGGATGCAAATATTTAAAAGAAAGAAGTGGTTGCAGCCAAAGTTACACAAAAGCACTCCTTCCCCCAGTTGTAACTCTTTATCCAGGGGCGAAGCTGGGTCCCCCAAAGGGAGTCCCAAACTGTTCACCTGCTCCTTCTGCAGAAGTAAAGGAAACCAACGTGGATGGCTTTGAAGGAGGATTGGACAGATTCATGAAAAAGTCTATCAATTGCTACTAATGGCTGCTCCATGGCTGGATGCAACAATGCTTTTGAATACCAGTTGTTGGAAGCCACAGAAGGGGAGTGTGCTCTTGTGCTTGAATCCTGCTTGTGGATTTTTCATAAGGGCATCTGGTTGGCCAGAGTGCTGAACTAGATGGGCCCCCTTTGGCCTGATCCAACAAGCTCCTCTTACATTCTTAAGTACACTACCATTCAGAAAAAGAGGGATACCTCTACCCTGATTGACCCACCTTCCTACCAACAGGACATCTGTGTTGCCTAGATTGAGGTTCAGTATCTTAGCCATCCACTCCTTCAGTGACCTCAGGTATTGATTGGGGCTATCCCTCCATTTCCCAGAATCCAGTGTGAATGTTGGGTGTCATCAGCACACAGTGAATACTTTAGGGTTTCATGGAGGTGTTAAATTGCATGATAGGACCCAAAAACCAAGGGCCAGACCAGAAAGCACTATATTCCAAGACCTGCCATCTGTGTAGGGTTGTCACAAAAGAGTATCCCCCTTTGCTTCACAGTTCCCTCCCATTCAGGTGATCTGGAAGGATACAACAATGGACAGTAGGGTTGGAAAATGAGTGGTCCAGCAGAATCAACAGGGATGCTCTTCTGCTTTTCCTGAAATATTTTATTGGGAACTTTCAAAGTACATAAAGTAGTTAACCCCAATACAGTCATAGCTCAGGGTAAACTTACAACAATGAAAAATGTTTTCCTGTTGCAATTCAACCTTTATGTAACAACACATCCCCATACTCATTCATTTTATCTCCTGAGCCTCCCTGAGCTCTTTTGCTGAAGGGTGGTGCATAAATCCAATAAATAAAAACAAATGAATAAAATAAATGGACATTTAGACAGCCCTTTCATCCTGTTATTTGATGTGCTACCAGTAAGTGGAGCCCTTTAGAGTTATTGCTTTAGCTTTTAAATGGGAACCAGACTTTATCAAACTGTTCATATTTTGCTACCTCTTGCACCACCCTCTGGTGATACGACAGGCATTTGAAAAGGGTGATGGCCCAGACAGAATATACCCAGCCCTCTTTAGCTGATTCAGCTGATTTCCAATATTTGGCAATTTCTATTTGAGCTGCAAAAAGCTTTGTGCACTTCTAGCTCCTCACCCTTCCCGGCCCAACTACTTCCCAGCATAGACACTCGTCCATTCAACCACAGCTGTTTCAACAATTAACATGTTACCCCCACTGCTGCCCATAGCAGGCAGTGAAGTGCCCCAGTTTGTGCTATTAAAGCATATTATTTGAGGGAAACACACTCCAGTGCATTTTCCCCCACTCGCTCCCCCATTGAAAACAGGGGCACAAGTCCTACCAGCTTACATACTTCAAAGGAAAGAGTACGTTACAGACCACGTTTCATGGTGTACTCTCAGCAGTCAAGTAAAAGATCACATTGTGGTGTGTTTTACATCCTTCCTGACCCTCTTGAAAATTAACAGGGAAGTCAATGGGGCTTCAGACTTCAAATATAGAACGGTGTCTACCTCAACAGACATGTTTCCATCCTGATCTCTCAATCTTCAAGGCACATATTTTATTACAATATATTTATCATGCATGAGTTCATAGCTCAGTAGTGGAGTGTGTGCTTTGCATGCAGAAGTTCCTGTCAGGATATTGGATACTGTGACCCCCTCAGAAGGAACGTAAGGAGAGCCCTAGTGGATGAGGCCCATGGTCCATCTAGTCCAGTATCCTGTTCTCATAGTGGTCAACCAGATGCCCCTGGGAAACCAGCAAGCAGGATGCAAGCACAAGAGCCCTCTCCCCTCCTGTGATTTCCAATAGCTATTATTTAGAAGCATTACTGCTTCTGACCATCGAGGCAGAGCAGAGCCATCATGGCTACTAGCCATTGATAGCCTTCTCCATGAACCTGTCTAATCCTCCTGTGGGAGAGAGTTCCATAGGTTAACTATGTGGTGTGTGAAGAAGTCCTTTCTTTCCTCTGTCCTGAACCTTCCATCATTCAGCATCATGGAATGTCCATGAGTTCGAGTGTGACTTGAGGCTTTCCTTGGTCACCTAATGGGGGGAACAAGATCTGTTGGGAGGTTAATGCTGTGAGCCCCTCCATCCTCTGCTCAGGTTGCATATATGTGTAAATACAGCTGTATATCCTAAAGACAAAGGTCCGTATAGTAAAAGCTATGGTTTTCCCAGTAGTGATGTATGGAAGTGAGAGCTGGACCATAAAGAAGGCTGATCGCCGAAGAATTGATGCTTTTGAATTATGGTGCTGGAGGAGACTCTTGAGAGTCCCATGGACTGCAAGAAGATCAAACCTCTCCATTCTTAAGGAAATCAGCCCTGAGTGCTCACTGGATGGTCAGATCATGAAGCTGAGGCTCCAATACTTTGGCCACCTCATGAGAAGAGAAGACTCCCTAGAAAAGACCCTGATGTTGGGGAAGATTGAGGGCACAAGGAGAAGGGGACGACAGAGGATGAGATGGTTGGACAGTGTTCTTGAAGCTACCAGCATGAGTTTGACCAAAGTGCGGGAGGCAGTGGAAGACAGAAATGCCTGGCGTGCTCTGGTCCATGGGGTCACAAAGAGTCGGACACCACTAAACGACTAAACAATAACAACAACATCCTAATGACACTGCAGTCTCCAGTGACCTTCATTCCAAGGAAACTGAACCCTGGAAAAGCACAGACACCCCTGGAGGCTCTCGCCACAGCAAATATTTTGCCCAAACAATTTATTCCAGTTCCCTAAACCCTGGTGATGGTGCTGGACTACAGCTGCCGTCACTCCTGAGCATTGGCCATGTTAGCTGGGGTTGGTGGGTGTTGGACTCCAACAGGAGAAAAGCTATAGCTCTGTGGCATGCAAATAGTCCCAGGTTCAAACCCCAGCATCTCCAGGTAAGGCTGGGAGATGTCCCCTGTCTGAGAAACCTGAAGAGCCACTGCCAGTAGTGTAGACAATACAGAGCTACATGGAGCAATGGTCTGATTCAGTATAAGGCAGCTTCCTAT